>CM060966.1:82962344-83219844 GCA_030765045.1 Tenodera sinensis
TTATTTTGGTGAATTTAGTATCCATAACAACAGTAGATACTATTGTTATTGTAAGACACTAATCTCATTTGTTGACATGTGTATTGTTATTTGAAGAAAATATTTCGCATTCAGCTTCTGAGTTCGTTTTTAATTCATTTCTGTTTGTGAAATGCAGAGTTAATAAGCGTCACCTGAAGATCTGTTTCTTTGCTCCCCCACGTGAGGCGCTCGTTCTACAAAGACGAAATGAAATATGGAGCAGCACTGTAGCGAAGCCAGATGTGCCTCGCTACTATGCGATAACATTAAAGAGAAAACAAGAAAATGAATGTTTTAACAAGGAGAACATGCAGGAAGTAAGCATTAGCGAAAGAACTGCGTTTTCATTAACAGATGGCTTTCTGAAACATTTCACGTCACCTTAGCCAGGCCGTATACGGAAGCGATGTCTTTTCTTTTGTTTTCTGCGCTCTTATTTTCGTATTGCAGATGCAAATTCGAAGATAACAAAGAAATGCAAAAGGTCATGAACAGCTTGATGCGCTTCTAGAGTAAAAAGTAAGAATCGCTGTTGAAGTACTGTATGGACAAATATAAGTTATGTAAAATATTTTATAATCACTCCTTTTGTTAAGGAGTATCCAGAAGGTTAGAAATACTATTACTGACGTAAAATAAAAAACTTCTGGACCGTGTAAAGCTTAACCGGAAAGGAAATAGCATGGTGGGTATGTACTATTATAACACGTATGTTTATTTTATAGCCAACATAGCATGTGCTTACAAAAGATTAGTGTCATGTGACCAAGAAACATGTAATATGTCTACAAGGCAATTGTAGCTCCTTACATGGTCTACGACCTCCCATATGCTGGTCACACAGGTTACCTCCTGGGCCACCTTGTTCGGTAAGACCAATTACTAAATTATGTTACAGGAAGCAAAGCTGAAACTAAAGCTGTAAAAATTCTTAGCATTTATGTTGATAAACAGGTATGATAAAGATGATCACCTTTATTTACTTATTTCTAAATTATAGAACACTGTTTTTAATTAAGCAGTTAAAGACTTGATTATCAACATTATATGTTAAATATATTTATTTTGCTATTTTCCGGCATGTTACAACACAATTTTGTGAGGTGGTGATAGCACAGCAGAGAATCTATAGGAGTAGTGCGTGTAACGAAAGTCCGCGCCGTGGCCGAGTAGTTAGACCACTTGACTCTCACCAAAGCGACTCGGCTTCGATCCTAGGCGTCCAGCATGTGGGATGTGTGGTGTACACACCGCCGCAGGGGCGGGTTTTCTCCAGGTTCTCCGGTTTCCTCAGCCATGATTCCACCCATTACTCTATCATCACCTTTCCTATCCACTTTCTCGCTCTCACACCAGGCTTGGGCAAATCACCCATCCTGCTTCCTCCCTGTGATCAACTGCGGTTACGAAGACAACATGTACTGGCCGGGAGGGCTCAGGGCGCTGAGCACATCCTACTTTCCGCTACTGGACTCCGCTCATGACGCCTGTAGTTAGCCGAGGTGGGGAATCCAGAGGTCGGGTGGTAGGCCAAAGCTACATTCAAAGGGCTGTAGTGCCACAGGACAGCTTCTGTCGCACCCGATTGCAAACCTCTTTTAATTTGTCTGACATTTTAACTGTAAACTTCTATTTATGGAATCCCCTTATTCATGTGCACAGCAACAATTTATGAACACAATTTGAGATATAGTGTTTTTGAGTCGTATACCAGGAGCGACTCTTAACACATTGTGTCAAAAACAACAAAACCTGTGTAGTTACTTTGCTGTCATTTTATTGTATTATAAAACTTTACCCGAAATGCACAGTTTTCCTCTCGTCGTTAACACAGTCTACAGAACTGGTTATCACAACTCACAATTTTTTCCATCTTATAATCTTGCTCAGTCCCTTTGGTGTCTTTCTTCACTTCGTCTGTCTCCCATACCCTAATATCACGTTAGAATTACTCTCGACGCAGCAACACGACGACACACACGCACAGTTGTCGCACACTCATTGACATTCTCACCGACTCATGACTCAACTCTAAAACTTCCATGGCTTCCTTATATATTGGGGAGGACGTCACATGGACCTTGCTCAAGTTGCACACACGCGCGGAGCGGAAATGACGCAGCTAGAAGTCTTGATAACGTTCCCGAAAGTCCCTCCGTTTCTGCCGTTGTTACAGTTACGTGTACACAGCAGTCGCACGAGGCAGCCCTGCCCTGAACGTACTTGCCCGCTTGCCGGCATGGCATGTGATGTGAAGTACCTTGGCTCCCTCCGCCAATTGCTGAGCGCCGAGATCATCACAAAATTATGATGACCGGTAGCCACCTCTAACAATGTTAACTACCTCGCACCACTGCTTTAAATACAAGGCATGAAGACAATGGGGCGTCACAAGGAGGACTATGAGCGACAGAAACAAGCACTTCTAGAGAATTCTAGAACTTGCTCACGTGCCGGAATCATTGACGAAAAGTTCGGGAAAGGTTTATTTTCCAGAGAATTCGCCCGCGTTTCATCTGGGCTATCTAAGCGAGTGAAAAAACGTGTTAGAGTAGTTTTTCAGAATTGAGCTTTGAGTTAGTTCTTATGTGTTGATGCATTTTCCAATCAGAGTGATCAAGAAAGTGTTTAGTGACTGTATCGTCGAAATTGACTGTTTGGAAGGCAGAGAGTGAGTGAGAGAGAGAGAGAGAGAGTAGAAATTTGAGTAGTATTAGTGAAGTGTAGGTCAAGGTTAAATGGGTACAGAACAACTGTGTGTTGTAAGAACACGACGAATTTTTTATTCTATTAACGATAAACTAGAGGGTCGTGTTTTTGTAATTCAGCTTTAGAAAATAAACAACGGGGCAGAAAAAGTAAATGAACTTGTTATTTCTCACAAAATATTTACCAGATTGGTTATTCTGTATACGATAGAATCGTTGTTATATTTTGTTCCGGAATGCTACAATTTATTACCATATAGAATTCAGTTTATGGGTAGGAGGATATTCATAAATGTATACACCAATAGCTAATTGAGGATGCTTTTTGAGCTGTTGAGGATTATTGACATTTTTGTGACACGTGATAATGTTTTGTTGCCATGTTATCCATTTGCTGTATTTTAACACTAAAATTGCGTGCATTGCGCCTTAGTATATTGACAAATATTACAATACGACTACTAATTTATTACGACATTGCCTTCAGTACAAGCTCCATGAACTCTCCAAGCTGACAACTATGAACAATGAGCACTAACGAGCAGAACGAGTCAAAGGCGCGAGGAGCGCGAATTGCTTTCTTAGAGTTTTTGCTTCTGCCTTCTGATAGAACGCTGAATTACTGAATGAGACTCAGCACCTTCGTTTTCATTTCATTTAGGCTTCACCTTCATTTTAGGTTATTCTGGTATAACGAGCGCCATTCTTTCTGTGATTCCCTACGTGTGTTGCCTGGCTAATTTGTAGAAACTATTCCACCTCGAATTTAGTCCTCAATTAAGTTACGAAGAAACCTTACCTTGGTCTTGTACTGTAGGTAACAGATCGTTTGAATATTTCCTACTGTGTAAATATTAATCTTTCCCCCTTTTTAGGTTCCAATTCTTGCAGAAACCATTGCACAAGGTTTTAAATATATAATAATTGGTACACATGTGTTTAAAGGAGTCGAACCACAGACCAACGAGAGAGAAGAAAGAATACTAGCGACACAGTCAACGTCGTAAGAGAACATCGTGTACAGCAAAATAACAAGGTACACAGTGTTATTATTTTTAAAGTGAATTAATGTAGATGTACTTAAGAAGTGAAAAAGGGTTACGTCAGAATTTTCCAGAACATATGGAAGTTCAATAGGTAGAAAATAGTAAGAGTGGGCAGGAAATTGTTGGGAAAGTAGCGGAGTCAGGAGAAAGCAACACAAGGGTACAAATTAGTTTAGTACAAGAGTCCCAAAGTTATAGAAGTAAGTATTCATGTAAATAATTCAAAATGCAAGGAAATAGGTTAACAGCAGTTAAGGAAATGTTAACGCACAAGAAAACCAGCAAGCTTTAACAGAAAGATTGAAAGAACGGCTAGAAAATACCTACCAAACAATAAAAGGTACGAATAAAAAGATAGAAAGTACCAATCAAAAGATAGCAAATACCAATCAAAAGAAAGAAAGTAGGAATCAAAAGATAGAAAATATTGTTTGTAAATTAGAACTAGGCAACAATAGCTAGGAAAGCAGTTAGAAACGCAACATGAAGTGTGAGAGACATTCAAGGAAGTGATCAGAAGGGAAATAAAGCAGGTTAGTAGTGAAATGAGAGAGAATAGGGAACAGGCTAAGGGGAAAAAAGAAAATATAAGGACGGAAGTAGAAAATTCTGAAAAGAATATGTCAACAAGTGAATGAAAAACCTGAGAAGGAAAACAGAAGGCTAAGGGAGAAAGTAACACAAAGATCGCATAAGGAAAGGCAAGAATCAGCACAAAGATTGGATAAGGAAAGAGAAATTAACACAGATGTTAAATAAGGAAAGGTAGGAAAGTACGCATAGATTTTACAGATTAGAAGTAGAAAGTAGAAGACAGGCTACAAGAAATTAATTATCAAATGAAAGAGATATCAACAGAAATTACAGGTGTGAAAGGGGCCTTAGAAAATTTAACCACACGTTCTTAAATTAACCATATTTTGGATGAGATTGCACCTTCTGTTTTTAGAGGAACGAGGATTCTGATGATCCTAAAGCTTTCATTGACGGATTACAGGAGTACTTCACGGTCAAATGTGTACCGGAGAAGTATAAAATGGTCAGGTAGAAAATGTTTCAAAGGGAATTCAGCAAACTGACTACACTTATCCATGATAAACAATAATGACTTTTGGACTTTTATTAATGTGTTCCTAGATAGATATTAGGGAGCAAACAGTCTAGATAGCATAAAGCTAGAATTAAGTAAGAGAAAATTTAGTCCAAGAACCATCATCAATGTTAAATTATTTCATGAAAGTAGCTAGAAGATCTAAAATATTAGACCTACCTATGAGTGAGAAAGATTTGATCGACATAGTCACTATATACTTCCCTGAAATGATTCAGCATTATGTGATTCTAGCAAAACCCAATAGTAATTCAACTATGATTGGCCTATTTTTGGCGGTAGAAAGCAACAAACAGAAATATTATTTAGGAAACAATTGAGAGCAAAATTGTGACTTCTTTCGAGCAAGAGGCACAGTTCCACCGAAACAAAAGTAATGAATGAAATTAGGGAGATATACAGAGGACCAGTGCCTAGGAAGGAAATGCACTAGTGGTAAAATCGAGGTAGGAACAACTCTGGCAGAAATAAAGAAATAGGAATGGGAATCAAAGCGGAAGAAATATACAAATTAACCACATGAGTACTGGTATGTTTGACAGAAACAGAAAGGGGCAACAGCATTTTAGATATAGGGGAAATTCAGATGACGAATATTGAAAAATAGGAATAGACATGATTTTAGGCAGGTCGCCAAGGCAGGGAAAAAGGAGTAAAAGTGGCCGAAATTCACCACTATATGCAGAAAGGGCCGAAGCAATTTTTGCAACGAAGCAGATAATAGGAAATAAGCCTAATCAATTCCCATAAATTACTTTAAAGTGGCGCAAATCGTCAGGCACTTCCGAGTTCAAGTCAATTGGAAATGCCAGGAACACGTGTATTTGATTAGAAATATGATTTTTTTAAAAAGGTGGGAAATAACTTATCGTCACAGTTAAAGTATTCTCCATTTCTCTCCAAAGACACACTTATTAAAAGCACTGTCATACCCAGATTGAGGTACTCTACAGATCTGAACAAGGTTCAGATTAAACATTAGTTTAAAACAGCAATGCAGGATTTAACTCAAGGAAACAACCAGAAGTCGCACGGTACAAACTCAAGACTGTACGCTGGATGGTGAAACAACTGGACTTCCATCGAACTGGATGGCTCAGGTAGTAACGACTCTGGCTCACATTTGGAAGTTCGCGGGTTCGATTCTTGCTTTTGACCTTCCTGCCCCATGGCCTTTTTCGGAGATTTCCCCGGGTCACCAGGCGAATGCTGGGAAGTAACTCATATCCTCCGAATTTTCTGACTCTCCATTTCGTTACATGAATCATTTCATTTCACCCGTCATCCCGCTAGGTTTCCTTCAGAATTGGGAGTGTCGGTGAGCATCGCGGCAACAGCACGGCAGGGGAAAAGAATACATTCTGGAAATCTTGTCCCCGGGTTGGAGGTGAGCCTACTGGTTTCCAGGACCCCATGGGATGGTGCAAGCCCAAGGGGGAGAGGGTAGCCGGTTTCCAAATCCCGCGCCCACCTTGGGAGTAGGAACATGCAGAGTGGGGAGGAACCCGGCTGAGTCAGTCTCCTTCGGGATGATTCTCACTAGGATAAAGTAGAACTCTGTCATCTGCTTTGTCGTGGCCGTCCTTCGGATCTCTTCACCTCATCCATCCTGTCAGGAGCATAGGCACAAATAATCATGTTTTGTTAGAGCTGCTAATACCCCAACCACAAATTGTCATAGAGACAACTATCCGGGACTTCAATGTTCCTCACATTTCGACTGTTGTAAGGAGACGCATTGTGTTGCAAAACAGCAGCTTTGAAACTTCTGCCTTTGTAATGTGAAACTCATTTTTGCCAGATATTCTTGAAGCTTTAGAACTTCATGAAATATATAGTTAATGCTGACAGTGCCAATACCGACTTCCATACTCAGCATTTAAGAACGACGTGTCATTTTCCTCTCCCAGGTTACTCACTCTTTGAACTGCTTTCTCATACACAGCTTACCAAGGTCGGCCAGAGTGACGGTTATTCTAAATATCTCACACAGTTACCCCGAGGTATACTTTTTTTCTCTCTTTCACCTAACTTGTAGCACGTGAAAATTCAGTGTTTTCTTTAGAACTATTCCCAATGTTTACAAAATATTGGCACAACGTAACTCAACAAACTGCACGACAATGATCATGCAAGTTTAAACTTGCACAAGTGCTTATTTTGATAACCTAACTCCCATTGTTACCAACTGTGTTTTGTACTGCTTATTGTGCAACAATGCAGGGACATTCCACAAAACTTTTTAATTTGATAACCTAACTCCTATTGTTACCAACTGTGTTCTTGCACTGCTTATTGTGCAACAATGCAGGGACTTTCCACAAAAGTTTTATGTCCCTCGCAATATGGTTTCTACTGAAAAGAAGCCCTACGTTCAAGCGGAATCGGAGATAAAACCAACCTTGTAAAGCTGTACTATCTTGGAAAGAGCGCTGTTACATGTTTCTTGATCATGACATTTCTGTTCCCTTGCCTTTTGTTTGAGCATCATCTCTCCCAACTTGGTAGGCAAAGTTAGGACTTCATTGATATTCCTTGAGGATTCACAAGGGAAGGGAGACGCACAAACTTTTGGTTGTCGAGTTCCAGTTTGCTGGCGATATCAGCATAGCAGCGCCTGTTAACCCCGGCTCATAGAGTACAGTTAGTTCCCTGAGCAACACTTTAAAATCCTCCTTCCACACCACCCTAGAGTTATGCTGTTTAGTCTTGTTTCGAAAGCAATGTATTGAATAAATGTTTGGTACTTTTTAAACGGCCACCAGAGTCTCTATGTTGGAAGCACTTCAAGGTTTATAGGGAGATGGAGGCAACCATGAAGTTTAATAAAGTGTTTTAGTTATACGTGAATGTTGATAATTAATTAGTTCTGATTAATATTTCTCGTGTCAATATCCTCGGTGCCCTTGGCGGTGCTCTCTTAAGTACCTTGTTTCGGTATTTCGTAGCGCAGGAGATTGCGGGTTTGCATCCTGCAATGTGTTTACATGTGTATATGTAAAACGCCTGTGTATGGGAGACAGTAAAAAGAGAAAACAACCAGACCAATATAAATGAACCCCAAGGAAAATGCCTTCTTAAAAAAGAGTATTTAGGTCCTTGACACAGTTGTTTTGAATTTTAATTAAACAGTGGTTTAATAGAAATGTTGAGTTTTCCAAGAATAAAGGACTTCTTATTCTTGGAAAATTACCGATTTCTATGAAACCTCTGTTTAATTAAAATTCAAAATCGCACTATCACGGACCTAAATACTCAAATACTTTTGTATTAGTAATTATATCTTGGCAATTTTGTAGAATTTTCTTGCATAAGTGAGGCTACAACTGAAGCCCTTCTAAACATTTGAAGTCGTTAACCAAAAGTACAGGTTTTGCGGCAATCTGATTTCCAAAAGGCACCTTTAGAGAAACGTCTCTGTAATTTTGTGTATGTGTATGTAAACCTTATAGCTCAAAAATGATATGTCGAATAAACACCAAACTTGGTATTTAGTTTTAGCATCTCCTGAAGGTTCTACACGAGAATTCTCAAGAAAGCCTCTGGCACCACAACACATGGAACTTTCTCTCCTAAAATGACAAAAGTTTCGATTAAAACTCCTTATGCTTAAGACCCGATGCAATTTAAATAAGGCATTAGTCTTCGGGTAATAGCCTGTGAAGTAATTTTCGTTGTGAAGGTATCTTCTTAATCTTATGTGTTGAGTAAATCCACACAAGAGGAGTACAATAACTTACTGCTCACAAAATCTGATGTGTTACATTTTATGTCTTTTTCTACAGAATACGTTTCACGTCTATATAAATTCTATAAACTGTCCTTACTAAAGTTTATTACCCTCTGCACTACTTACCGAGCGAGGTGGCGCAAGCAATAGCATATTTGAGAGGTCGTGTGTTCGATCTCCATGGTCAGCCTTCCTGACCAGTAGGTTTCTGTCGTGGGTTCCTTCGGGTCACTGTGTGAATCCTGGGAGGATACCTTGCATTCCACCATTCCCGCGTGTCGACGGACGTCTCGGCACTGCGTTAAATATCGGTTTCCTTCTAACCTCAACACTTTTGAAGTCTGCGAAATTTCATATCTTTATCTTCTCGTGCATTGGATATGCAATGGTGCTACAGATCCTGTTATTTAGAGATTTGGTTAATCTCCAAAGTTCGGTTGTTATTCCGAAGCCCTGGGGCAATGTTTCCAAACAGGCCATCTATGCTCGGGAGGATAGAAGGGAAGCGCACGAACCACTACTCCCATAGCACAATTGAGATTTGGGCTGTTCCGCTTTTGTGTTGTTGCACTAAACTTGAAATTCCTCTGAGACAGCTGCCTAAGTAAACATGCGTTGGCGTGTGTGTGATAGAGAAATAGGTACATTTTAAAAGCTTCATATCATTGTGTTATTTATTGCTCATGTAGAGTGACAAAATTGAATAAATTTTGGTAAATTGACAATGGTCTTTACTTTGGGTCCAACCTAAAGGTAAAATATCTGCTTGTATACCTAGTGCCTGTAATGAGCTTCATTAACTAAACCAGAATGACTTAAATAAATTGGCATTGTTAAGTATAAATTAAAATCACTTCTTTCATTAAAATGGTGTTTTTAAATTCGAAGCTTTAATTTATGTACATTAACAGTGCTCCTATACATTTGTACTCTTTCTCACACTATATCCCATTAACCACATGTTTAGACACTCTTGACTTAAAGGTCCTTTTAGATTTTCCCTCAACATTTTGGATCCTCGGCTGTTCCTGGAGCGGTCTCCAAATTTTACTAATGTCCTTTATTTCCGGTAACTTTTCTTGTTCTTCAAATCTTAGTTGAATGTTTTTCCTCTACTGATTCTGTTAATTTCTGAAATAATTTAGTAGGGCTTCTGCATATTGAAATGGGATAACTTTCGGAAGCAAGTTACATATTGATCATTGGACAGTTCCCTTTTAGGCTAAACTTTATTCCATGCTTCTCCTATTCCGGACCGAGCGGTAACGTCTGTGGCTCACATTCGGAAGGACGCGGGTTCGATAACCGTGGCCGCGCACTCTGACGTAGGTTTTGCCGTGGTTTCCCCATGTCACTTAGGCGAATGCTGGGGTACATTATTTCATACCACGGTTTCCTTTCCATCATTTTCTTTCACTCCATTTCCTTATAATTTTTCAGGTGTACTTTCAAGGGTGCAGTGTTGGCAGTGCTGGACAGATGGAGCGGATGATTGCGCATAGCAGCTGCTATTCTCCACTCTCGGCCGCCCTTGCCCTTGGGGCGGACGCTCAGCGTCCGGAACCTCAGCGTGTTGGCTGCTTGGCGGGGCCTGGTGTCGAGATGTAGAGATCTCAGCACTTGTTAGGGACTTCCGTGCGTTTGTGTGGCCTGTCTAGCTGCGACACTCTGTGGCACCTTCGGTTCCCTCATTCCATTCCTGCCTCTTGGGGGGTGGTAGCCACAATAGATCTGTGTAGGTCGAAGTGAGTGTCTGTGTCTTACCCTTTACCCTTTTGTCCTATTCCGGGCCAAGGTTACTGTTCTTATTCGCTGGATTAAAGGAACTGTTTAGCAAATTTGAAAATCTTAGTTCTTTTAGAAGATTATCATACTTGTCTTAAAACTTATAAAGTAATGTCATCCAACGCTTTTAATAAATGTTGAGCTTTCAAGGAGTACCACCCATATAGTAATAGTAATAATAATAATAATAATAATAATAATAATAATAATAATAATAATAATAATAATAATAATAATAATAATAATAATAATAATAATAATAATAATAATAATAATAATAATAATAATAATAATAATAATAATAATAATAATAATAATAATAATAATAATAATAATAATAATAATAATAATAATAATAATAATAATAATAATAATAATAATAATAATAATAATAATAATAATAATAATAATAATAATAATTATTATTGTTATTGTTATTATTATTATTATTATTATTATTATTATTATTATTATTATTATTATTATTATTATTATTATTATTATTATTATTATTATTATTATTATTATTATTATTATTATTATTATTATTATTATTATTATTATTATTATTATTATTATTATTATTATTATTATTATTATTATTATTATTATTATTATTATTATTATTATTATTATTATTATTATTGTAATTGTAATTGTAATTGTAATTGTAATTGTAATTGTAATTGTAATTGTAATTGTAATTGTAATTGTAATTGTAATTGTAATTGTAATTGTAATTGTAATTGTAATTGTAATTGTAATAGTAATAGTAATAATAACATACAACAATAACATTAATAAGAATCGAACAAAGCCAATGAAACTTTACGTGCCCCCATGCTTGTACCTTACAATCTGTAATCCGTAATGTTAGACTAGCACCATATACAGTAGTGAGTTGAGTTTATTCCCTGGAAAATAAAGATCCTGTAAGTAAAGGCCTCGAAAGGGTGGAGTGTGGCTGAAAAATTAAATGCCATGACCGGGATTTGAACCGGGGATCTACCAGTTACCGTCCAGCTGATCTAACCACTAAGCTATCACGGCTAACGTGTCGCTATGACGTTAAATTCTCCAACTCATACGCATTATTCCCGCTAAAAAATCCAAGGAGACCTCAAGTTACTCTGAGGTAACACACCTTAATGGCAACTTACAGGGTTGTAAGTACTTAAGTCCGGGGCTTCTAGTTGTTCTGTAGATCCGTGACTCAAATCCCGGTCATTGAATTCAATTTTTCAGTCTCACTCTACCCTTTCCAATCATGTCCTACACACGGCTATTGTGTGGAAAAACATTAATTACATTAAAGTGAGACCTTAGTCATTATTCCAGGAATTTCGTGCTCAATAAGTGAGACATAAATCACTAATGACCTCAAGGAACTTCTTTGCCCAATCCTCAAAGTAACACTTATTTTAAAGACAGTACATCCTACACCACTTTGTGTCACAGATTCAAAGATAATGATGATGGTAACATATTATAAGTGTATCTAGACTACTATGCATTGCGGTCAGTTATACCACTGATACCCTAAAAAAATTCTATGTACTGAATACCAAAATCACCTCATCAAAAATTACAGACGTCTAAATGTCTTGTGTACGAAGTCTGCCTGTATATCACTATTTACAATGCAACGTTCTGAAAATTTCTCCAACATAGTTCCTTAATTTATATAAAAACTATCATTTTCACTACAGAAAGTATGCTTGACAAAGAATGGGCAATAAGACAAGTTATCAAGACAAATACAAATTCGGAATGTGAATAAAGCATCGCAAAGATCAGCAACATCTGTAGTAACAGTGGTGGTATTAGCATCACCGGTTGATAGGTAGGACAGTGATCATGTTGATGATTGGTAATGGTGCACAACAGAACTCTTCCTCTCCAACAAGCTCAGAAGTTAGGCTGATTCAAAGGAAGAAGACAACCTGGGACTACATTTTGAGGCGCCAGAGCCACAAGACCTCAACAATGGAAAAGAAGAAGACTGAAAGAACCTAGCCTACATCCGAAGTGGTAGCATCCCCTTCTCGGTTAAGTCAGTAACTAATCATCAACCCCGAAGCTGGCCTGCTTGCTTCTCTGCCGAGAAAGCGTCTGCCGGACACGGCCGCTGAACCTCCAGCGGCAATTCTTGTGGTTATGTGTGGTGTCCTCTGGGACTTAGTAGCACACAGCCTTGGTCTTCAGCAATAAAGGCAATCCTAATCACTTCTATCCGGGGACCCATACAGCTGGTGCGGTGGAGCTGGCACAGATGTGGAGGCTGCCTTAGCCTCGAGCCTGATCACAGTTCATATCTCTAGTTCAGGTAAACCGCCAAGAACGACCAGGCCTGTCACAGTTTCTGAGCCTTTGTGTATGGCACAGACGCCTACTCCTCGTCTGTATGATGCCAAAAATGCACCACCGACTATATATCTGCTGCTCTGCACTGTGTTTTTCTTGTTTATTTTGCCACACATAAAATGCCTTGAAAAACCTGGGCGAGTTTCAGCCGATCTGCCTTAACCTTTCTGTATCGCCCCATTAATTACCGCATCCTTACGCTAATCTCCTCATTGTATGCATATTTTTTTTCACCAACTTCGGTGATTACGACGTTTTGGTGTGAAACTAGACCTTCGTTGGTCATGGGTTCACCCTTGGCGATCTCCACCAGAACAATTCCCCGTTCTACCTAAATTTCAATATTTATATGTCTCTCGCCCACGCCACTTTGATTAATTTTTTCCGTCCATGGGGCGACTTTTAGCGTTGTGAATTTCGAATTTGGTAGTCTCTGCCTTTGGATTAGTAGACGCCTCCCCTAACTTCAATGTCTTACGTACAATTTCCTGCCTTTGGCGTTACTTGGTGAAGTATATTTCCCAACTATGGCCTTGGGTGGTGACAAAGCAAAGCCGAATGTTAGCCAAAATATCACAAAATATGTTTGTCTCTTTTTATGTCTCTTTCGCAGAATCCCATCCAGGTTCTTGTGCACAATATTTTCAAGAAGCAATTGACATTTACAAGTATTAAGTTATCTAGATATACAAAATATACTTAAAATATTGGTCTCAGATTACAGTGTAGTCTTATGATTTTAGCGGTACATAAATTGGAGTTCTCGTCTCACCATAGTAAAAAGAAATAAACATCTGAAATACTTAGAACCATCGAGAGAACTCATTCACTAACTTGCAGTCCATGGCTCTTATTGGGCATAACTCAAGCGCTTTGGCCTCACCGAGGTAGATTGTTGCCGATGTGGAGAGGAGGAATCTCCTGAGACCCTTCACACAGCAACATAAAATAACGGCTCAATCCTCTGCTCAAAACCGGATCAATGGTGAAATAATCCGACACAGAAACATGTGGACTTGGCTTGACCGATTAAGTAGTGCAACTTCACTAAGAGCCTTCGCCAACTATACAAGACTGTAGATAACACCAGAAATGACAAACCAGCGCACATCAAAACTGATTCTAGATAGAACATGATGTAACAACATGTTAATAGTAACTTGAGTAACACTCTCTACAGCACACTATGTAGACTATGACGATACACTAATAGAACGCCAGCCTTAAGTTAGTATTATAATATAGTAGATAACAAGTAGCACTTATAATAGCCTCAGATTTTGTAAAACTAAAACTAAAGCTCTGGAATTAACACTATGTAATTGTGTACAATCTTGAAATCTTGTAAACAAAAAGTAAATGGGTAAACAACTTAAAATACTCAATAAGGGCAAATGCAGCTTGGGATTTAAGTAGAAAACTAAGCCTCAGCACTACAGCCCATGAAGAGCCAAGCCTTACCGCCCAGCCACTGCGTCCCCCACCTCGGCCGACTATAGGCGTCATTGGTGGGGTGCAGTAATGGAGTGTGGTACGTGGTCAGCGTCCCAATCCCTCCCGGCCGGTTATGCGGTCTACTTACTTTTCCATCAAGTAGCTCCTCAATTGGTCCACCCGGGAATTACCCCGTGCCAGACCTCCCAGAGGGGATCAAACTCCCATGCTAGTACCGGGGATTAAAACCGGGTCTTCCGCGCCAGAGGCAGGTGCGCTACCAACTGCGCTACGGAGGCGGTCATTTAAGTATAACCCAACCTAATAAGCGATTAAAAAAAGCTTACATCAAATTGTTATCATTTGTTACCGTATCTCGACCAACAATTAAACGCCAGTAGCTTCAACTAGCACACGCTGAAGCATATCCTACAGTACCTTTCTGCGGAGGTTCTGAATATTGACCTCCGCTTAACCACACTGAAGCAGATGTTTACCCACTGTTGCTACACACTAATGAAATCAAGGAATCGATACAGTAAAACTTCTGCTCACACACATTTATTATCACAACGTCATATTTACAAAACTTTTGTTTCCTGGGTTTCCAAAGACAAGTTGCTAAAATGGTGTTATATATCTGCTGCAGAGGGCAGCACAATCTACAGTCTTAACACAACACCAACAGGGGCCGTAAGAGTCCTTATTCCCCGGCATCCTCCCCACCCTGATCAATCCCAAGGGAAATGATCAGTTAGTTGTACTAGACATTCGTGATTCTGCCATCTCGTCGTCTTAAAACAATTGCTCGCAAGATCCTCCTCTTTACTCCGCTGCAACTTATTGCATATAGCACTGGTACCCTCATCAGAGTCAGGGGAATGCTGAGGAGTTGTGAGTTGGTAGTCTGCTGTTAGACTTACTGGTGTGGCTACTGTGTGGTGCACTGCTTTCGAACTATAGGAAACGCATCTCTTCTGATTACAACGTGTATGTGCTGCGACCTTTTATAGTATAGGAGGGGCACCTCTTCTGGACTCCAGGGTGTTTCGTACCAATATGTTGCGAACTCCCATAGCATAGGACACTTAACTCTTCTCTGGATACCAGCGTGTTTCGGTCTTTTGAGATTTAAGTCGCTCAAAATATCTTGAAGATCCTCTATGTTGCTATCTCCCGTGAGTAAGCTATGCAACTCTCTGGATTCCGGCGTGTTTTGGCCTTTTGAGATTTAAGTCGCTCAAAATACCTTAAAGCTCTTGTATGTTGTGATCTCATGCAGTGTAGGAAACCCAACTTTTTTCTGGCGGTGCTCTCGCAATTGGATAGCTTATAGCTTTCCTTCGTAAATACTTTCTTTATTTCATATAACCTGCTTAAACTGTTTGTCGAAGAACCTTAAGTTTCTCTCATTGTTTCTTAATTTTTCTTAACGCTTGTGGAATCTTCTCTACTCTTTCCACTTTCAGTCGTGTTTCTAATTTAATACATAATAAATTTTGAGACAAGTTTAGCTAAATATTCCTATATGTTCTAAAGTGTGTAGTAGCGATGCGTAGTAGTTCTTTAGTGGTGATCCATGCTATCTCATTCTAAATGTTTGTGGCTGCGTGATACTTTTTTCCTTGATTATACACATCTTTGCAAGATTATATTCCCGGGTTTCGGCAACAAAGTGTTTCTACACTCTACTGAAATCAGGGAATCGGCACAGTAAAACTTCTGCTCGTACACATTTATCACAATGTCTATTTAAGGGACACTGGGAGTGAAATTTGAAAGTTCCACATTTCTTGATAGATTTTTCTAAAATTTTTACTGTGTTTGTATTTATATGAGAATAGGTGGTACACCATATTTCATTAAAATTGGATAATTCGTTTAGGCTATATAAATTATTTTATGAATTTAATAGGCACATTTTCAAAATAGAGCTCGCGCCTATTGACTTTTCAAAATTCATTTATATTGGCAGAACTGGTGCTCTAAAACATGGGTAACAATTGTATGAAGAGATATTTCAAATACGTTTGCTGATTATGCTGTACATATTTTTTTAATAACAAAGAAAATTTTATCTTAAAAATTATTGATTTTTTTCATACAAAAAAAATGTTTTTGGAACTCATGTTAATGATAACATCAATATTGAAGCATAGTTTTGTTTAGCAGCTATTTATGAATACTTTGGAAGTTTTCATTGAATTTTAAGCAAAACTCAGGCCCGACCTTCTTTTGGAATGTGCAGAAATGTAGTTTTGAGAAAAAAAAGGCTTTTATATAGGAGCATCATGTGTACCTTAAGGGAAGAGCACTGTTTGAAACGCCCTAATAACCACATGGAGTGGGGGATATGAAAAATGTTAGCTCATCCAAATGCACAGGTATTCCAGGAACATTTTAAGGTAAAGAAACAATTTTCGACTTTTTGACAATTATTTTGACCAAAATTTCACTCCCAGTGTCCCTTAAAGATCTTTTGTTTCTGGGTTACCAAAGACAAGTTGTTAAAATGGATATCCGCTGCAGAGAGCAGCACAATCTACAGTCTTAACACAACACCAACAGATGGCGCAAGAGCCTTTATTTCCCGACATCCACTTCTAAGAAGATCTGTAGTCACCATCACCACCTCCAACACATCACAGTACCGCATTTACTGATTCTAAAAGTTTCACTTAATTCTGCCAAAATAATTAAATGAATAGTATTTAATTACAATAAATTTTATCTTAAATAAAGTAATCTTATTGTTTCATTTCCCTTCAAATCGCATAGAACATCAGTGTCATAATTATTCCAATATGTTTCCTTTTATTATAAATATCAGCTTTTTGTTAATTGTGTAAAAACAATAGCTCTCGAAACCGCACTGTAACGCTGCTTTTCAATAGATAAATATTTGGGCTATCATACCTGTAAAATGACTTGATGTATTAATTATTTGGTACCAAACTAAACTAGGGAGCGCACATCTCTGAAGCTTTCAAAACAGAATCATTAGTTACTTGTGGTGCATGTGCCCTAATTACTTATATGGACTCCTTGGTAGAAATGTGCCTTTTGGTCATAAATTGTCCATATTATTATACGATAGTGCATGTAAATAATAATCACTTAGGCAACACCAGTTTGAGGTGCGGCTAACAAAACATAAATACTGTGCCAGATGCCTTCCAGAAGAAATATTGAACAAATTGTTTGACCGCCAATGCTCCATGTTTAGTTCATAATCTGCAATAACCTGAACTATGAACACCTCCAATGTCTTCTCTCCCGATTGTTATAACTCTACGTTCCAGGTGTCCTAGAAGTTGCTAAATTTAACATAAATATATTAAGTCTTCCCAGCCAACCATAATAAAACGGGTTTTCTTGTATACCTCTCTAGGTATCAGTAAACTTAATTCTTTGACAACAAAGGTGCTTTGCCATTGGATCTCATCATCCTCTCATGACAATGTATCTAATGTTGAATTGGTTCTAATGTCACCTGTATAACATTTTTCTGGCCAAACATTTATATAAAATAAAATGGAATGGACTAAATAAAATTAATGAGACAAATTTTGAACCACGGATGATCAGCCTACCATGCCACTCATCTAATCAATTGAACTAAGAAATAAGTATGGTACTACACACTGAATTCCCCAGATGGCTCACATGTATTTTCCGATAAAATGGAAGGTGTTTTTACATTCATTGTTAGATAACATACCCCAATAGTGACTGCCAATCTCGTAAGCGGTTTAAGATCTGGGCTTCATTACCTTGAACGAACTACTGTTAGGTAAATCGGTGTCAATTAAATCTTTTTTTCACACATTATGAGTTTACTATATAGGTATACACCTAGAATGCGGCTGAATCTAGTGAGGAGTATTGACTTCTTCCGTTACTCGATGCTGTAATTTCGAGAACAATTTCGTTACAACCTTTCAGACATTTAATTATTACACATTGTCTCTGGCACCTTAGCTATTCGATATCAAAATTCCACTGAGGTTTCTGGTTAAGTAACCAGAAGAACGTCTATGATAATGATCGGTTAAACCAGGAGGGAAATATCTTAGAATCTTAAGCATCTATTCAAAATTAGGCCATCCACCATATAACCCATAATAACGATGACCAAGTATGATTTTAACGATGAAAGAGTGATCCAAACGGGGTGAATAACATCTATGACATATTTGTAACATCTATACCACACTTTGTCTTTTCGTAGCACATCATTCTGTCCGTGAAGGACTATCATAACTGTATCAAACAGTAGCGTTTTATGGAAACATTTTTAATTATCGCTTTTGCTTTATCATGTACAACTCATTAATGTATCTTTATGATATTAATTAGATGTGTTATGATGTGTTATGAATAAGTAGCTGATTTACTCAGCATTACACGTGTAGCATTTTAAATGATGGAAAAGCACTCATTAATTTTATGTCCCGTCTAGGGACCAATTATAGGGATATAGAAAAAATTATAATGAATGCATTCTATTAACCCATATTTTAAACTTCCCGGTGTAAATTTAGTAAAGGATGAAAAAGCACTTATTCAGAAAACTATCTGGGATGTTTAACTACTCCTATCCTGCCTAGTGACAATCTCAAGATCCTGGAAGTGTTGTGTAGTCACTAAGGATGGTTTATCTGTAAAATAACAATCGAAATAGTCGACGAATTATCAGTTTAATCATAAAAGACGGAATTCTAAACCGTTAGATCAGGCATCGCAAATTTTGATCTCCTGAGGCGCGCAACGTTTATTGTGCTCGAAAGTATTAATGGGTGTCAACAGCAGTAATAGGCTACAACATTATGTGAAATGTTATAAAGATGATGCTGCGATATTGGATAAATTTATTACTGACTCCATGTGTAACTTAATGGTAATTCATATTATATATTTAAATGAGCAATTCTTGTATATATATTCCGGGCAACTTGGAAACGGCTCTAACGATTTCGCTCAAATTTTGTATTCAGATAGGGTTTTGCTTTTTAAGTTCAACTATGTAGGTGTAATTCCCGAAAAACGCGATTTTGCATAAAAAATAACATTTTTTATTCCCGCTTCTACAGCGCAATTCTTGTATATATATATTCACGGTATTTCAGAAACGACTCTAAAAATTTGATTAAACTTTTGTATACATGCATATTACCTTCACAGTGTTTTCTCTACTCACTTTTAGGTAACACATTCACATCTCTTTCTCTACTCACTCATCTATATAATTTTGCCATAAAAAACATGATTTTGCACCAAGAAACATTTTTATTCGCACTTTTAAAATAAGTCATACCAAGTCGTATATGTTTGGAATATAAATGCTATTACATTCACACTGTTTTCTCTTCTCACTTTTAGGTAACACATTCATATCTCTTTCTCTACTCACTCTTCTACAAATAAATACACAATTTTCTGTATGTTTAAAATAGAGATGCTGCATATTACATTCACAGTGTTATCTCTACTTACTTTTAGGTAACACATTCACATCTCTTTCTCTACTCACTCTTCTATAAACAATTTTCCATAAAAAACGTGATTTTGCACCAAAAAAACACTTTTATCCCCACTTTTAAAATAAGTCATACCATGTTCTGTATGTTTGAAATAGAAATGCTATTACATTTACACTGTTTTTTCCTCTCACTTTTAGGTAACACATTCACATCTCTTTCTCTACTCACTCTTCTACAAATAAGCCATGAAATGTTCTGTATGTTTGAAATTGAGATACTACATATTACATTCACAGTGGTTTCTCTACTTACTTATAGCTATCACATTCACATCTCTTTCTCTATTATATTCATACTGTTTTCTCTACTCACTTTTAGGTAAGACATTCACATCTCTCTCTACTCACTCTTCTACAAATAAGTCATATAATTTCGTGCATGTTTGAAATAGAAATGCTACGTATTACATGCACACTGTTTTCTCTACTTGCTTTTGGGAAACACATTCATAATTGTTTCTCTACTCACTCTTCTAGAAATAAGTCATACAACTTTGTGCATGTTTGAAATAGAAATGCTGCATATTACATTCACACTGGTTACTATACTTACTTTTAGGTAACACATTCACATCTCTGTCTTCACTCACTCTTCTAGAAACAATTCATATCATCTATACAACTTGGTTGTATATATCCAACTGTTAAGCTCGAAAACCGCTTAACCGATCACCGCGAAATTCGGCACGTATATGTATTTTTATGGGGATATTTTTATGGCGACAATTTTACTACATAATATATTACTTCAAATGGCTTTCTATTCGCATTTCTTTTACGTAGCACATTCATTTATCCTCTGTTTGCCCTTCAACATACAAATAATATAATATTCTATGATTGAAATATAAATGCAACGTATTACATTCACACGACTTCCTCTACTAATTCTTCCTTTACGAGACACCATCAGTCTTCTTTCGCTATTCGCCCTTCAACATATAATTCATACAATTTTATATGTTTGAAAAAGAAATAAAATGTATTACATTCATACTATTTTCTCTACTCACTTTTGTTTTACGTAACAATTCACATGTTATTCCCTATCTTTTATCAACTCCATACATACCAACACCTATACATATCGTATGTTGAAGAGTGGGTAAATTCCAAAACAGGCTGACCGATCGCCATGAAAAGTGACATATCTAATTGTTTTCATGGCGAAGGTTTTCATGCAATTCATTTTACCACCCAACGTATTACGTTCACATGTTTTTCTCTACTCCCTTCTTTTACCTAACATACTACTCCCTCTTCTACAAACAATCCATACATTTCTCCATACACTTGAAATATAAGTGCAACGTATAACATTCACACGCTTTTCTACTCATTTTTGTTTTACGAAACACAATCACATTTCTTTCACTACTCCCGCTTCGGCGAACAATTACGAACAATTCATACAATTTTCTATATGATTGAAACAGAAATGCATAGTACATTCACATGGCTTTATCAACCAGCTTTTCTTCCTGTAGTATTTGTTATTGTTCAACAGTGGTTTTGCTTAGTGTTGCTCCGGTGTTTAAATAAAAAATAAATAGTTAAAAAAAAAGTAAAGTAATCACAATGATATCAGGAGTGCGCCGAAAAACACGATATGGAACAGTTGATGAAACAAATGTTAGCCAAGATGGACATAATGGGAAATGAAATGAATTCCGGAATGTGACAGAGGAAACAAATATGAAAACCGAATTGGAAAAATGTAAACTACGGAATAGAAATTATAGGAACAAAAATGGACAAAATGGAAACAAAAATGGAAGGCAAACTGAAAATGTAAACTCCAAAACAGAAAAGATGAAGACGGGAATGTCTAATATGAAGATAGATCTATCGGAGAATACTAACGAGCGACTGACCAGGGCAAAGGAAGCCATGGAAGAACTCGACGGAAAGACGAAGGACCTTGGCGAATGTGTTAACGCCCTGGAGTCAATCGCAGCAGCAAGGAACTGAACTCCATAATAGAACAAATGCTCAACGAAAACGTCAAACTGGGTGGATATCTATGGTGGAGACCTGCGTTCAGCAGTAGACGTTTTACAGCTGAAATGATGGTGTTTATGAAATATTTGTATCTCGGAAATGACTCTTCACAATTGCGACTAAAATTGTTATTTAGTTAACATTTTGACTTTCGGTTTATCTAAGTAAGTATCTTCTCCCACAAAAAACAAGATTTCACAAAAACAGAGGCGAAAAACGCCGAGCGAAGCTTGGTCGCCCAGGTACTATTTAATTACACAAGATGTTACGAACTTTCTGTAGGAGTGTAATAGTCATAATTTTATTTCCTGTATGACCGCAGTTGTACATGAATACATGCAGTCAATTTATCATGACTATTTCATTTTAGGGCAGCAACGGATAACAGCGTTACGACACTTACAGGAAGCACACTCCAGCAGATGCGACAGATATGACTATATACAAACTCCGACTATGATTTGAAAGCAGCTACTTGCAAGCTAGCATATAGTTTGGAAAATCGGAAAAGCAAGAAAATCTTTTATAGATGTGGAGTTTATAAAATCGTATGGGATGTTACCAATATAATGTCCCCAATAAGCAGATTCAGTTGTCAAAATGTGTTTATCTCCTAAAACGATATTAAAATGAAGTTAGTGAGATGTTTAATGTACAAATGATAAAAATCAAGTCAAAATATAGGGATAACACCATAAGTTGTTTCTCAAGTCAAGACCCCCGATATGACCAAAGAGGTTCCATGCACCTGCGACCAGTTTATTTTAATTATAAACTGAAGAGATCACAATCGAGAAGAAAAACACCCTTAACAGATATCACTACTTATGCGACAACCTCAAATTTAGAGTTTAGTCGCTATGGCATAGTGAAAGAAAATGAAATAAAGTAAAAAGAAATATAAGGTATTAGTAATAACCTAAAATGGTTTAGATTTTCGTTCAATATTATTTATTTGCTACGAATACTATTGGGCAGTATGTATTATGGAAGTGCTCGTCACAAGCCAACCCTGCCATCTCTCTGACTGCGCCCACCCCTGTTCACTTTGTGTGTTGCGGGTAGTATCTGTATTGAGTCATGAATTTGTGACATTTTGCGACCTCTGCATTATGTGGTGGCTTTTTTAGTACTTGAGTGAGTCTAACTGTAAATTTTCCAAAACCTAAAGTTCTCTAGCGAGTACTTTGAATATTTTAGCATATGGGGACCTGGAATATGTACCGCTCTAGACCGCCAATTATGGAAGGAAGTCACTGCCAAGGACCTGCAGTCAAAACTATAGTACAAGGACTAAATAGTGTTGAACTAAGCTTTGATGAAAATGTTTCAGTTAAAAGGCAAGTAAGGGTTATATTCTCTCATGGACACGTGATCTCGAGAGTTCACACTGAACTACCCTACCTAAAGTAGGAGAGTGTTGCTTTAGAGGATGTGGTTAGTCTCATCTCTCCAATATCGTAGGTACGCACCAGCACCCTTAGGAGGAACTTGTTGGTAACCCTTTACCATTAAAAATACTGTGGGTTATATCTATCATAGCCCTTCTTCTGTTGCTAGGAGACATTTTTTTGTAACATTCAATAACACTCTCCAAATGTTGAGCTGTTTGATATTAAATTTGAAGCTATGCTAAACCTAATTTAATGCAGCCATTTAATTCAGTTTGAAATATGACCACTTCAGCTGCAATCGTGATTAATCATCATGAACAATACGGTTTAGGCCACATGGCCTGTTCCGCTCCACGCGTTAATTGAACTGGTCTTTCCATCGTCTTCTTGGTCGGCCTATGCTTCTTCTTCCTTGTGGTTTATAATTATACAATATATTAGGTAAGCGAGTAGTCTCCATCCAAGGTACATCATCATGCCATACGTTCGTATATTTTTTGTATTATTTCTAGAACTAAGGATACATTCAGCTCCTCCCTGATATCATCATTACGTCTATGGTCCAGTAAGATATCTCCTGCAACTAGTCTTAGAAGTTTTGTCTCAGCCGCTTCCAATTCTCGTTTCTGTTGTATGCTAAACGTTCATATTTCCGACCCGTACAACAGCACTGACATGGTCATTACTTTATAGAACTTCAGGTGGTCTTCTTTGTTACTTTTTTTTTCATAAACTTCTTTTTATTGTCCTTATTAGTTATTGGAATTTTTGGGAGTGATTAATATGCCCTAATCTTTTCCTCATAATTCATAAATATACACTTCTCTAATATTCTCGATTCAAACGGGTAAATCTGCGTCAAAGACTCCATGCATACGTTAACTAACTCGTGCTCTTCACGTTAAGCGTTTCTAATCTCTTCAAATCGTATCTTGTGTGCGGGGCGACACACTCCTGTTCCTACATTGCATTCAATGCTACATGCACGGAAAGTGAGCTGGTAATGGGAAGCAGGAGAAAGAAAGAAATAATGGCAAGGATGTACCTTTAAGTCCACATGACATTGATATGTAGGTATGAGTAGTATAGACGACGAGCTCTTTACTGATAAAGGAATTTCGTTGGATCAGAGTATAATTATGTAAGCTCTATACAATAATACAGGGGTAGGCCAAACTATGATATGACGTAATACCACCGTAGGGGCAAAGCAATACGTAGTCCCCCATCAGCATTCAACAGGAGTTCAAACGTAAACAGATAGTGGTGAACACCTCTTTGATATATGATTCTCTTGAAACAACGAAAACGCAAGATAACCTTCCTACTCAAAGAGGAGTGAGAATAACAGTATTTTTATTGCGCTATGGGAAAGAATGTGAAATGTCTGTTGTATTCGAAAGTTTTAATTTGTATTTCCAAGTCAAATATTAAAGGACATTACGAGCATTGTCACAATGATTAAAAACAAGTAACATGTAGGAAAGGTTAAGGCATTTTGAAAGAATAATATAAAACAAACATTTGTCCGTAAATGTAATCATAACGTTTAAATATTCTCTGAAGCTTAGTAGTCTAGTAAAGGCGTGGATTAGAAAGTACACTGGTTTTAAAAGAACCTGAAATCTTAAAGATCATTGTGTAAAATCACAATTAAGAAATAAAACTGGTTTAGATTTACTCAGAGAACTTCATATGGCAAGATTTCTGTCGCTCCATTCATTTGCAGCAGTACTAACTTAGTACTAAGTTTGGATAAAAATATATGTGTGAGCAATTGTTTTCTAAATGAAGATTGTAAAATCTAAAAGCAGATCGCGAATGACAGATGAAGACCCACATGCTCTGTTGCACATGAGTACAAACGTTAGATGTATGCGAAACTATAATGCTCCAGGCGAAATAAATAATAAATTATTGCAAATTAAATGTTAAAGCCTTCTCAAACTGTATATATGTGTTAAGCACATATAAAACCAAACATGTGTTAGAGAAGTCCTTTACGCCACCACTGCGACTTTCACATCTCTCCTTCAAACCATGCGTCATGTGCATACCGGGTTGCGTTCCATGACGTTATCATTCATGCAATCCTGATGACCAATTTGCTGACACAGAATGACAGGGTTGCTGCATCTTAATGATATGTGATGCTTTGTAAATATTAAGAATTTAGTTTTCACAGATCATGTAGAGAAGTACAATATTTCTGGATAACTGGTGTTCATATATAACTAACTCCGCGGCGCAACAGCCATTTTCCGGCCAAGACCTACCTCTGCGCACTAATACCGCCAGAGTGGGGTGCAGTACTGCAGGTTGGACGTGGTCACCGCCCAAGTCCCTCCTAGCCGGTTATGCGGTCTTCGCCACCAGGAAACGTTACTTTACAATCAAGTATCTTCTCAATTGGCCCCTCAGGGATCAGCGAGGCTGAGTGCATCCCGAAACAGGTTTCCCACCGGTATCTTCAGCTTGGTCAACAGCAGCATTATCACGGCACCAAGGAGACGACGGTCCTCTTATCATGTATCATTCATTACTATATATTTGTCTTTCTTTCCTCCCAAAATGGGGCCAAATAGTTCAACGAAGGAGAATAACGGATGCAAGAAACTCAAATGAATCTGATGCCCACACAATTTACTTTTAGTAGTTTATTTTTAGGATGAGAGAAAACATCTCTTGGGTCCTTACTCAGGTAGCTTGTCCCTACTAGGATTCCTCCTATTGAGGGAGAATGGAACCTGTTTAACGTTTCATTACAGCCGAAAAATGAAAATCCATCTTTGAGTGTCAATCAGTGTTTTAAAACACTTTCACCAATGTGTTTAGAAACACAACATAGTTATTGCTTAATATGAGCGAACCAACAGATAACTAATTCTTTGCTGTAGAAGTACGCTCAACGTAAGTAAAATCAAGTAGTGATTTAAACATGAATTTCAAATGATATTCAACAGGTTGAATTTGGTATTGGGTGACAGTAAAATGTCTCTTAGTACCGGTAAGCACCAAGATAGCTCCTAACGGAATGAGATTAAGTGTGAAGCTTGGATTCCAGACGTCCTGGGTTCGTTTAACGTAGACCCCGTCTTCAAACCTCAAGTGTTGGGGACTAACGTGCATCTCTGTATCTGAATCCTCATCCTTTCCTGCTGGGGGTGTTAGTCACAATAGGTAAAAGTATTAAATTTTTGCCCCTCTGTTGTATAACCTATATATGAGAATAGTTCTCATAATTATCTATATTGGTCTGGGTAGCTCAGTTGGTAGGACACTGGCTTACTGATCCAAAGTCGTGGGTTCAAACCCGGTCCAGATCGATCAGTAGATTTACTGGCATGTAAAAGAACTCCTGCGGGTCAAAATTCCGACACACCGGCAACGCTGATGTGATTCTGGCAATTGACAGCGTCGTTAAACAACAATATATCATAATAATCTATCAGCTTTAACGACATTTTGGGATGTCGGTTTCAGTGACGCACCATTAAATTAGTATAGGTATACCTAGCAAGAAAATTTGAAAAGAAAATTAAGGATCTTACTGCCAAGCCAAAACATGAAATAAAGGTCCAAATAAACTAGGCCAATTCTCACTATGCTTCTTTTTCAGAGTGCTCACCAACTAATATTAGTTTTTGTTTACGCTGTTTTAGGGAACTACACAAACATTACGGTATGGTTGCTTTAGTCAGCGAAAATGCGCAAGTTATGCCTTCAATTGCAGTAGATATTCAATTGAAATGATTGCTGTGTTGAACAGATTTAAATAGTTTCTTTACGTCACCTAGAATATGCGCATACTCTTTTCTATCTACAAATTCCTCCTTAATCCTTTGTTAATAAAATGGCCAAGGGCGTTAAACCTTTGTGAAAAACGTTGAAGCATAGTTTGATATTGTCCCCTGTGCTGAGAAAAATTGGACTTTCAGGATTGCCTGCTATGCACGAGAGCATCAAAGGAATGTGCAGAGAACACACCCTCCATGTCGCCACGTGGGTGTGTAGTAAAAATTAATTAACACTCTCGGAAGTCGGAGCATCCCTTCCACGCACCCCCAAATACCAGGAAACCTTGTAAATATTTCAAATTTTGTGGTGGAACGCAGCAGAACGCCTAAGGAGATTTTCCTTCCTGTAAACAGAGCTGTGGTCAGTCTGACCACATTAGGAGACCAGCCGGTAGCGATTTTGTATACTTTGGAGAATTTTAGCTTTTAAGGGAGCTAACATGGGGTTACATTTATATATAAAGGCTATATAACAGACCACTGCACCACAACTATTCATCAGAAGTGAACGCGTTCCATTGAGTTGTATAACCGGGCGCGGTTGGAATGTTCTATTATGCATTTGATAGGTAAAAGTACAAGTGAAGCCTAATAGAAACCCAGAATATTGGACATTGAGCTCTTGCAATGGTAATTTGTTTACAAGTTACGGTAAAATACTATATTGACATGAATATATAATTCTATTGCAGAACTAATCTTACAATAAAACAGTATAACTAGAAAGGTTGCAGTAATTTCGGATGAAAAGTTACAAAGATAACATAATATGACAAAATGACAATTTGGTAAATCCCACTTCTGACAGTGTGAAAAATTATACTTTTTCTGTCACTTTATTTCTCTTCTAAAATTGAAGTAGACAAATACCGTTCCATTTTTATTGTTAATGCAGCCTACATTTCCTCATGACCTTACAACCCACAGATGTTTTGTCTGATCGTAAATTTGACGCGTACTTCGTTGTCTTTCTCTGTCTTGCAAACAACTGCAACGCGACGACTCACACCTGCAACTATCTCTAACAACACACACATTCACATTGCTCTGAATGACGACTGCACACACACACACACACACACACACACACACACACACACACACACACACACACGCACGCACGCACGCACGCACGCACGCACACGCGCACGCACGCACGCACGCACGCACACACACACACACACACACACACACACACACGAGAAAATATACAGGTTTGACTTATATAGACGAGAAAGACCTAGCGCGAGTTTTTCTTGACACTCGCCTTTTCTCGATAGTCTCACAAACAATCTGGCAGTCGGAGGTCTCGCAAATGGTCTAAAAACGGCTTGTTCTGCTGTGCTCATGGTCGTCGGTCACGTATTCACAAGCAGCGTTTGAGGTAGTTTGACCTTGAGCGTCTCTGACGTGCTGCGGCTGGCGCCACAGTAAATATTTCTAGGTAACACACACATGGTTCAAATCCCGTCTATGGCATTGAATTTTTCAGTCCTGTTGCCACCTTTTAAACACACGGCTTGTGTGTTTAAAAACACCAGCAGTAACTTTGTTGGCATAAATAAATAATAATTACCATATAAATGTTACTTAAACCCGGGACATAAAACCCTTACAATTTTTAAGTCGCCCTTGGGAGATTTATCTCTGATGTGAGGTTCCCTTGTGGTCAAACCGGGAAAGTACAAATCGGCTGGCGAATTTAATGTCATACTGGCAAGTTATCCATAGTAGCTTAGTGGTTGAAGCAGCCGCTCGATAATCGGAAGATCCATGGTTCGAACCCTTGCTATGACATTGAATTTTTCAGTCCTGATTCCACGTCTTAAATATTGCCCACACACGGTTTGTATGTTTGAAAACACCAGCAGAAAGTTTGTTGGCATAAATAAATAATAATTACCTTATTACTGAACTCATACTACCCATGAGTTCTGTAACTTTATGACCACCAGTGGTAACAAAATATTTGAGCAACTTTTAAAACCAATTTATTTTAACATTGGTATTATATATTGTCATGTTTATAAAGATAATATCCAGCGTTGTTTAACAATTCCTTTTTATTTTTTACATGAATCACATTAGATATGCTGACCCTTATTAAAGAACTTATACTCCAACTTCATGACCATCACTAGTAACAAAATATCTGAGCAATCTTCGAAACAAATTTATTTTAAAATTTGACTATTGTATCTCCTCATATTTATAAAGGTAAGATTTAATATTGTTTAACTGTTTCTTTTTCAATTTTTACATGAATCACGTTATACCGATGTGGGTACTTTATGACCACCTTGACAATTCATTTTTCTCAAAAAAGACCAACAATGTAAACTTTGTAACAATTACGTAGTTCAGTAATAGTAACAGTCATTTACAGCCATTAACTGCATGCCTGTAATAAAACAAATTAAAAGACAGAATTTAAGAATTTAAAAAATTACAGAATCTGGGTATAAAGTTCTCCCCCCGTTGGTATTGCTAGGGTTATGCTAATTAAAATTAAATGCAGAAATTCCTTTTGGATAGTGGTTTAATGCTTGCATTAAAGAGCAGCTTCTATCACTGCCTGACATTTATCTTCTGAGAATAAAGGAAAATCCTGAATAGGCTGCCTGGGAAACTCACCTAACCCTGATATCTTCAGATAGACACGCTTCTCCCACGTCACGGACATGAGCTAGTAGAGTGGGACAAAATAACTTTGCTTCTGTCCTTTACTGCGCAGTGTCAGTATAGAAGCTAAGATAGCGAATGAGGTTATGTTTCGTTATTTACAGAAGACTGTAGACTGCAAACATCAATTTCATCAAGAGGCATTCGTACTATCGCGGCAGTAGATGGAGGCAGGAACTTCAACTTAGCGGTATAGTGGCCTTATTGCAGAAATGAGACGAAGATGTCTTGGAGGTTAAAACGGTAGTATCACAATGTTCTTGGGGCTCGTTGCGTGCTTGAACTTGTGTTTTTGTATGCTTCTCCTTGGGTCGTTAGTACCCTACCCGGGAAGTAATCTCTGGGTAACGCAAAGTGTGTGCTGTTAAGATAGCGTGCCGATAGCTGTTTGAAATGGAGTTGCGCTTTGTCCGGAACATAGGTAGAAGAAAGGCTCAAGACAGAAGCTTCAAAGAAAGTCCTTAGGAAGAACATTTATTTTTATCGTTCTTCTTTGAATGCGGCTCGCATACTAAGTACTGAGCGTAGGCTTAAGTGCTCTTTTACATACTGAAGCTGTGAAACATCAGCGGGAAATTATCTATTTCTAAAACTCCGCCAACTGTACGGCTTCTCTCCCATTCTACATTCGCAGTATTTTTTAACACCGGAGCAGTTGGTATGAAGGTTACACCTGCCCAAAGACATCCACATTTCTATGCGTTTTGTACTTTCTCTACTACGTATAGTAAAGTAGAGGAAGTATTGTATTCCACCCAAAAGTTCGATGAAGATATTTCACCGGAAATATATGTTTTTGAGGCCCCCAGAATCCAAAAAAAGCATTTTTAGGAAAAGGTCCGTGTGTGTGTGTGTGTCTGTCAGTCTGTGGACAGCATAACTCAAAAGCGAAAAGTTGGTTAAAAATAAAAATTGGTAATTAAGTTTAATGTCCTTCAGGGATGTCACACGAAGATTTTGAAGAAAATAGCCCCACCCTAACTAAACTTTACATGGAAAATGTTTCGAAAATTTTGATTTTCTTGAAAATGTCTCTAACGATTTTGATTAAAATGACATGTTTATAAGATATTTTCATGAGAAATGAAATACATATTTTGAATTTTCTAGCTATAGTCTATGTAGTCCTTGTTTACTCTGGATGACTTTTGAATAACTCGTAAACCGTAAGAGATAGACAAAATCTTACTATACAAAAATGTAGATCTCGCCATTTTTTCCCTTGGTGGGGTGAACCATTTAGGAGATATATCTTATCTGTGTCAGTTTCGTAAAACAAAACGTTTGCGAAATGCAACATCTTTGTTCATTTTTTAATATGTTAAGCGTGCAAAGAGAACGGGATCTAAAACATTTAAAAGGTTTGACTATCCCCCAAAGCCTACTGTGTTCTAATATCCCCCTTGCACTTACAAGGAAATAAGCAATAGAATAATTTGTGTAAATTTTAAGAGGTTGAATCATACTAATACTAATTGAATACCAATTTGTGTAAATGTTTATCTCAACTAACACAAAGAAGATATAGGAATGGTTAATACTAGAGTAGAGAAAGTTATGTGAGTGCAACACATAAAATTTTTTGTGATCTATTTGTCATTTGAAATAAGAAGTATATAATCGTAGATATTAGTCACCAATATGAAGGCCGGTAAAACGATTTAGATACCCAGAAATTATTCCAACAGCTTCTAGCTACATTTTTTTTTTTTTTTTCAATATCAGCATATAACAGTAAAATGTTCTTTTCGTTCTTCTGTATGGTGGCGGATATTTGGATTTGACCATAATAATGGCAATTTTCTCGTATTTAAGGTTCTCTGAGATTATCTTTTTCCCTAAAACAGTGCTTACCAAGCTTATTGATATGATAACACCTTAGCAAATCCAAAGGTTTAGTGCATAACTCTATCTTTTAAATGACAGTATCCCATGCATAAATAAGTTTATGCTTATGTATTAAAACCAATTAAAAAAGCTCACACTTTTTCTGTACTGCAAACTATAATATAAAACGACGGTAGCACTTATATAAAGTCGGTTAAAAACCAAAGTTAGTATATAAGTTTAATGTCTTTCAAGGATACGACACAAAGATTTTAAAGAAAATTGCTGTACCCTAAACCACACTTCACGTGAAAAATTTTTCAAAAATTTTGATTTTCTTGAAAATGGCTCTCATGATTTTGATGAAAATGCCATATGTTTGAGATATTTTTATGTCAAATGAAATTTTCTGGCTATAGCCCATGAAGTCGTGCTTACTCTGGATGACTTTTGCAAAACTGGTAAACCGTAAGAGATCTTACAATACAAAACATTTAGATCTTGCTAAAATACACAATTTATGTCTTAATAATTTTTTTTTATAGTGAACCATTTCGGAAATATTCTTAGTTGTTTGTGTAAGTTTCGGAGAACTTATACTTCTGTCAAATGCAACATGACTATTCTTTTATTATATGTTAAACCCGCAAACAGAACGGGATTTGAGAGCTTTAAAGGATTAGACTAACGTTTAAAACTACTGCATCCCCATATTCCCGTTCCCATTCTAGACGTGTGGAGTAAGAATGGAAAGACAGAATCAGAATATAACATAAAACTCCATGGCCAGGATTTGAACCACGGATCTTCTGGTCACCGTCCAGTTGTTCCTAACAACTGGAGTACCATGGTACCATGTGTCACCATCATCACCGTCACCATCACCACCGTCACCATCACCATCACCATCACGGCATAAGCCTCATGGATTATTCCGTCTTCAAGGATACTGATCTGCCGGCCTCTGTCAACCCTTCTTCTATTTATTGGTTTATAATTTTATTCGAACTTCGTCCATTTTGTTTACAGGATCGTGACATTTTCTTCTAGATTCTGTTATTTAATTAACTCTGGATCCCAACTCTCTTCTAATAACTTAATTTATTTTTTATCCAAGACTCTGTGACCAGTCACATATCTTTAAAATCTCATCTTGGCAACCTCTAACCTACTCTGTTGTGAGGCCGTCAGCATCCGACTGTCACATCCATGGATCAATGTTGGAACAGCCATCACGTTACAAAGTTTCAGCAATGTCACTTTATTACGATTTTTAAAAGTTATTTTTTTCAAGTCACATACGATGTAGAACTGATTTAATCTATCTTGAACATCTCTGTAATTAATATATAGTTAAAACTATTTTGCCGTTGGATAATTTTATTGTTTACATAAACTTTTACCTTCATATCGCTCTGGCATTCTATATCCTATATTCTTGCTCTTATAATGTTGTACTGGCAGTATTATAGCACGAAGTAAATTCAGAATAGCAAATATATTCTCGTTAAAACCAAATATGCTACTCCATAATTCGTTTTTAAGCAGATCTATTAACTTTGGTGTTTTTCATGCTGGAAAAAAAATTTAGACGATTCTATGTTCTTGTAAAGTGACTTAGTACACACGACTTTTATCTATGCTGCTGTAGTAAACCAGGGCCAAGTAACTACATATTTTGTGATCTTGATGTTTGGCGGATGAAGGAAACTTTTTTATATATACCGTGCAACCACCTATGCATATTTAAATGCTGTTTATCAGCACCATTTAGGATTATCCATATAGCAACTTCAACTATAGTAAAAGGAGTTTACAATCAGCACAAATTAAGAACGGTTAAAGCACCGTACCTTCATAATTAAAACGTATGTAAGCAGAGCTTGTCTCAAGTCTAGTTGAATCAGCCGAATTGTCAAACAGAGTTGCAATAATGGCATTGTTTTTTTCTAATATTTTTTGTCACTGAAAGTTTAATGCCTGGTAATAAATCTGATTATTTTGCCTCTCTGTGTTCCCAGTCAAATGGATATTTTAAATTTTAGCTCCATTATCACAACCAAAATTTAGTTTTTGCGTTAACACTAACAGCAAAGATGAGTATATCGTTTGCAGTTCTACTGGGCTTTCTTAGACGTCTTGAATGTCTTGGGAAACATATCACTATGCTTCGATTAATTTTTTAATGAATTTATTTAAACTAATTCAAGAATTTAACCTTTGTGTAAATATGTTCAGTATGGAAATAAGAAGACAGTTTATTTGACACAATGCTTCCATTTGGCATATTTTCTCCCCAAATAAACACTCCAGAATGATACTGCTTTCACACCTGACCACGTGAAGCCCGTTTTACAAATGATCCTCATTATATAAACGCACTTCTCTTTTTGTAAACTTGTATTATCTTTGTCAAATTACGAGTTCTTTCATGTTGGTGAGTCTACATTGGTTTTCCTGCCTTAACGTGTTCCAAAGTTAAGTTCTCTGTATTTCTGCATAGGAAATTCAAATGTTAGGTCAGAAATGCTCTTATTAGGCATAGGTATTTGGTTATATGAGCAGTATTTCTGGGAGTTAATATACATATATACGTAAATGAATATTAAGTATAAATATGGTGGCCATACTTACATATAACATGTATCTAAATATACATATACATAATAAAGAAGCAGAAATTCCAAAGATGAGCTATTCATGTATTTTCCATTTGCTGTTACAAAAGCCGTTTAGCCACAAAATGAAATTAAACAACTGGATTCTAGTGTTTCTATTGACATTATTTCGTAAACATGCGCTGTGTAACATTGACATGTGTGTAGAGTGGAATGTCAGGAATGTTGACAGTAAAAACTATCTGCTTGAATACTGCTGGGAAAGCTTGAAAGGAAACCTCTTTGCCCTCATTACTTGCAGTAGCTGATAACAAACACACAGACTCGTGGGGAAAATAGTTTCCAAGACTGGCGTTGTCTGGACTCTCATTGGTCGTAGCTGAGCAGCAAATTGCCATTTGTAGACAAACATTCACGACTTCAGTCCTACATGGTGTCCTACTCTTTAGTCCTAACTGTGCAGTTAATGTGTTAAATAATGTCCAGTTTACCTTCCATGTTACATGAATGTTATTGAAAGTCTTTTTATTCGTCATACTTGGATCTACATCACGCGTAATCCACACACAGACACACACACACACACACACACACACACACACACACACACACACAGACACACACACATACACGTAATGTCCTTATATAATTGTAATCGTTTAAATCTGGATATAATTGTGACCTTTTATTGGAACAGAGATAGCACTTTTCTTCCCCATTTTTCAAATAAGCTGCAATGGTTTAATGAGAGCTTTGGACTCTAAATATGCCAAAAATTAATGGGAATCTTCTACAGTGCCTCTAAAATTTGTTTAAAGGTAGTATTATGACTTTAGAAGAGCTGTACGAGGGAAAGTGAATGGCTTCCATGCTGACTGATTACTACTGGAATATTATTCGAGACTGCAATATAATCACCGTAAAAGGAAGAAGTCGGACTTTTAAATTGGAGAAAATACTTATTATATAAAATAAGGTCCTCAGGAGCACTAAAGTTGATGAACTTTCTCGTTTAGTTATATTAGGAACTTTAAAAAATAATAAATATATTATGATCAAACACTCCCAAGAGTGGTGATTATCACTTCAGACGATTCATTAGCGTCGATAGGGCTCTTAAATGTCCTGCTATGTTACCACCAGTATTCATCATACAGATGGTTTAAATACGCATATTTTCAATTGACAAAAGGGAATGTGAATCCCAGAAATGTGAACAGTTAGGGCTACGGTTTAATTTTATTTTCGCATGTAACCTACACATTAATATTATGCATTAATTTACCATGGTGTACATTTTGCATAGTTTTATTTCTGAATATTCTGAATATTGAACAGAAATACTTTACATACGCCATTCATCTCCTTTCCGATCGAAAGACATGCTGAATGCGTGAACGAGTGAGATTATTTCCTTCATATAGAGGGAGCATGCCAAACATTGCACGTAACTATTTTATAAATGTCTAGAATTGAATATAGACCAACGACTTCTTTGTTCTGAAGCATAAAGGCAACAATACCTGTGTTTGTCAATGAGGATCATTTGACATTTTGGTTATAGATCGAAGTCCAAATGTAAACCTAAGGATCAATGCAGTACCATAGAAGAAATCAGAAAGGGCACATCAGTGCCACACTCAGGATTTCGTTAAACATATCCGACAGTCAGAGTCGTTAGTAGTTGGTCTACCTTCAATTTTCACGGCTGATATCTATTTAACTAATACTATATGACCATTCATATTTGGATTACTAGAATATTAATAAGAGCAGTCTTATTAAAGTATTTTAATGCTATAAGGCATTACGCTTACAGTTGTTATGAAAAACAGAACGTTCAGTTGAACTGAATCGTCACAATTAATTACGCTTTCCCTGAGCAGTGTTTAATTTCTCCTAATATTTCACTTCAAAAGCACACTGACAAAGAAGTATTTTTAATTCCACATTAAAATCTAAAAGTTTAATTTAGCTTAGGGAACGACAGGTGATGGATATGTAACTATGCCACAGTGCATTAATTTCCTGTATAAAACTGTGACAGTGAACTTTTAACAGATTTGATTATCCACTTTGAGACTTCCTAGAATATTATTATTGGAATTTGGTTTATTTGGATCAAAAACCCAAATATAAATTCTTTTACCAAATGTTGAACCTTCTTCTTCTGGTTTTAAAAATCAATATTACTATAAAATATAGGAGTTGATGCTGAAGCAAATGTGCTCATTTTAAGTATTTCATTACCACTGTAAAGTTTATATAAGTAGTCTCCTGTAAAAATAAGCAAACAGCAATGGAGTTTTAATTAGTACAGATTCAACTAAAGGTAAAAGGTGTTCTACGGAGGGGATTCTACCCTGAGCTTAATCACGCTATTGTACGTCATATCTCGGAAGGAAGGGATGGAGTTCTGACGGCTTGTGTTAGAACCGAACGACCATATGTGCTCCTAACATGTGCTGGAGGTTCTTTATCTCGACACTAGAATCCGCAAGCAGTAACCAGCCAGAAGACCACAATGCCACCCATCCGTCAAGATGATATATACATCAATATATTACGTTGTTGTAACCAGTTGTTCTGTGTTATTGCTTCTAAACGATATCTAAAAATAGAAGTTTGCTTGAGTTATCCAGAATATTGACAGGTAACGATTTTGTTCCACCTATGTGCATCATGCGTTTAGAGAGTGTATATTGTTTATTTAGGAAAAATAACTATTAGTGCTATTTTACAGTTCGGTAGGTTGCTTGTTCCAAAAAGGGCTCATCATTAGGTAAATTTATTTTACTTTTATGCTATTCTATGTAAACATGTAATATTTTATTCACTTCGCTTTTAAGCTTTATCAAAAAGTAGGGTACCCAACATTTATCTGCAGGAGCACCTCAGTGCCTGCATTTTCAAAAAATGCATTATGTGCAGGTACCTTGCCTATAGCAAAGCTAGCAAAACATTCTTGTGCATTAAACATTTAATGTGTGTAGTTTGTAGCTTCAATAATGAGTTTGTCAGTTCTATAATACGATGCTTTCTCTACACTACAAATAGCCCCTCATTTTTTTAAATTATGGATTTTGTGTTCGGATTACCCGGAATATCTGATGGAAGGAAAAGACATTAAAGAATGAGCAATTGTTTAGAAAAGTTAGCGCCATGTTAGTGGCTTACATGTATTCACACCAAAAAAATGAAATGATTAGGTAATAAGTCTAAGAATGTTATATAAATTCAGGAAACATGATGAAAAAACTAATAAATAGACACTTCCAAACTCAAATAACAATAATGGGGCTGAGTATGTCAAAGAACTCAAGGAGCACTTACACTATAACAGTGCAAGAAATAGGAAGAAGAGGAGATTACGGAAGCTAGAAAAAGTGACAACAATGAATGTATTGCAGCAAGAGTAATCAAGTTAGTCGATAGCCAGAGAAAGCGCAGAATAGAGATGCATCATTAATCACATCGTAGTAATTTATTTGCTCTAATGGTGTATTATTTAGAGCGGTAAATTTCAGAATTGATGAGCATCATTAATTTAGACATCATTACTATTAATTACGTTACAGTGACTGCACGTGAAACTTTCTTTGTCCGTTTTTGTATATGAATTACTCACTGATCATTTTATTTATGGGTTGAATAATAATAATAATAATAATAATAATAATAATAATAATAATAATAATAATAATAATAATAATAATAATAATAATAATAATAATAATAATAATAATAATAATAATAATAATAATAATAATAATAATAATAATAATAATAATAATAATAATAATGATGATGTAGTAATAGTAGACATTTTAAGAGTTGTTCTATCTTAGGAATATCCTAAAGGCACGGAAAAAGGAAATATTTGGCATAAATAAGAAATGATAAACATGAATAATGAACATAATCATAATATTAGGCAATAGTCCTGCTTAAGTTATTTATTTATGCATTTGTGTGATTATTTCTTGATTAATTAATATATTTATTTAGTGAAGTATGTAAACGTTTGTAAATATAGAGCTTCAAAATGTCACTGGAATGCTCACATGTTAAAACTAATTTTTACTTGATTTCTTCAACAAATCTCTAATTCACGTGCCATGTTCACAAATCTCTCAAGCTAACCTTGCCTCTGCTTCTCCCTTCTCCCATAAGTTCATCTTAAAATATATTATGGCAACTGAGCCTATTGTGACGAAGCGATAACGAAGTTCAATTTCCTTTTTCTGTCACCTTATCTTTTTTCTAAAGTGAAGCACAAAACACAGGTGTTTCTTTTTTCTTTTTCTTTTTCTTTTTTTTTTTTTTTTTCTTTCCCGTCGGTGGTGGACACAATCTACAGTTCTTACAACTCATATCTTGGTACACCTGACACACATTATTCTGTCTTTCTTTACTCTCCCTCTCTCACAAATAACTGGTTTTGACGATACAATGACAACACTCACTATAACTGCTTCAGTATAAGACTTCGACGTGACTTATCAACGTCTCAACCGTCTCTCTCTACACATAGTTCTCTCACGACAGCGACTGCACACACACACACACACACACACACACACACACACACACACACACACACACACACACACACACACACACACACAGACACACTCACACACATGCTCACAGCGCTGCGCGTACTCCTCACAACTCCATTACAAAAACTACTCTCTTTGTCTCACAAAAACTGCCCTCTCCCGCCATCTCGCACGCTGTTTATAGACGAGAATGGCGTGGCACAAATCTTTCTAGAATTTCGCTCTTTTTTCAAGTAAGCCGACAACCAAAAGTTTCACGAACGGTTTCAAAACGCATTGTTCTGTCCCGCTCTATTGTTGTAAGTCACGCATTCACAAGCAGTAGAGCGAGACAGCTTAAACTTGGCGTCACACTATCATAGCTAGTGTGAAAGGTTTCCTGGAATTTGGTATTTGCAAATCTGTGGTAAGCGGGTTTAGTGCCAGCCAATACGTTGCTACACAAGTAGAAAACTTATTAAGAAGAAGTCACACTCACTTCTTTGCTTTCTTCAGTCTAAAGTGAGGGGGAGGAAACCATAGATACAGTTCATGGGATGTTTTGCAGGGAAGTGTTGGGTCTTCCAAGGGCGGTGGCAAGAGAGGTAGCGCAGATAGAGATGGGAAGGGTATCGAGAAAGGGCATGATTATAGAAAGAGCTCTGAAATATTGGTACAGAATTTTGAATTTGGATAAAACTAACTTGCTAAGGCAGTGTGTAGAATACCAGGAAAAGAGTCTTAGGGTATCTGGATGGATAAGTAGTAGATTACAAATCAATGAAGGAAACATGGGAAAGGGAAATAAGGTAAACAAGGAACAAAGGGAGGCAATAGCATGGCTAAGAACTGGTGTTTGGAGGTTGAGAGTACTAAGAAAGGGTATCCCTCAGAGTCTATGTCCTATTTGCGGGGAGAAGGAAGATCTGGAGCACAGTCTTTGAGTGCCAAGGAACGGACGTATGGAGGAAAGAATTTCTGGGGCAGAAATGAGAGAAGGGAGATAGGATAACAGCATTTAAGAGGATTTTTAGAAAAGAGGTCAGCAACTTAGGTCAATTTTTAAGTAGAGTTAAGAAAAAATGGAATTGGTCTGCACAAAGAGAACAGAATTAAAAATGTTGTGTTAGTTATAAAGTGTTAAATAGCAATAGATAAGCAAAATGCATGATATTTTGTTGGGTGGATATGACAGGCTAAGAGCCTGGGCTGAATGTCATATTCAAATATGTATTAATTTGATTTGATTTAAAATTTAAATACTAGTGTTTTGTAGACTGAAATCGGTACTAAGATATATGTATGAGCACATTATTCCCCAATTTGAGCCCCCCCCCCCTCCGTCCTCCAGCACCCAAAAGAATAGCTTAGCTCGCGAACAAGTTCACTTTCACAAGCTACGTGTAAGGCTAAACAACTGATTTCTCTCATTTCTTTTGGTGAATTCAGCTACTCCTATTCAAACTGCTATTGGAACTAAATAATGATATTGAGATGACTAAGGCCTACTCGGGCTACACTATTTACTTTTAAAGATTACTTTTAAAGATCTCAGGGTAACGTTCGTTTATTTATTTACTGTTACAAAGTTTGCGGAAGTTTTCATTATTCTAAAGGGAAAGCTTAAAATTACCGAATTAGTGATTTATTTTGGCATAAACCATAATGTTTGTGTCAGAATTGAGGAGTGTTAAATCAAGGTGTATTCCTGGTTTTTCGGCATACTTCATATGTTTAAATATATTTTTATTTTTAAATATAATTTTAATTTTTTAAAGAAGGAATTCGTACAAGAAAGTGAATGATTTAACAAAGCTGTAGAACTCGTTCTATTGGGATATATGTAAAATCTAAATGCATGAATACTGTTTACAGTTTAAATGAACAGCCATAATCATTACACAAAAGACTGTAAAAGATAATCTTTTCCTTATCACGTAATAGGCAGCATGTCTTATTGCTCTTTTTAGATTTATTTCCCACAGAAATTTCTGCTTCAGTAAAGTTAATTCCTGCGTTTAATTCGTCTAATTGATTGGCTAAATAGAAGTTCTCAATTAATCTTAGTTGGACTGCAGAAATATTACATTAATGAAGTCACTCCGTCGTGCTTCTCTATATTATTTTAGATTGTGCACGCTGAAACGACTGAGTATTATAGGAAATGAAATTGAAAACCTGTCAGAAAACGTGCCTTGAAAGCATAATTTTATGTAAACATGCTCCCGGTTGTTTGAGGGGCAGAGGGGTTGATCAGATGCTGCGGAGCTAAATCAAGTGCCTTCCAAGCTATTCAGCGGGAACAAGCCCTTTTCAAAGAATCCGTAAAATCATTTTCCGTATTGGGTCCCTGTGAAAAGAAGCTACTTGTGCCCTGAAGGTTCCTGAAAGAAGACCATCCTGAGATTGATCAATCAAACGCACAGTAGTAAGGGGATGAGCATTGGCAACAATATCTTTCATCAAGCTGTTGAAAGGATACATACACAGCGTTGCCTGCCGGTAACCTGTGCTGTAAGAATTTCCTTTCCCGTCTCAAATGAAAGACTCCCGTTGCTTTTAAGTTGACAAGCTAATTATTTTACTTCCCATTTCAGACATTTCTTCGAATAGAATGCATTACAACTGGTACCCCAATAATACTATTAATAAAATATGTATGTTTAGTGTGTACTGTGTGTGAGTGTGTGTGAGTGTGTGTGCGTGCGCGCGCGTGTGTGTGTGTTAGAGAGTGAGGGGCTAGTAAACTGGAAAGTAGTAACCATTTGCAACCATAATCACAGTGTTGATTTAGCATACATAAGTTAGTTGCATGTCAATAGGAGAAATGGCAATCAGGCTTCCAGTGATTCTCTGTATTTTGCGCCATTACTGTAGCATGAGAACCTTAGGTAGACAATTGACACGCCTTTCACCTGCGTTTTAAGAGGTCAATAAATTCTACCTTCATTTTTGGTCGGTCCATTCTTTTGGACGCAGTGACAACACAGGAACCTTCATCAGTGGAACTATTTGCTCACCTGGCAGTCGTCTCTGGCATCCCGGTTTCGATGCTGGGGTTCCTCGTTTACATTGGTTGTTAATTGAAGTTGCTGGAATATAAACAAGCTGAGCACTCGTTCCTCCTTAAAAAATATTTTGAACGCATTCCCAATCCAAAGTTGGTACCAAGCAAGAGTAACCAAACATCACCATCAGCAGACATAGACACAAAAGCTTGTGATAAAGACTACGCCTATCATATCAGGGTAAATCCGTACTAAACGGATAGGTACCGTGGAGATCCACCCCACCCGGGTAAACCCGGACGACCTGCTTTTGCTTTTGGCTCCTCGTTAAAAATATCATCGATCTCATGTGTGATTACTCATTGATTGTAGTTCAGAAATGTTGCATACCCTTTTTATTGTAGCACTTATCACAATAAGTACATAGAACACCTTGTTACGTTGAAATAATACACATGTTCAGAATTTTGCCGTTCTCGCATTATGTGGAGTTCCCACGCCCGTCGAAATTGGTTATTTAAAGCTTTCAGCGGTTTCCTTTCTGTTATTTTAGTACGCGTCTTTGGCACTAACGATTTATTCGCTGGTACGTTTTGTAATTCTCATGTACACACTCGCCAAAGATTTCTAAAAAGAGTCCCCTGACTTTATATTATCGTATATGAAGGATTATGCATCCCTAACCCGGCGAACTTCTATTGATCGGCTTGCACACGCCACAAAAGAATTTTCCTATTAGGTGCAAACATTTTCGTTTCTATTGGGCGAGCCAAACCCCAACTTGTTAATTTTTGGCGTGAAATTAGGACCTGCAGACGTGCGTTGCGGAGATTTCCTGTCTCGCTCTTTTTCGTCACGCCGATTATTTCATAATAGGACCAAGAAGATTTCCCTCGTGTCTTTAAACAAAAGGCTCGACGCCAAGTGGTGTCTTAAAACCAAGTTTTCGGCTCTCAAAGGCACACTTTCAGCTTCCGAAATTATTAATTCTGGGCAATGTTTCAATGTCACGTGATTAGATTAACACATAAATATGCTGGTGATGTCAATTCTAAAGTTATGCGTTAACTATATATTTATATAGTCATATAATATATATGTATAGTCTATACATTTATATAGGCTATTTTAAGACATCTAAGTTACCGTAACACTTATTTCTTTTTATACAGGTTATACATCACAAATGTTTATATGTACATTAATGATCACTTTGTTTGGGCTTAGTGACGAAGAATTACTGTCTTATGTGGTGGTATTTGTTCATTGTTTAATCACCCATTTTCAGGGAGAAGTCACAGAGAGAAGCATGAGCACTGAGTAGTGACCCTAACTTGTCGAGCCGCTGATGGGATGAGGGTTCTTGATATTTGAATTATCCTGCGTTGTATGTGTCCATTGGATGCTGTAAGATCTTACTGGGTACCAGCACACATTAATAAACATGCCATTTATAAAGAAAATGCGGTCGTTGCGTCATTACCTTGACTTAGCTCTGTATAAGCATGGATTCTAAAGCTCTCAGAGTATTCGTGAGTATTAAAGGAAAAGTCCAAACTTCGTTTTTATGTGTATTTATTCGCCAAATTCTTCATTCTTAATTTTGAGGGCAGCAGACCACAGATAACTGCCAAAAACTGTTTCACATCTTAAAAATCCTTGAGTCGTCCACTCACTCCATGTTCTGGCTGGCAACTGTCTACTACTGACGCTATAACTCGCGCGTCCCCCTGGATTCAATTTTGTACGTTGATCACGTGAATCCTGCCTGACAACCTCGCGGAAAACACGTGATTATTGCTCGCGTAAACTCAATTTCTGTCTCAGTGAGATAAACTACTGTATCGTACACACGGAGGAAAATTACTGTTACTATTCTGATGGGATTTATAGTATCCTTGTACATAATTACAAACTTAGCAAATCATATTTTCCTCTTAGTACAAATGCTACCAGCTTGATATCACATTAACAGAGGGGTCAATCATAAATTTCGGAAAGAATCCGCAGGCGATCTTCCCTTGCCTCTTTCAATGAAGAATGAATTGTTTATTGCAAAACTCTCTCTGGAACCACCCAACAAAATAACTGTTCAACTGAACGTAATCAGGTAGGCCACTCGGATGGATATTTTAAAATCCTATTACAATAAGATAATCGTATCTGAGTCTTCCGGGGAAAGCCGCGTCTTCTTTATAATGCATGTCGACGTTTCGCCCCCCAAATTTTGGGCTTCAGGTTTCACTCCGTGACGACAGCTACAAAACTGTGACCAGAGAAAGAGACCAAGTGGGCCCTTGCTTATTTATACTCTGACTAGTTTTGTAAGTGCCATCACGGAGTGAAACCTGAAGAAGCCCAACATAGGGAGGCGAAACGTTGACATTCGTTATAAAGAAGGCCTTCTCCGGAACACTCAGATACGATGCACACCGGCCGCCGAAGCCCACGCAATGTAGAGTAAGACAAGCCTCATTTTCTGGTCAAGGCTTCTTTCACTCTAACGCTAGATGGCACTGGACTACAATTTCCGTCCATTTCTCTCAGTCGCCAAGGTAAATACCGGACTGGATATTTAATACCATAACACAAAGTAACAGCTTCAGTCTTTATAAAAAGAACAAACCAATAGTATAAATGAAGGCTAATGGTTACTGAATCCTGTACCATCTATCTACAGATAATGTAAGCGGGTAGACTGGATGGCACCCTAATACCACCTGTCGTCACAGAGGCAGAGGTACGAACCGTGGGAATTCATCCCGCCCGGGTAAACCCGAGCGGCCTGTTTTTGCTCTTACTCTTGGCTCTTGACGGTTGCCCTGCATTATTCCTTCGGTGGATTAATGCGGAAGCAAGGTGGCACGATATGGGGCTGAGACCTTGAAGGCTGTAGATGCATTTGCAAACAGACTGGATGGCACCCTAATGCCATCTGTCCCTCACAGAGGCGGAGGTACATTTGCCCTGCACTGCTCCCTCTGGGGACCCGTGACGAAGCGGGATAGTGTTGATAGGGATGAGATCTTTTAGCTATCTGTCCGCAGCACACCGATCTACGAGATATCCTAATAGATGCGTCACGATGTAACTACGTAGCTAAGCGACGTAAAAGAATTGGGGGTGGAGGATAAGTAATAGACACCACTGAACGATAAGCTAAACAGTTGCTTATTGTTAGACTCTTGGGATCTAGCACTGTAATGACATCTCCTTTGGGTCCCCTATATCCAAGGCAGTGGACACTTTACATTAAGGCACTTGTGACTCGGTGTGTTCTGTGGACCCTTGAAGCTACAACTATACAGGTAAATGAAGCTAACGTCGGATTACTTGATGAAAGTAGCTTTGTATTGAAGTAGGTGTTTGTTCAGCTCCAGTCGCTTAGGCACACAAGATCTCAGCTTCCACGCCTTGCAAATGATAAATACAATGCAAAGATATTTAGGAATCGAAATTTGGAAGGAAAATTACCAAGATTTGACTCAATGTCTCAATGAGAACTTGTGGATGGCGACATAGCATCTCGACCGAAAGGCGATCTTCAATGTCTATGCTCCTGACGGGGCACCCCCTGGGAGGACGGATGAGACGAAGGGGTCCGAAGGGTCGCCGGAACGTTAGCTCGACACAACAAAGAACAGGGTCCCTACATTTTCCCAGTCAGAAACACCCCGGCGGTGGCTGGCTCAGTCCGATTCCTCTCCCACTCCTTCGGGAGAGCACAGGACTCGGAAACAGGCCCTCTGCCCCCTTGGGCTTTGATCTCCATGGGAATCCCGGAAAACAATAGGCTGGCCTTCCAATTCTGGGGAGAGATTTTCAGAGCGCATTTGTTTCCCCTACCGTGCAGCTGCCGCTCGTCGAAGCTTCCAACCGCGAAAAAAACCCAACGGCAGGAAATTCAGAGGATATGCAAATCCTGCCCAGCATACTCCTGGCGACCTGAGGAAACCTCCGAGAAAAAAAATCCTATGGGTTAGGAAGGTCGGCTACGAAGACCAAACCACGACCTTACGAATGCGGTTCGCAGACGTTTCCGTCTGAGCCATCCCGCTCGGTTACCAAACAGTTGAACCTCTCCCCGACATTTGCCAGTTACGAGGACTGAAGCAAGAATGGTGAATATTGAAGTCAGGGAGGAATGTCTTGATGGGGAGTGCATCTCTAGTCTCCCCTTCATCACTCCATAGTTTAACAACTTTGTTGATAAGTCTCGTAACTGATTAATACTCGCTCTATGACGCATACTAATACGATTCATATAAATGGAAGAGGAATTAAAACTAACCATTTAATTTCAATCATCAAAGTGTTATATATGGAAATTTATTATTTCATAGCAAAGTGCTTAGCTTCTTTGATATGTCTGTGTGATTTAGTAACAGAAGCCGTTCTCAAGTGTTGAAAAAATATATACTAAATTGTAGAAGTACAACATCACTTGATCGGTAAGTGAATATCGTGAAAGTATACTCGTATAAAATGGAAAAAGTGTGGCAAGAGAAACTCAGAAAATGACTTAACGTAACAAATAATTTCAAAATTAATTGTCTGTTTTAAGTAAAAAATATGTGGTATACCGTTTAACTGCCACTTAACAGGTGGCGCAGGAAAAGCATTGGACGTCAAACATTAGTAATTTTATGTCGAAGCAAGTTAAAGCTAAAATAAAATGCCTCTCTTTTTAATTGCAGCAGAACGGGCTAGTTTATGTACTGATTACATCCATCATCCCTCCAATAGAACTTACTGCTACCACGTAACTATAACACGGTTGATTCCTACATTTTCCCTTGTATAAAATAATGGTCTGATTAAATTGGCGATACAGGGGTCAGCGTTTACTTATGCCTTATTTCATTTTAGCAATAAAGTCAAAATCTATAGTATCTTCATCCTTCAGAAATGAGAGCTATAATTTTCTGTTAAATAGCTCCTCATAAATATGCAGTCATGTGGGTGGCATGTTGACCACACGCTAGTCTCAAAACTGTCCTCTTCCCAGACAGTGAACGTCCCGACCAGCAGCGCCCCAAGCGCGTCTCAAAGCAAACAACGGCGCCATATCCCCTCAGCCCGAGAAACACCTACGCGCCGCTGAGGGCACAATTTGACGCAGAATCCGACGACGAGACGTCAGAGGATCCACTACCACAACCCGCAATAGCCTCCATCTCTAGAGACCCGTTCTCCAAGCTACTCCCTACCAAAGCCCCCATTCACACACAGTCACAGCAGATACGCACCACCCAGCCCACCATTCCCACCCCTACTCGCGCCCCAAGCATATCCAACAACGCAGCAAAAGCATCAGAAAACCAGAAACCACCAAGAATAATAATCCCTGACGTCCCACAGATGCTAAAGGTCCTCCACATCCTGCGTGGCTCCAGAGGCAGAGGCAGTTCGAGTCGAGTGGGGAAGCTTATTCCCCCACCCGAAGTGTCTTTGCCGCAGTACCTAGCCGTTATACGGCTTTACCTGCGCGATAGTATGGTGTTTTGGTCTACAGGGATTTAATCTCTGGGAATGTTTGGGATCAGGGGTATTTTAGGGACAAGATGGATGTGGTAGGGATTGGTCCATGAACGGGCACTGCCCATACATGCTGATTGGCTGGTTAGTCAATCAGGTGACGCGCTAATCTCCTCCTGGTTCTGGCCGTCAGTCACTCACTGAGAGGTGATCTGAGTTAGGCGTTTTACTCTGTTTTAAGTACAGATATTCATTTTGCCTTTCCCATCTGCGAAAATTAGACCGTTGGACTTAAGATGTCCTTCGGCAATTTTTTAGATGGTAGTCGGCGAGGCTCTCTCTGGTCATATTGTCCCAGAGTATTCACCAGTGGATTAGGGTGGTTCTGGAGTTTGTTGTACATTGTTCGAGCGCGGGTTTTAATCACGTCGACAATGTACGGGATGCCGGAATGTTCGTGAAGGATGTGGGCAGGAAATCTCCAACCAGTGTCGTAGATCATCCTTAATGCCCGATTCTGCAACGTCTGGAGTCTGATGAAGGTGGACTTTGCCACCACTCCCCAGATCTCGCATCCGTACAGGACCAGAGGCGGGATGATCGCACGATACAGCTGGAGTTTCAGGCAAATGGGCATGGTTTTGGAGCTGAGGATGGGATACCACTGCCGTAGGGCTGCATGACCTTGTAGTACTTTGCCCCTGACGTGATGCCTATACGTTAGCCGCCAGTCCAACGTGACCCCGAGATACTTCGCCGTAGTGACCCAAGGGATCCGACGGCGCCGAAGCACGAGGTCCTGCGGGAGCCGGTTTGCCAGCGTGTTGGCCAGGAGAATCGCAGAGCTTTTCTCCGGGTTGATAGACATGCGCCAGTTCTCGCACCATCTACTGATGGCACAGAGGTGGGCTTGTACTTGACGGTAGCTGTAGCGCGGGTTCTTGTTTGCTGCGAAGATCATGAGATCGTCCGCATACTGACAGATGTGAGTGTTGGGGTGCGTGGGGAGATCGGCCATGTAAGCATTAAAGAGTGCCGGTGACACTACACTGCCCTCGGGGACTCCTGCGCCAATGGGCCTTTCTCGGGAAAATGAACCCTCCACCTTCACCCGGAAGCTACGTTCCTGTAGGAAACTAGCCACCAAGTAAGTATATGGAGGGGGGATTTCGTGCTGTATGAGTTTGTAGATAAGCCCTTCGTGCCAGGTGGTAGAGAACGCCTTTTCCACGTCAAGCAACACTGCCACCGTTTTGGCCCTTTCCTGGTAAGCCAGGGAGGCCTTTTCGGCTACTCGCAGTAGTTGCTCGGTTGTGGAATGGTCAGAACGAAAACCAAACTGATGTTCCGGTAGGAGGCCTTTTTCCTCTAAAAGAGGTCGAAGGCGGGTCAGGAACAGTTTCTGGAAAACTTTCGAGATAACTGGTAGGAGGCTGATGGAACGGTAGCTAGAAGGAAAGATCGGATTCTTGCCCGGCTTCAACACGCATACCACACGCGCCCTCTTCCAGTCTTCTGGAAAATGGCGCATGCTTAGGCACGCGTTGTAGATCCGAGTCAAGTGCATCACGGCTCTAAAGGGAAGGTGCTGGAGCATTTCCGCTGTTACCCGGTCTTGCCCAGCGGCTTTTCTAGGTTTTAGGTGTTGGATGGTGTTAGTTACCTCGCGAGGGGTAACTATCGGGATGTGGAAATCCTCGTGGCCCGCAGGTCCAACTTCTAAGAAGTCTTCTACTGCTTGCTCCACGAGGTCAGTATGATCGTCGTTCTGAGGGTCGACTCTAGGCTGGAATTGAGTTTCCAAATAGTCTGCTAGCGCCTCTGCTTTTTCCCTCGGTTCAAAGACAAGTCTTCCCCGAGGGCTATGCACAGGATGCTGGTGTACAGTTTTATCTTTCCTCAAGCCTCGGACGATGCGCCATGGTTTCCTCTCCTGGAGGTTTACATGTCGCAACGTGTTTTCCCAAGCTGCTTGCCTATGCTTTCTTAGGAGTCGTCTCACCAGGGATTTGAACCTCTGGTGTATTACTCCTATCCTAGGGTGACAGAATCTCTGCCATAGCCTTCTAACAGCGTTTTTCGCTTGAATGAGGCGTTTCAGTGGAACAGGGATAGCTGTAGGGTTTGGTGCGTCGGTAGGAATACGGTGCGTATGAGCATGCACCGCATTTAGGACAGAGGTTGAGAACCCCGTGGCTGCCTCCTCGAGAGCCTCTATCGAGTCTATTCGAGGACATGCTTCCACGGAGTTGTGGAGGGCTAGGACGGCTGCATCCCAGTCGACTTCCTCAACCCAATCAGGCACTCCCAGCGCAGTTAGATTAACGTCTGAGTCAACCACAACAGGGTTGTGATCAGAATCCAGAGCGTTAATCACCGAGAGATCCAGGTGAAATGGAATGTTCTTTGTGACAATGAAGTCTATGACATCCGCGGCGCCGCGTGCCGGGTAGTATGTTGGACCTCTCGGCCCGTGTGCATGCAGGGTGGGGTTCCCGCTAATGAGACGGTACAATCCCCGACCCTTCACGTTCTGGGTGCGGCTGTGCCAGCTTGGGTGTTTGGCGTTGAAGTCGCCTGCAATACAGACTCTTTGGTGTAGGTTTAGGAGTGCCGTGATGTCCGCTTCATAGAAGCGCCCATCCGGAGGATCATATACCGCTACAAGTACCACGTCGCATCCGCCTAAGGATAGTCTTATGGCGGTTGCCTCTAGGTGTTGTAGTGGAGGAATGGTAACAGGAATATGTGTGAGATGGTTCTTTATGAAAATGGCAGTACCACCGCCCTGTCGGCCGACCCGATCAGACCGATGGGCGACGTAACTTAGCAGACTGAACTGTACACCGGCGTGCAAGTGTGTTTCATAGACCATAAGGATATCAATCCCATGGCTGTCTACAAACTCTAACAGGCCAGGTCTCTGCTCTCTAACTCCATTTGCGTTCCAGAACGCAGCTCTAAATGAACGCACATTTCTATGCGCCATTTAAGAGCTTATGGAATTAGCGTAGAGTTCCTTGGCCGTTTGAAGCACTACAAGGTGCTTCTTCACAGCCGAAAGTTCAGGGTTGAGGATTTGCTCTCTGCAGCGCCTTAGTATGGGGAGGGAACGTTGTACGAGGTCCGCAAACCAAGTTGCCAGTTCAATAAACTCCGCCATGTCCTCTGAGCCGAAGGCTTCTCCCAAGACCTGTGACTGTGTTGTGTGGGTCCTACTTATAGAGCCAGTCTGTGATGACGGGCCAGCGCTGATTGATGCGCTGTTGCTGTTGCCTGGTTGGCTGTAGCGGCTGGTGCCTGGTTGGGTGCAGTTGGTGGGGGAAATTGGGTAACACTTTTGTTACCTGCCTCCACCATGGCTGGTTCTGGCTCTTCACTTACAGTCACATGAGCCTTTCTCCCCTTCCTCCTCTTTTTAGGAGGACGTTTGTCCTTTGGGGCAGCACTGGGGGGTGGCACAGGATGTTTTGTGCCCACCTTTGGGGTGACGCTTGGGACTGGCGTTGTCTTTTGACTGACAACCTGGTTTTGTGGGGTTGCTTCTGCACTCTCGGCCTGTACTAGGGCACTTTCGTGCTCCGACATTGCCTGTGCAAAAGACACCCCCTGTCGGATCTCTGGTACTTTGCCCTGTCTTCCTTGCATAATTGCAAGTCGCTTTGGGCAACCGCGATAGATGCCTATGTGGCTCCCGTCGCAGTTTGCACACTTTTTATTCTCTACTGGTGTTGGGCAATCCTTCACCAGGTGCTCACCTGCACAGCGAAGGCACTTGAGTTGCCTCTCACAAGCATGACTCGAGTGGTGAAAGCCCAAGCAGTTGTAGCATTGGGCTGGTCCCTCTCTGCTGTGGTAGGGCTCAATGGTGACCCTCGTGTTATACAAATGAGTCACCTGGTCGATTTTTGGGGTTCCCTCCCCCTGTTTTTCAACTACCACTAAAAATAGTGGCAGGGGTACCTTGGTGGGTTTCCCCTCTTTTTCCTTTGTGGTGGTTAGTTGCACCACGGACCTCGGTTTGATTCCGTGTTCGTCCTGTAGGCCGTCACGGATATCCTGGGGGTCTGTCCCCGAATCAAGACCCCTGACCACTCTGCGAACCACGTGGGGACGCTGAAGCGAGTAAGTGTGGAACTTAATTCCACTCTCTTTCAGTACCCCTTTCGCGGCCGCGTGGTCGTCAGAGGTAGTGGTTCTGATGACAACACGCCCTGGATGCCGGGTTGCCTGGAAATTGGCCTTTAACTGCCGTCTCAGTTCCTTCATTACCTTTACGTGGTTCGGGAACGGATCAGACACAATCGGAGGGATTCTACCCTCCTTTTGTGAGGCCTGGTTTGGGGCGAGCGCTGCAGTTGCAGATGTTGATGAAGGGGGAGTCCCTTCCGGCTTTGAACCGGAAGATCTCCTCCTGCGGCTCTGCACTACAACGAAGCCGTCGTCATCCGGCGTTGTAGGTGCTGGGACAGGGGTCATAGGTACTGGTGATGGTGTGACAGGGACTGCTGTCCCTTGGTGCACAAGGCCAATAGCCTTTTTGGCCTTTGGCCTGTTCTTGGCCCTGAGGAGCGTCTTGGTTTTCGCCTTGACGATGTTCACCCTTGGACCATGGGAAGGGTTCTGGGTAGAGGTACCTATCGCGTCAGGTCTTACCTTGGCGTTGGTACTCGGCATGTCTCTAGTCATTGCAGGTGCCATCCGGCATCCCACAGAGGGTTTAACGCCTTGCGACGCGCCTATGGGAGTTCCAGTGAACCCCGGGTCCAGGCTAGAGCCTGGTCCCTTGGCTGCAACCATGTGGGCCTGCGGTTTCGTATCTCCGTCGGTCAGTGCCGAGTCGGCTCTGGAGTTCTCCATGTCTGGGTGGTGCTGGTTTGAAATAGCTCGGCGAGCTATCTCTAGTAGGGAGGCAAGTAGAGGGCTGATGCCCACTTCCTCCTCCGCTCCGGATCCCCTCCGGGAAAGGTTGTCTTCTGATACTTCTTTCTTCTTCTCCAATTTGGAGTGCCCTAAAATCTGCTATCAGATCTCTTATAGGACACTCCTCGACGAACTAGCGGCGCCCGGCCTGGCTATTACACTATTGAGTTGGCGCGGTGCGTAGTAGCTCCTCCCTGGCGAGAGGTCTCACAGTTGGCTTCCCCGTTCTTCCAGTGTCCAGTAGATTCGAGGTGCAGACGATGCAAGTTCCAATCACCGAATGTGGCGTGGCTCCCTTCCTGCTGGCACATATAAATTGCAGACGCGGAGGGGCGGCCTTAAGCTCTTCCTCCAATGGAAGCAGGATGCGAACCTGACAATGCAGCTCCTGAAGGACGCCGGAGTAGAAAATTACAGTTTTACTCCACGTGGGGACCAACCTCTTCGCTACATAATCAAACGTCTTCCAGCTGACCTAGAGGAAGATTACGTGATAGAGGACCTGGTCCAAAAAGGCTACACCGGCGTTCAGGTACGACAGATGACTTCACGTGGCAGGCCTCTGCCAAACTTTCAGGTAAGTCTTGACAGGACCACCGAAAACCAAAAACGTCTACAGGAACGAGAGGTGTGCCATATGATGGTCACCGTGGAGGTCCTGAAGACAAACCGAAACATAACGCAATGTGACAACTGCCAGCAGTTTGGGCACACTTTCAGGAACTGAAATATGACCTCCCGATGTGTCCTTTGCGGTGACCTCCGCCGTCTGGCTGATTGCCCAAAAAAGGCCAAGCAGGGCGCAGTATCGCACTGTGCAAATTGTGGGGAAACGCATCCTACCAGCTACAGGGGGTGCGAGACGTTTCGCAACGAACGTCACCGCCGTCAACTGATAGCTAGGAGCTCTCCCAGTGCTCACCCAGGACCAAGACCCATCATACATCCGGCCCTGGTTCAAACAGGTATCTCCTATGCGGGAACTACCGGAGGGCAGAAGGCACCAGTGCCACCACAGAATGGTCCCCCTCCACTACCCCAACAGGTGCCCACGGGTGACCTGAGTGGGATAAAAGACCTATTAAACATGTTCAAAGACCTAAATTTACCATCATTATTGATGAAGGTGCAGCCTTTCCAGGGCAAATTCAAAAGCTGCAGCAGCACTTGGGAGAAAATAGAGACCACCATATGTCTCCTCTCAGCCCTTTTAGAATAAATGGCCCATGTAAGGGGAGGCACAACTTTAACTCGCGCACCCTGTGGAATGCAGATCGCATCCACAAGAAGCAACACGAACTTGAAAACTATGTGCGGCCTAACAAAATTGACGTCGCATTCATCTGCGAAACAAAATTAAAGCACGAGCATACTTTCAAGCTCCAGGGGTATCAACTCTTTTGAAACGACAGAATTGGCCGACGATGGGGAGGGACTCCTATTTTGTTTAGAAATACTATTGCTCATGCTTCTATTACGTTGCCTGTAATGGCAGCGTTAGAGTGCACGGCTCTCAAACACGTGTTAATAGACAAACGGTGATGCTGGTAGCACTTTATCGGCCCCCCAACTCCCCAGATTTCATACGTACCTCGAACAAATCCACGCTTTAGAGGAGCATGTTATAATTCCAGGAGATTTCAACGCCCGGCACCCCTGGTGGTTTTCACGCCGGGCAAACGCGGTGGGAAATCTCCTGGTTGAACTTATAAATGATAATGACGACATTGAGATACATCTTCCCCCAGAACCCACCTTTTGGCATCGATCAGGGCACTTTGACCCTGAGATTTTGGACATCGTACTCACAAAAAATGCGACACTGTTAAATAACTTTACTGTGTATCACAGCCTGGACTCCGACCATCTTCCTGTGCATTTCGACATACAGGGTGGTATTTCAGCCGGTGTCTGGCCCTCGAAGGAGAGCTGAGACCGACTGGAATAAGTTCACCATCGAAATGCACGGGATGGTGCAACCCAGACTGTCATACTATCGCGAGGCAGACATAGATGTCGCCATTGAAAACTTTAATGTCTCGCTACGCACGGCCAAAACAAATGCTACCACATACACCACAAGACCATCCAGTTTTTGCATGTACCCCGAGGTAGAGCAAGTCATTGCGCGGAGACGATGCTTGACAAAATTGTGGTGGTACACCCGTCAGCCTGAATACAAAATGCTAGCAAAATGGCTACGGAACATCATTCGGCATCAAATCAAAATCAATAAAAATGAACAGTGGGAAAACAAAATGCTGAGTACAAAATGCTGGACTCTTCTATGTGCAAATTACTCAAGGCTCTCAAAGTTTCCACGAGCGTCAACTCCGCAACTGAGACGCTGCACCCTCAAAGTGGCCTGCACTTCTCCGAAGAAGAGAAAGCCGAGGCCTTCGCTGACTGTCTCCAAGACAGATTCACCGAAAACCCAGTGACCAACCGTAAAATAGAACGGGAGGTCCAAACATGGGTACAAACCTGGGTGGCGCGGAAGCAAGAGCAACAACTACCCACCATAACACCGCAGGAAGTTTTCAAGCTCATTAGGAAATTGCCTAATGGGAAAGGTGCCGGCCCAGACAAAGCGACTAATGAGGAACTTAAGCATCTCCCGAGAAAAGCCCTGGTGCAACTAGCAAAGATATTTAACGCCTGTTTGAAGCAAGGCTATTTCCCCTCTACTTGGAAACGAGCCAAGGTTATCATGCTCCCAAAGCTAGGGAAAAGCACCAGACAACCGCAAAACTACCGCCCCATTAGTCTTTTGTCTACTATTGGTAAATTGCTCGACAAATGTATCCTTTCTCGACTACAAAAACAAGTCTCGGCAACACACGAACTCTCAAATTCATAGTTTGGCTTTAGAAAAGGACATTCCACTGAACTACAACTCCTCAGACTGATGATGTAACAGAGCAATTTGACAATGGAGCTTCAACGTTGGCGCTATTCCCGGACATAGAAGCCGCATTTGACCGGTGCTGGCACAATGGCCTCATTTACAAACTGCACCACAATTTCCCGGCTCTTCAAAATTATGTATACTCTGCACAATTTTCTAGAAAAACGGCAGTTTTACATCCAAGTGGGCCGCTCCTCCTCTCGAGAGCGAGTGATGCGGGCTGGCGTCCCACAAGGGACAATAATGTCCCCCATTCTGTACATATTATTCACTAACGACTACCCAGTGGACGCCAGATGCAAGGTCGCCATGTATGCTGACAACACTGCAATATACAACCACCATAGAAATCCAGGTTTCGGCCTTGCAGAAATGCAACGTTATGTGAACACCTTCCTCTCATGGCAACATGACTGGAAAATCAAAATTAACCCCGAAAAATGCCAGCTGATTCACTTCTCTAAGCGGCATCACACTTTGGCAATGGACCTAACGGTCGGTGGTCAAATATTGCACAGCTGTCAGCAGGTTAAATACATAGGTGTCACCTTGGACCGCACAATGTGTTGGTCCACCCACATAAAAAATAGCGCCAATAAAGGCAGACAGCAGCTAAAGTTGTGTGCCCCCATCTTCCGTAGTAAACAGTTGTGATTGAAGTCAAAACTAATACTATATAGGTCATTTATTCTCTCGGTGGTGCTGTATGCATGTGTGGCCTGAGCTAGTGCCTCCAAAACTGCCCTGAAAGAACTCCAAACCCTCCAAAACCTCTCCCTCAGAAAAATCCTCTCTGTTCCACTCTTCACCACTGACCAAACTCTTCACCTCGAAACCCAGATCCCGTTCATCCCGGAGGCAATAGACAAAAGAGCAATGGTGGCATGGACGCACATTAGAAATCACGAAAATGACGTACTCGCCAATATCGGCAAAGGAGAGCCGAAGCACCGCAAACATACTAGAATAAAAACGTTCTAGATGCGGCTCAGCTAGCCGACTAATGCGCGTCTACGCAACCTCGTCCCTAGGCCACATACATGTTCCGGCAGAGGCCCTCGCCTCGGAAAACATTCGCGAGCTGCCACCTTGGACAGTGTACATAGTGTCAAAGATGTAAATAGTGCCGAGCGGGAGCTGGGACGCATATTTCTGGTGTGCCCAGTGAAGATGATTGTGTGTGTATATGTGTGTGTGCGTGGGTGAATGCGTGCGTGTATGTGTATGTAAATAATGTAAATATGTGCATATGTATATATAAAACAAGGACAGAACAGAACTCAAAGAAGACAAAAGTAAAACTGCTCTCGGTGACCTAATGATGGTCACCGTATGGGTTTTTGTACATACCACAAAAAAGATGTAAATATGAACCAAGCCAACTGTATATATATATTCATATATATATAAATTATAGGCTGTAAGCTGGGCCCAATGTAGCGGCACCAGACCAATACTTTGTAATAAAAATAACTTGTAACTTGTATGCTGAACGGACAAAGGCAGACGATAAAAGGGTAAAGGGTACAAACACAGAGGGGACACTTCGTTCGCTGCGACGTACACAAATCTATTGTGGCTATCGCCCCAAGGAAGCAGGGATGAAATGAGGTAACCAAGGGTGCCACACAGGGTCGTAGTTAGACAGACCACACAGACTCACGGATGCCCCCAACAAGTCACGGCGCCAGGCCCCACCAAGCAGCTATCACACCGTGGTTCCGGTGTCGCACTGAGCGTCCGCGGTGGAGGACAAGGCCGGCCAAACGCCACCTAGCGCCGAGAGCAGCATTTACTATTCGCAATCATCCGCACCGTCTGCCCGGCACTGCCAACAGTACGCGCCTGGAAGTACACCTGAAAGATGATAACAAAATAGACTGAAGGGAAATGATGGAAAGGAAACCGAGGTATGAAATAAGGCACCCCAGAATTCACCCAAGTGACACGGGGAAACCATGTCAGAATGCGCGGTCACGGGGTTCAAACCCGCGACCAGGCGTTACCGCCTAAGCCACGTCGTTCGGTAAGACAAGATTATACAGCAGTTGTGAGGTCACCTTTGGTACACTAAATGTTATGTATGACATATCAATAATGATTAAAGCTTTGATAAGGCATTTTATTATTTAGAGTACAACAATGGCATATTACGTATAAAACATGTTGGGATAGGATTAATGTTGAGCAATCCTCACTCAACACACCAGCTTATAGTAACATATAACTTGCTATAAAAATAAACTGAAAAATGGCTCTAACGATTTTGATTATGTCAAATGAAACGTATATTTTAAATTCTCACGGTATAGCTCATGTACTCCTGCTTCTCCTGATAACTTTTGCATAACTGTAAACCGTAAGAAATAGACCAAGTCTTACTCCACAAAATATGTAGATCCTGTTAAAACACACAAGTCATGTCCAAATGCATGTTTTATGGAGTGGACCATTTCGGAGATATTCTTTGTTGTTTGTATTGGTTCTGCAATACTTATACTTTTCTCAAATAGTTATTCATTTTTATATCTGTTGGCCGTGTAAATAGAAGGGAATTTCAAAGGCTTCATTTAGCGACCAAAGATTTTACTACCGCTCAAAGCCTATGGTATTCCCATATTTCCCTTGCTCCTACAAGAAAATTGCCAATAAATAATTTCTACAAAGGTTTATCTCGATTAACATGAAGAAGATAGTGGAATAAGAGTTTGCAAACATACTCATATAAGAGTAGAGAAAGTTATGTGAGTGCACCACATCAAACCTTTCTTTTCCCCCAAGTGGGATTTTATTTTCCAAATGCACATTATTTTCTTCCAGTTCTGTAGCAGTTGCATGACTTTCCTATACAATTTGTAACGTGTAACACCACACATCTCAAAAAAGAAAGAAAAATAAATGACATTGATTCCTTATTGTAGTCACATAAAATGTCTACGTTATGGTCTGAGAACAACGTCTGTGAAGAACAAGTACTATCCATGAATTGCAGAGGAGCTATAATCTCACGACGTGAGAATTGTATATGAAGCGAAACTGTTGCGGCAAATCACCAAGCCAAGTACCAGGCTTATTCCACCTGACTGCCCCTATTCAGCGAAAACTTGGTGGCACCGGAAGTTATCCCCAGTTGATGTGCAGTAATGTGTAATGGGAAAATTCCACGTGTTCCTGTAAGTCACCTGTATCAACAGGAAATTGTTGGTTGAAGCCACCATTTCCTGTTTGTCAAGCTCATTTATGCAATTCGTCATATCTATTTCACAACTTCGTCCAGTTGGGCTATTCGCTTCTCATCAAGCGAGAGGCTGGTCAGTGATGTGTAGTGATGACTCAGAAAATTGGAGCATGTGAGCATTAGCAAATGCTTAATTTCTCTACTTGGTGCATTAAGTAGGGAAATAACTGCATTCGACACAAAATTTCGATATTGATATTTAACCATATCTATATGTTTTGAAGCCCCCTAAACCCATAAATTACATTTTAATTTCCGTGTGTGTTGTGAATAACATAATTTGAAAACGAAAAGTGGGTTAAAACCGAAACTTAGTACCTAAATTCAGTATATTCCAAGGATGCGACACAAAACTTCCAAGAAAATGTATCACCCCAAATTACCTTTTACATAGACATTCCAGAAAATCGTCTAGGTGTGATTTTATTTTCCATGTAAATTTTTATGCAAATATTCTAACCCCCTCACGGTGCAACAACCCTATCCGGGCCCAGGCCTACCACTCAGCCGCTGAGTCCCCCATCTTTGCCCACTACAAGCGTCTTAGTGGGGTGCAGTACTGGAGGGTGGTACGTGCTCAGTGCTCCGATCCCTCCCGGCAAGTTTTACGGTCTTCTTAACCTGGAACCGCTACTTCATTATTCAGTTGGTCCTTCGGGACCTAACGAGGCTGAGTGCACCTCGGACCATACCTCCCACCGGGGTTCGAACCAAGTCCCTCGTGCAAATGTTCTAATGTACGAATATTACTCATTTTCTCACGAAAAGCCCAAACGACTATGATTAAAATATTACGTATCTACTTATGATTTTTTTCGTGACAAATAAAATTATACATTGAATTATCTGGGAATAGTCTCTGAAGTCCTCCACATTCTGAACTTTTTAGGTGTATTAAGCTGTAAGTTTAAATAAAATTTTATTTCAACGAAAATATAGATCGTGTTAAAGAACACAGTTAATGTAAAACACATTATTGTTTCATGCAGTGAACCATTTCTGAGAAACTCCCGTTATTGGTTTGCGTTTTTAAATATGTATACTTTTCTCATGGTTTAATCGAGTCATGACACTTATACCAAACTAGCTTTGAGCGTTTTGGGGTAAACAAGGCAAAAATGTTCAAGAATTTTCCAAATGTGCTCCCAGCAAGTTGCCTGATTACTTTGAAGTGTTGTAAGTATTAATAATGCATTGTCATGGTGTACTTAACCATGATGAGGCCTCCACCAGATGTAACATTCAAATGAACGCTGGGTGTCTTCAGAAAGGGTCACCTACCCGGAAGGGAAGTAAGGAGTAGGGTACTATTTACTAAGGCTACCTGAAAATGGCGACGGATCAACCCCAAATGTCGACATGTAATTCTGGCTTCAAGAAGGTTTTATTTACAAAATAAAATTATTACTTTACAAGTGGCCCAGGGCGTTATGCCTTGGTTCCCTGCCACGGAATGCTGCCCGGGTTCGATCCCACCCCTGCGGGTGCGAATTTTAAGTCCCAGGTATAGGACCGGTGCCCACTCAGCCTCGTGAGAAAATTGAGAAGCTTGCGATAGGTAAGCGGCCCTGGCCATGAATGCCAACTTTCCGGCTGGGGGTGTCGAGATGCTGACCACATCTCCTCTCCGTATCGGTTGGATGATCACCCATCTCTACCTGGCGTATGTGAGCGTGAGGCCGGCAGTCGGGTTGGCCAACCCTGGTCCGATATGACTCCACGCTTACAACGTAAGAGCATGACTCACAAAGCCTGGTTGTGCAAAGCGAATTTCCAAGGAATGAAGTATGCGATCAGGAAGTTGTATGTCTGGATTTAAATAAATTATGTACCGAAATTTACACTTAGGAAATATTTACAAAAATATAATCATCATAGTATTATACATAGATATTGCTATAAAGAATTCCGGACTAAAATTACACTTTTGTAACCATCGAAAGTGAATTTCAAAAACTGACAAGCATAAAAACGTACACAGTTCTTGGAATATAACATTTTAGGGAGCATAAACCCTTTATGATTTTTTTCTTGTATTTTATACTTTTTCGACATCTACACATCAGTTTATGTGCTGGAAAACACGTGTTATCTTCTCGTAAAGATTATAAGTAACTTACTTTTTTGCAGCCATCTGTTGCAATAAAATGTGGCCTCTCTGTGTTCCCAAATGTTCGGGTCCTTTATGCCAAATGAAAATATTTAACTAATCACTCAGAATCTCAAGAGCTGTGCCTGAACACTATTATAGAGCGAATTCGTTTAAATATAATGTGTTGTTCTTTGAATGGGATGGAGTCCTAGAGTAGCATATAGCGGAATAGAAACTGAAAATAAATAGAATACTTCATTAAAATATAGCTTTCAACTTCAGGTATAAAACCTTATGCATACATTATTCCATAATGGAAGTCCTCTTCCTGGCTCATCATTTTCGGCGATTAATGAGAATACTGGTTTAGGAAGTGTGGGTGTGTTTCTTTAGAGCATAAACTATAAATTATGTTAATAAATACGACCATATTTTCAAACTATAAAGAGGAATGCTATACAAACAGCTTGAGAGATGTAATCTGGGATGAGATGCTAAAATGTCAAAGCTAAGAACTGCTGAAGAATCTGCTGCTTCACGTTATAAATCACTACCGAGCTAACTCTGTTCATTATTTTTTTCATAACTTAAAAAAAGCCATATTGATATTATTAAGTGGGGCAGTATAAGAAGTTAATATCGCGGAACTTTCTTCCTATGTAGAACATTATGAAAGATCATTTTTCCTATACTTCAAACATGGTGTCTAGGAGACGGAAAAAAGTAAATATCTACTGTAAGAACCCCACCAACCTTATTGACATCACACAAACATATTTTGAACCATGTGAAAGACAATTTGTGTGTACGGTTACAATTTAGCACGATATTAATTTTTACAATGAACGAACTTTATAAGCTTAAACAATCTTAGCAATATTCTCACTATTGTTTAGAAAACTACACTGTTGCAACAATCTGTGCAGCGCGGTTTGTAGTTATAGGACTCAGAATAACTAGGTTAGCAAAAACTATAAATTAACGTTATTATTCTAACCTACTGCCCTATGCAAACACATTTTCAAAGTCATGATATCTTACAAAATATAAAAGCCACGAATTAACCCTAAAAACACAAACTGTATTATCAACAAAAGATTAACTGTGACCATATATATATATACAACCTTAGCTATTAGTCATCACCAAATGATTGAAGCGAACGAACTTAACGTTTTAGGACACCGCCAAAATTGTAGGCTTTTGTTTTGAACTTTCAAAACTTAAATTATTTATAATCTGTCTATAGAAGTTAAAGTATTTTGGTCAACTTCGAGGGTATTTTGAAAGCTTGACTTTTGGGACTCAACCTTAATAAACAATCAAAACAAGCCCACATTGGTATTTTCAACCCTTAGGATACAAATCTAAACCATCTGATCCATTTATACTAAACTTTGCACCAACACCTTTAGATTCCGCTATATACAGGACGTATCAGAAATACTGTTACAAACTTTGGGTTTGAGTTCCTTACACTACAAGCAGGAAAAAAGTTCCCATTCCTTTGTTTTCTCGTTAGGAGCTGCTCAACACAGTGGTGCACTCATAATACACAAAACTCACAATAAATGCTCGAAATGTTGTCCTCTTGCTTCTAACCATGCAGAAGTCACTATGACTCGTTGAATCATATACTGTCGCACCCTCTCAAAAACCCCGGGATGGTGTCGAATGGTTTCGCAGGCTTCCATGACACGTCGATGAAGACTTTCTTCATCCATATCATCAGCATGGCTGATCCATAAACCAATAGTTTCAGCTGCCCCCAGAGATAGAAATCAAATGGACTGAGATCGGGAGAACGTGCAGGCTATGGAAATTGTCCTCTTCTATCTGTCCCTCGGTAAGTACCAGTCAGTGCATCTCGAACAATGCGACTAAAATGTGCCGAGCCCCATCATGCATAAGAATTGTCTTATTTTCAGGGACACGTCTTCGTGAAGTAAGCCTGGAGGAGCGTTCTGGATAAGATCCCTGTAGAGAGCACTTGTAAGACGTACTGGTAGAACGTATGGACCTACCTGAGTCCCTACAATTCCAGCTCACAGATTAATCCCAACGTGTACGATTTAGAAATTACTACTGCCACCTCTTCCAAACATTGCCTCGTCTGTAAACAAAATTGACGAGACAAACAATGGAGTGGCTGTTTGTGCTACAAACCATAGGAAAAAGTTCTCCCGTGGTGGATAACCGGCAGTGAAAGGTCCTGCACACGTTACATATGATATGGATACAGGAGCTGCTCGTAAAGTACCCGCCATGCTGTACTGTAAGATGTACCAGATGCCACAGTCAATTGTATTTTACTGATACCTGGATCGTCTTCGACGCACTGTAAAGTTGCGGCGTACGAACAACTTTTGGTCTTCCTCGATCAATAGTATAATAGTGATGCAACGGTTTCTGTCTCAGCAAGAGAACAATAAACAACGACAAAGGTTGGAAGACTCGGTTGTCCTCGGCCTGGAAACTCCACTGGATAGAGCCGTGCAGCCTTGCGTTCATTACCATTCGCGCGACCATACATAAAACCCATGTCTACCGGTTTACGAAACACGCGCAGTGTTGAAACATTGAAGACAGATTAATGACAAATACAAATGTAAACAAGGCTCCATGGCAGCACTTCGCCATCTACCGCCTTCTATGAGTACATAGAGAAATGAAGTAGTGAGTTTGGAACCCGAAGGCCATTGAAGGTACTCTTTCATTAAGATATGAATAACGAGAAAACAAAGCATTATGGAACATATGCTCATATGAACGTTTTTCCTTCCTGTGATGTAAGGAAACCATACGCGAAGTTTCTCAAAGTGTTTCTGATACATCCCGTACAGACAAAGCCATTAAACTAAGGTGCTCTTCACTGGGTGTGTGGATACATGATTCCGCGCTATTCTGCAATCAAAGTAACGTTACTGACGTGGCTTCGCTCTGCTCAAGCTCTGTAATATCCAGTTTATAGGGATATGGTGGAAATAATTAACTATTGAATTATTTATTATTGTGTCTGCATTTAGTCACAAAATACATTATGGCTAGTGTATGGTTTCTACTGCGGAGTGATATTAATTTATGATTCGTATGCGCTAACTCAGTGGGTTTTTCGAGTGAAAATAGATTTGCAGGAGGATTTCCTGGTGTAAAAGTGCCGGACCGTACAATGCATACACATCATAATAAATGTCAGGCCTCAGTTCAGTGTAATAGATCTAAAAGACAGCAGGATGCTTACCTAAGATACATCAGAAAACATCGGTCATCGTTTGGAGACTTCCTCTGAAAATCACTTAGGTGTATTTCACAACAGATATACATATCTTATGGTTCTGTGCTATCATCTACTAAAGCGCGTTTCACCCTTAGAAGACAGTACACGTTAAATGGAGCGCAGTGTTGCAACATGTACTAGTTGCGAATCTTTCTCCGCGAGCGACCCGAGGCGGCCTGAGTCCTGTACTTAGTCCTTCAAATGCTGCTTGACGAGACGGGCACTTTTAACTTTGGTATCCCTCCATGCCTTTGTTACTGTATGACCTAAATTTACAAATGACTCGTCTGTATAAACAATTGATTTCCCCTGGTCCCTAAACCTTTTTACGTATTTAGATATTTATGTCGCCATCTGATGGTATCGTCTCTTTCTATTAATATGCACTTCTTACCCCTTCTTTCATATTCGGACCCCAAATCATGTAAGAACCGACTAAGAGTGGCCCTTGAGAAATTTGGTTGCGTCTCATCACTGTTGAATAGTGACAAAATTATATTCAGCGTGGGTGGAATATTTACAAACTGTAAAGAATGAACAATTCGCCGCACTCCACCTTGCACTATTCAATCATATTGCGTTAACCTAGCGTTTCGTGTAGTCCCACCCTTTTTGCTTTCTTTCTCGATGGCGTTCTTAGAGACCTTTCATTACTTCCTTTTTAATCCTATACACTACTGCTTCTGAACACTCAATAGCCTTAGCTGTTTCTTTTACTGCCTTACACGCATTTTGCTTAAAAAATAATCTAACACATTCATAATTATTTGGCGTTCCTTACTTCTTAATTTACCAACATATCGTCTCTTCCTAGCTTCCCCCTCCATAACTACAAATATTTACAAAAATATTAAACAAATAACGCAATGACAGCTCACAGTTACACACACGGCTTCTTTCGAACTAATGTTAGTGCTCCTCCTTATACTATCTTCTGTGTCAGGCCTGGCGCTGAATAGATGAATACCTTTTGTTTGCCTTACTGAATAAAAGAAAGAGGTTACAGCCTTTTGGTTTATTTTAAAAACTTTCTCCAACCTTCCTCAACATTTGTTCTCGCTGGTTCCCTGATGTAAACTCAATAACAAAAAAGTTTCACACTGCGTAACTTTTGCAGTGCACAGATATAAAATTTTCCGAAAACATTTAATTTAAAAAATTATAACACTTAACTGGGTAAACATAGAGAATTCAAAGTAGGCAGGTAGTAGCACTATGGTCTACTCTACCTAAGTAAAAAATATAGATGCATTCTAGCAGTTAGTTTGTTAGTTAGCGCGTGATGAGTGTAGAAACAGCAAATATCGGACTTCTATTGAAAAAAACGTTTTCTGAAGAAATTTGGGCATATAGAAATGTATAATGACTCTGAAAAGGATATAACCTGATAGAGAAAAAAATTCTGCATAGGATAATGTGTTCAAACCTGAAATTTATAACAAATGAATATTTATATCATGCTATTAGGAATCTGGCAACAGCGCAAGGGGTAGAAAAGGACGCGGCTAATGGCAACTTGTATGCGCTAGATAGAGACAGAGATGTCCCATTTAACTCCATACTGTCTTCTAAGAGTGAAACGCTATATAGATTGACGAAATTAAAACCACAAACCTAAAAAAGAAAGCCTTTAAAGTAGTTTTAAAAATGATGTACGGTTACATCCGCGTCATTTTACGACAGCATAGCCCAACACATAACTTTCAACATTCATGTCGTAAAATAGCTTTCAATGTGTACACAAAAATGTCAACAAGTTGGCTAACCTGGACTAAACTATGTCCAGATGCGCTTTTAAGGTCTAGCTAAAAATTAAGAATGCCTAAGGATTCAGAAAATAATCTGTAATTAGTTTCTCCAGCTCATTTACTCATTTCAATCAGTTTATTTTACTCGAAGTAGAAAGAGGTTCGAAGTCCAAGCTGCGTTAAACATTATGAAAGCTCAGTTATATTTCACCAACTTTTAGCAAGCATATTGTTAAACGGCCGAAACTTCGAAGACTCGCGCTCTTCTTGCTTTATAAATTTAAGCTACTTTGCAAGTCTTAAAAGCTTCCCGAAAACCTTGTTTTCATCCACTGAAATGTTATGCATCGCCTTACGTATTTAGCTTAATCTTTAAAATATGTATTATTCTTACGCATACTGTCGTATATAAGTAGAATGTGTATATTCATATAGAAAGTTTCTATTGAGCGCATCTCTGGAATAGGTCAATGTGGGATAGCACCGTTTTATGGTGGTCTGAATACTCATAGTGATAAGGTGACGTGGATCTACAAGGAAACTAGGAAGATTTAAAATCCTGGTGCACACTCACTCTCCAGGAGTTACACATATGGAGAACACATTCCCGCAGTTGAGGGTAAAGACGAACAAAGGAGATCGAAAGCCTAATCGACGGCAGTGGAGAAAACCTCAATTAAGGATCGTGCAAATCTGGAGACAGAAGGTTGAGCCCCACCGCCAGAATAGGACTGCAAAGGGTTTCTAACTCTATGAAGCAAGACTTCCATTATTAAATAACCCTAAGAAAATGAAATACGATGATTAGATAATCAAACGGTTAGACTCTGGAGTGTGGGATAAACTAATCTTAGGCACATGGAGTGTTCAATGTTTAGCTAGTAGGGATACAAAACTAAAGGACTAAGAAATAAATCTCATATAGTAGTTCTAACAGACATAAAAAACAAACTAATAGCAACTAAACATATTGATGACCATACTTAGATTTATGGTGGCGTCAGTGAACAAGGAGCAGGCAGAGGGTTTGCTATTTGTTTAAATTATTAGGTATTAATTTCAACTGTATGTAATTGTTCAAATAAATGACCTAATAAGATGCATTTAAATGGCGGAATATTAACTCTTAGATTCAAAATGTCAGGAGGAACTTGACGTTAATTGGTCTCTTTGCTCATGTAGAGGTTCAAAAGGAAAGATTATCTCATTTCTTACAAACTCAAGGAATAAGCCAAAATGTGAATGAAGAATGAGAAAATATTATACAAGGCATATGAATTATAGCTAAGTGAAGTGTTGGGAAAAAGTAAAGGTAAATAAGGTTTAAGAAATGAAATTGCAAGCGCAATAAAAGATGACAAAATGGCCACGTACATAACTTCCAGCGAAAAACCCATGAAGCAAGATAAATAATAGCAAAAAACAAACGAGGCGAAAGCCCTGGTAGTAAAATCACATCTAGGGTCCGGGAGAAATTCATAGTATTGTCAAGGATGATGAACATGGAGACAAATTATGGGCAATAAAGCTCTCAAGCATCGTAAAGCGAAGGAGATGTGTAAATTTAAATACAATAAGAACAATAGGGCTCATCACAGAGGTTTGGGTATCACAATTCCTTCAAAGAAGTGGAGAAATGTAAACTTATTTATGGAACTGCAGATTCGAATACATTAAGGGAATTAAAATAAATGAACAGATGACTACAGAAGAAAAGGTACTAAATGCAAAATTATGGAAATATGTTGGATCGATATCAAACCAGTGTCTCCCGACTCTAATTAATATGAGTCAAAATGGATGTAGGATGCAAAGAGCTTGGTGCCATACTCAAGCTACACAGATATTAAAATAAGATGCTAAAATATATACGAAAATGAAATTTGTAAATTTCAGTTTGTCTCGCACTTTGTTTTAAATTAGACCGTCTGATCAGAGAATTGTTACTTAAAATTAACGGAGACATTTGTGCTGCTGTAAATAGTGCTATTTAAGAGATGATATTTGAGGATGTGTGTAAACAAATTATTATAAGTAAAGCTGCAGACAGACCACAAAAAGCCGCGCATATGGAAGAAGTTATGTGAGAATTTAATCTTAAAATGTTGACAAAAAAGACAAAAGATATCCTTCCCGACTCCCTCTGTGGTTTAGCACTTAGCATACTAACCTTCGAAATCAGAGGTCCCAGATTCGATTCCCGACTGGGGCGTGGGAGTTTTTCTTTAGCCAGGATTATTTGCCAGCCTACTTAGAGTTTGGGAGTATGAATGGAAGCGTAAATGTGTGTTTGAATTTAACGTAAAAACTCAAAGGTTAAAAAGGACACTGTAAAGCGAGTGAACACCGTTAAAATAAAGCAGTTGTTTAAAAGGTAAAAAGCTGTGATATGACCTTAGATGTTAAAGGTGACGTATAAATGAATCATGAAGCAAATATCGCTTCAATTTTTGGTTTTGAAGGGTCCTTCTTTGAATCTTATTAGCTACAGACTTTGTATCACTCTGCTTAGCCAATGTTTTATATAGTTTTAAGAAAGTTTGTTGGTGTTAAACCGCTACCGATGCCTCTGAAAGGAAATCTTTTGTTACTTGGGGTTGCAAAGATCTTAACTGTCCTTTGTATTATGCTTTCTCCGTGAAGTTTCAGAACTTTAGAAACGCAAGTGTATTGCTGCACGCCTTTACGACATACAGGCTAACTTAACTGCAGACGATTGTAACATCATTAATTGTATTGCATAAAGTCGCATAAGCAGCATATGTACAATCCTAAAATAATTGCCCTTGCTAAAACAGCTGTCCCATTATGGCTTTCTGTTTGAGTTCGTATTAGCTAATGTTTCCGTCTCTAGAGCTCTGCCAATCGATGTCTTCAGGCTTCTAAATGTGTTCTGATGACATTTTGAGTGTATTGTATCGGGAAACTGATATTTAACTTCTGTGAAAACTTTCCTTGTATTACCCTTGCATCACAAATGTTATTTATTGCATTTATGCTAGTGTCTTTCAAATCCCTAAATAAAGCTTTACAGTAATTCGAAAGGTTCACTTTTGTCTACTCTGAATCTATTGCATTCGAAACACCAAAACTCAGGTGTGACCTTTAGCAATTGAAGCGTTCAGTTTCGCTTTGTTTATATTTATAAATATTTTGACCTGTTTTGAAGGTTTAACGTGCTTTTTAATAACTCGAGTATACAAAGAATGACATGGCATACCTAAAATGATGCTTAAATTAACCCGAGTGCATTGACCTGAGAATCAGCTCGTATTTGCCTTATCAGAAAGCAAAAAACAAAACTTTATCATAGCAGTTGGTCCCGAAATTTGAGCGTGCGCCTTATGAATTTGAGGGCAGACGTATAAGGACTAGTTGGAGTGGTAACAAAGGTCTTGCGTAATTTCAGATGCAAGAGCGACGTAATCGTTTCTGATAATCTTGGGATGACGTAACTTTGTAGATTTCAGGAGTCGTTTCTGATTAAATGAATGGGAAGAATGACCTAAACCGACAGATTAGATGCATAATTTTGTTTATACTGTCGAGGAATAATAAGTGAATAATAAAGGGCTAAGAAGAGAGCGAATCATTGTAATCGGGGGATTTATTAGCAAATGATTAGGACATTTAGGAACGAAAAAAGAGAGGAAGTAAAGAACAAGGTTTAAATCAACTGAGTGTTTAGAAATAATGAACAATTTTAGCAAAAGCGAAAGCATATAGAGAATAGGTGAAACAGTGGTTTAAAAGATAAAAGTAATAATAAAACAAATTAAACAAGGTGACAAATATCAGCAAAAGAAATAAAAATAGCGCATATCAAAATGTAAATGTACATATGTGAGGAATCTTAGATCTGTCCAATGACAGATGGATCAGGGCCCAAGTTTAAAGGAAGCCCGAGATGTAAATACTTCAGCACTCAATTAATTCACTTCAGTTACAATGATGAAATTAAGCTAGGACAATGCATACAGGTACAAATATTGCGCTGCTGTTACATTAACGACAGATTGCTTCTCGCCTGTTATTCCCAGTCCTCTACAGATATATGACTTTGCCTAGTCCCTTTACTTGTCGCCCATTATCTATACGGTTCATCTTCATTTCTCTATCTACTGCCATATCTGAACGCAATTAATCACCTTGTTTGCTATTACGCTGTTGTTCATATTTCAATTCCCCTAACAGCTTAACTGGCCATTTAATTTCCTTGCTGCAAATGGTGTTCTGTAATTGCAATCAACTTAATGTGAACTGTAGCTTAGTAATAAACAGAATATTAACACGTACTAGCATAGAGTTATTTCATTTAAAATATTGGTTTTAGTAAAGATTATGAATGTTAGCAAATGCATTATTTTTTATTTTACAATGCAAAGTAATAAAATATATATCTTTGAACTCTGAAAACCTTTACAAAGGGCAAGGAAAACTAAATTATGTGTTACAGGTTAATGTCACATGTATGTTTGATATGTTTATCTCTACCCAGATAATTATAATTTAAACAGTTTTATTTGTGTTGCCACCCTTAAGTTCTTTAGTAATATCGAAGGCTTTGAGCTGAGAAAAATCAGCGTTATTGCGCGTTGAGCTGTAGATATTTCTTAATTTTCGTTTTAACTGGGTTACTATTAAACATTCATACCTCCGGACTCTGTGAGAGATGGGGAATGATTGTGGTGAAAGAAAAATTCCTTGACGCAGCCGGAAGTCAAACTTATGTGATAACCACTTGACTGTAGAGACGGTCACTATACGTATGTAGTCATAGTCTTTGAAAATTGTAATTTTGAAATAACTAGATATATTTTGTCAGGCTGTTAAGACCGCATAATCAACAGGGAGGGACCGGGATGCTGACCGCACCCGCCTTCCAGTACTGCACCCCACTTAGGACGCCTATGGTGGGCATAGGTGAGACACGCAGTGGCCGGGGAGTGGGGCTTGGTCTCAGTATGACCGTTGTGCCACAGGGTTAATTATATGTATTATTTCCAGTTAAAAGGTCCATTGCTGCGGAGAAAAAAGCAAAATAGGCTTATACGTAGAATTTTGATAGCATATTAATGTTTCAAATTCGCTCATATGGTTGAATGAACAAATAAGTGAATTAATGAATTAATTAAACTAATGAGCGATGGATTCGATCCCCCGTACCTAGTTTGGGATTTCTCTCTGCTGGAAGGTCTGTTCCGTGGTGCAGTCACCCTCGCCATGCAAATTGTTCAATTCCTAATGGAAAGGTAGCATCCTAAAAGGTCAAGTAGTCAACTCCGCGTGCTGAACCCCACCTCCACATCCTGCAGTGCTCCGTGGCCTAGGTTGCGCCTGAAGGACGCAGCGGTGGACAGACAAATGTACTCTCTCTCAAGGAGAGACGGCTAGGGAGTATTAAACTAATAAGGGATAAAGCAAGTAGCTGCCGGGTGCAAATACTAACAGCTATTGTGAAGCTACATCCATAGGAGTTTCTCTACTCAGTATGTTTACGAAAGCATATTTTTCTTCTTATACTGTGACAGAATTATTCATTCGGTTATCTTTCAACTATTATTTATTTATTTCTACTAATACATCTACTATGGTCTCAATCACACAAATACACTTATTTGCCCTTGCTTTTACACACAAACTTTACAACCAGGATATAAAACTGTTTAGAAGTTAATGCCCCTAGCAATGCGATATTAGTCCATGGAAAATAAAGCATCGGGAATGCTTCCCGCACGGAAGCTCGGCGTATAGCCACAATAACATGTTATCGTGACCAATGTTTGCACATTTCTTTACACGTTGATGCAGATTTTACTTTCTCCGTCGATTCTAGAAAATCTGATCAGGTTTCCAACGTTGGTTGACTGTTGAAGTTCTCGCAGTATTCTTACCACGGCTGCTAAAGTAGAGTTAATGAGGGTTTGCATGGGTTTGTCGAAAAATAACAAGAGAAATACATATTTTCTTGAGTTCTAATACTTGAAACAAACTCTAGGACATTAAATGGAGATATGCTGAGCGTTAGTTAACACAAAACATTGTTTCATTTGCAACAAGCAATTGTCGCCGGCCTGCTTCAAGATAGCGCCAACCGTCGAGAGTGATGTGAGACATGTCCACATATTGCATTTCGAAAAGAAACGGATCGCCTAGTCGCGTTGGACTTATGAAGTCAAAAGAGTGTCTACAACGACCACTTGTATCAACTAAATTTCAATATCAATGTGCAAGAGGAATACAGGGGTCTGAAGAAATAGTCTAATCTTTAAAAAGTAGTAGCTGTCTCTACGTTTTATAATAGCGACTCGGATAGTGAGCGTCGCGGCCAGAAGTCCGGGGAAAAGGAATCCTACAACAAGAAACTCCTCATGATCAAGAACCACTTCGCGCCCCTAGCGGGAGAAGATGAATCCACGGACAAGGTAGTGGCGGCTCGTGCCTTAAAAATAGGTGAAGAAGTACACTTAAGCATGCTGAAAATACGATGCAAAGCCGTGTACCACGGTCCAACATTTTTTACCAAATTTTTTGTATCCAATGGAGCTGTACACGAAAGAAACAGTGTCTGTCACACTATGATTCATTTTGGTCCAATACAAATGACAGTTCGCGTAGTAAGCGAGAGAAATAAACGTGGCGGATGCAACTATATACAGCTTTGTTTCAAAATCAAATTTAAACGGTGAGCCAAACAATGTACAAAAACTGCCTGAGGAGCATTGTTCTTGATTCTTTTTTGAAGTCCATTGAAATGTCCTGACATAACACTCGCTCCATCGTAACATTGTGCAACTAATTTACGTTCATAATTAAATTCTTTAAGAACACCATGCAGCAAAAGGAACAATGTTTCTGCGGACCTGTCAGCACTCACATCACGAAATCCGAAAAATCGTTTAGCCAACGTGCTCACTGTATTCACGTATCTTAGAATGATAGAGCACTGAGACTGTTGGCAAATATCTGTAATGTCGTCAAATTCAACAGAAAAGAAAAATCTCAGTCATTAATTTCAGGTATGTAAGTATTCCGAAATACATCCAATCACCCCATTTTGTATAGATTTAGAATCACCGCTGAATATACTTTTAATTTTATTATAGTGGTTTTGGACTTCTAATGGACTTTTAGTACACAAGCTCCTTGAAATTTCCCCGACTTAGCGAAAACGCACTCTCATCATGACCTCTGAATGCAAGCTCTTGTTTACCTAAGTACAATGTTGCTTTAATACTCAACTGCACAAAAAGCCTATTAAAAGTCACGTTTTCATTGAAACGCACATGAAAAAGTCTGCTGTTTTCCTGAAGAGCGTCAGCTATTGTGCTTCTATTCCCCCCCTCCCCCCCCCCCTAACCGTTTAGTTGTAATTTACATTTTAAATGTTCCGCCGAATCATTGTGCTTGTGAAGGGAACGGGTTATATTAATGAAATCTGTGAATCTCTCTTTGTCCCATACGTTACTTCTGTTGCTAAAAAGTAAACAAGGCCAACAGAATAGCGACTGCAAACTACGGCTACTGCACAACCAAGAATAGTTATCGAGACAAGAGCTTTTGAATTTAATGTTATGAATCTTCCCTATTTCCTTACCTCTCTTTTAAGGGCTATATCAGTGATATCAGTGGGCCGCCCAAAGTTTAAAACATCCTTCTTGCCTTCATCTTTCCACCTGGGAAATGGGGTTTCTAACAAATTGCAAACTATATTGTTCACTGGATTTATAACAAAACACTTATATTCCGTAATTGAAATATTAAATGCAATGGAGTCTAGGAAAGTGGTAAATTATACCGTTCACAATTATCTAAAACACCATGTTTTAAGTTTACCACCAGCTCTTCCTCGAGGAAGACGACTACTATCTTCTAAGCGCACGAAATACTAATATCAGGAACACTAATATCGCCTGATCATTAAATTACAACAAAACATAGTCTGCAAGTAGATAGCATAAAATAATAGGCAGACAGAGAGTTGCGGAATACTTTTGCAAGATCCACTCCGCTCCTATTACTCACAGGTAGAAGAGTAGCTAGTCACATACACCTAACACTACATAAACAGGTTACGATACGGTCTGGTTACCAATTACACTGCTATACTCGATCCGCACTTAAAATGTGTACGGATGAGAACATTGCGCCTGAGCATAGCTTCTACAGTGAGTGAAATAGTGAAGTGCGATTGGAACTAGTTCGTTACTACATTGGGTATACTATCACTTATTTCATCGTTCAAGCAATGAATGCGATGAATAAGTACTGTAAGTCAACTTCCAAACATTTAAACATAAGATATGTTACTTCCATCAATTGTCTCGTGGTAATCGATGCTTCTCCGAATGTGTTGTTCGTTGTACTGAAGCGATTCTCTGACAGTCGTCCTACTACACTGCGTGTACGCGCGTGAAGTCAGTAAGGCGGAGTGCTCATTACCTCAGAGTACTGTACAGAAACATGAAAATCGGAAGCCTCTAAATGTGGTGAAAAGACTATTTTACTAAATGTGTATTGTATTGTACTACACTATTTCTTTCGACGTTACGACACTGACTATGAAAGACCTAACCGAATTCAGGTCTGAAGTTATTAGTCTTTCTATGTACACGTTTCAAATGTCAGAACGGAAATTAGACAAACAGGAACTGTAAAAATCCCTAAGAACAAAAAGGAAAGGTCATTTTGTGTTTTAGGGCAAGTGGTTGTTTTGCTAAAAGTGATATTCCCTTTGAAGTACATAGTTTATTTTAAGTAACGAACTTCCTATAATTGGTAAGCTAATTTCTTCAGTGAATAATAATGCAGATTTTTCATATTTTAGGAAAACCACGTTCCATACTTTGCGAAGGACCTTGGGTTTCAGTTTGCAAAAGGAAAAAAGAAATGTTATAATTGATCGGAGAGGCATTGTGGTGTTGAGAAGATGTTATCTGCGATCTGTGAGTGCCGTCCCTTTAACTGATAACTCAGAATAGCCTAAGTTTTTACTCACAAAAATGTATTTCATAGATTTTCTTAACCACTTCCTTTAATTACTTTATTTAGTAAATATGAACCAAGTGCAATTGTAACGTTGCACTGCTACAGTGAAGGATATAACGGTTACGATAAGTGAGACGTAAACAGCTGTGCGCAGAGAATGTCAACACTGTTGTGCGGAGTGCTACAACCGCAATGCTCATGTGCGTCCCCGCTTAAAGCCCGGACTGACTATAATGCTGAACACTATTAGTATCAATTAATCTGCTTAGGCGATAATATCTTAGCACTGTTAGTTTGCGATGAACAAACAATCTTTAAATCTATGAGCAGCACCTTGGTGTCCTGGCGGTTGGTGCATCAGCAATAACCACGAATGTGGGCGATTAAAGCCTTATTTATATCATCACCGCTCTATGTATAGCGCGCATCCATTCAACTACCTTAGGTGCAGCTAATGCCCAGTCTTACTCAGAAGCATAGCACGTGTAAAACGATAGTCTACGCTCTGCATTCGAAGCGCACATAAGGGCCAGACTACAGCCGGCGAGAATATATTATGATTCACACACGTTTCTCTGAATTAGTCTCTGAAGCGTGCGGCCAACTTTGTTTGATTACGTAGATTTTATAAGCTCTTTCAGAGTTATTCGAGAGAAACTTTGTCATTCACAAGGTAATTTCTCACCGAAATGTGAGTGAGTGCTCTGCAGAGGAGGTGTAACTAGTTGACAGTGACAGTTGAGTTCAGAATACAGCGCCGAGTACGGTTCATTTTTGAATTGTGACTCAGCAGTTCATTTTCGATTCAATGGATCAGTTGTGTATAGTTCTTATGTGTGCAACACTGTCTTAGTGCAATGTTTGGGCTACCCTGTTAAAGTAATTAGCGTTTAACAGCAGAAGTTTTTTTATTTGTGTTATATGTTCATTATAGAAAAAAACTTCTTAAAATCTGCGTGTGACGAGGCACTGTGCGTTATTTTATTGGCTATTTCATACGATGTTTAGGGTAGCTTTTACTTTTACATTACTTTTACAAATCAAACGGCGTTTCTCGGTTAGTTAACATTAGCTAGGGGAACTTACGGGGTCGTCTTTCTGCAGTTTAGGGTTTACATGCTAGTACATAGTTTCCAAGGTCACGGGATCCAATCCGGCAGAGGACGATGGATTTTTTGAGCCGGTGATAGTGTCAGATTTAGACACGTAAAAAGACATCATACTTTATAAAGAGGCCTCTGGACAAAGTAAGTGGCTTTAATGCCCAAAACAGAATGGGCCGCTGAGAAGTACGATAGTTAAAGAGCGTCTATAAAGAAAAACCCAATTCTTTGATTTTTGAAACTCCCAGGCAATGTAGTAGAAGCCTTCGTGCTCCACATTCGTTCGAAGCGAAACGAAAAATAGAACTTTCAACACAACACTGTACTTACTTTCTGTGAATATTTTGCATAAACAAATCTTAATATCGGCAATATTTACTTATCAACGTTTATGAAGCTTAAAATATTTGTTACATTTCATAAGAGCACTAAGTATAATAAATAAAAATTATGACGTGGCTAAGGTTATAAGAAATGAGCAAATTGAATCATGACAATTGAATAACTTGTGTATAAGCAATAACTATATGCCTTTCTTTTTTTTCTTATTTATTTATTTAGAGTAGCTTTAACAATTAAGTCATATCCCGACTATTCTATATAATACAGCGGTATACAATAAACTTGTTACAATTATTTAACCAAAATCATGAAAATACTAATCAACAAATCAGTACAACAAAAATATCCTTCATATTATATTTTCGTATGTAAGTCTGTACTTTTGAGAAATGATAATACCCCTCTGCAGTTGGATGGCGTGTTCAGAATGGTGGATAAGTCTCCAGTGATGTGATGAAGCTGTCGTTGTATAGCGTATTGCTTGCATTCTGTGAGGAGATGTTTTATTGTGAGGCGGGTGTTGCAGGCTTCACATTGTGGTGGCTGGCCTTTGCTGAGGAGGTATGAGTGGGTTAACCTTGTATGACCAATGCGGAGACGTGAGCTAATCACCTGCTCTTTCCTGCTAAGAGAATAGACAGGGGAAGAATTAGTGTCTCCTTTTCTTACCATGTGTAGTTTTTTCTGGAGGCGATTGATTCCAGGCCTGTTTCCATCTGGTTTTTATTAGTCTGGAGAAGTACTTTGTAATATCACGATAAGGTACTGCTTGCTGTTCATGTGTGTCTGTTAGCCGACTCGCTTCTTTTGCAGCTTTGTCCGCTTCTTCATTGCCCTTAATGCCGCAGTGTGAAGGGACCCAAATGAAGGTAACTATTTTCTTTTTATTTAGAGCAATGGAATAAAGACTGTGGATATCTTGAAGCAGTTGGAGGTGACTTGAACGATCTCTGAGACTTTGGAGAGAGCTTAATGGATCAGAAATTATAAGAAATTTACTCTCACTAGATTGGATGATGTATGTTAAAGCTTGCTTAAGTGCAGAAAGTTCGCAGGAGAATATGGAATAATATTTAGGGAGTTTCAGCTGAAGTTTCTTATCTGGGGTAATCACGGCACATCCATTGTCGCTGTCCGTTTTGGAACCATCAGTGTAGATAAATGTATGGTTAGGGTAGTCATTTGTTATTTCTTTAAACAGCTGTTTATAGGAAGATGATTCTGTATGAGATTTATGGTAAGCTGTAATATTCAAATTTAGTTGAGCAGTTGGTATTCTTCAAGGTGGTAGACAATGAAACCTTCTGGGCATTATGGCAGGAACTTCTGTGTTATGTTCTTTAATGCATTTGATTATTTTAGATTTAAACGACATTTCTTTTTGTGAATTAGCCTGTAAACGTTGGTTGGACGTTTCTGGGAGGATGTACTGGTATATCATTGATTCGGTTCTTGCTAAAGTTTTAAGAGCGAATTTTAGGCTCAGATCTGTTCTGCGGACGTTCAATGATGGATCGTCGGTTTCCATTGTTAAAGCAGAAACAGGGCTGGTTCTGTAAGCTCCCAAGCATATTCTTAGAGCTGCTGTTTTAATTGTATCTAGCTTCTTTAAAACTGAAGATTTAGCTGTATTGTAGATCTGGGCTCCATAGTCGAGTTTACTTCTAATGAGAGCTTGATACGTTCGTATGAAGGTACTGAGATTAAAACCCCAGCTTTTGCAGCTTAGAGTTTTTAATACATTTAATCTTCTGAGGCATTCATTTCTCATATTATCAATGTGATGTTTCCAGCTTAGCGTTACATCAAACGTTAAACCTAAAATTTTGATAGCCTTGACTGAGTCGATTAGCTTGTTATCCACTTGTTATCAGGGTTTGAGACTTTACAAGTTTACATGGTGATTTGAGAAGCATATGGATTTGGATTTATGATATGACAAGTTAAGACCAGCATGATTAGTCCAAGTGTGCAGATTTTCCAGTGTTTCTTGAAGAAGTGTTGCAGTAGTAAGGGGGTTTTTCCCCTTACAAAAGATAGTTAGGTCATCTGCAAATAGTATACCTTTTACAGGTGGTGTAATACTGCTTACTATACTGTTGATAGCTATGAGAAATAGTGTGATACTGATTACTGATCCCTGTGGAACACCTCTATTAATGGATTCTTCTTTTGATATGGTTCCTTTGTAGCGAACTTTAATTTTCCATTCCTGAAGGAAGTTGTCAATAAAGTGATACAAATTACCACGGATACCGATGTTACGTATTGTTTTGAGTATGTAAGCTCGTGAAATTTTATCATAAGCTTTTTATATATCTAGGCTTATTGCTATTAGATGTTGTTTCTGTGTAAATGCAGCTTTTATTTCTGAATCAAGTATTAAATGATGGTCAGTGGTGGATCGACAATGGCGGAAACCATTTTGAAGTTCGGTGAAGAACTGCATTTTCTCTAGTTTCCAACGCAATTGGTTATTTATAATTTTTTCAAATATTTTACACAATGAGCAGGTGAGGGCTATAGGTATGAAACTCTCAGGTGAAGTAAGATCTTTGTTTGGTTTGGGGATGGGTACTATAGTTGCTGTGCGCCACTGTTTAGGAAAAGTTCTTGAGTTCCATATATAATTAAGGATTTCGTGAAAGTAAACCAGTCCATCTTGCGGTAAGGATTTTATCATTACGTAAGGAATATTATCCGGCCCTGGACTGGAGCATTTACTCTTTTCAAGTGCCTCCATGAATTCTGTGAAAGTAAAGTTATCATTGTAGTTTTCTTGGTCATTTTCGTCAGGTTGGTAGCAGTGGGTCGCCTTGCTTTCGCAAGCTTTTTCTCTTGAGGCCTCTCCCCTCCGAAGGAGTGTCGCCTTGCCGTGGCGGAGGGGCTCAGTACCCGAACCAGACGGCCTGCTACCTGTGTCTTTGTGACCACTGGTAGGCAAGAGGTGAGGGGAAGCTAAGAACATTCCAACGGGTAGATGAGGCTCGTTAGTCTTGGTCGACGACTCATCTAGGAGAAGAGGACTCCGAAATCAAACTCCCCCAGGGGAACCTACCACGGTAGGTCCGGGTTTGGCGCACCCGGGGCCCCGAGCTGCTCACTATCACTTCACCCCCTCCACCTTCATTAACTGTGCCACGTACAGCTTTTTATGTTCCTTTTTTATATCACCCTCTTCCTCTTCTAGGCTTATTCTGCTTATTAGTTTGTAAGTTCCTAGATTTATAACTCCTGTCTCACCAGCAGGGATCTTTCCTATCTCCGTGGTCCTGTCCCACGGTTTTCAGCGCGGCCCCCGACTTGTGTGCTCTTCGGAGGTCTCAGGCGCGAAGGTTGTGCGGACCCTTCACACTGCCCCCATGTGTAGCCTTAGGTGCGGAGCCCGTCCACACGTCATGTACACCCACGTAGCTCCTTGAGGGCACGGCCGGTGTTAATCTCCCGACGGCCGCGTGCCGTCGGGTTAGTATCACCGGCCGGACGTGTTACCGCTGACGGAGCCCCGGTGTAATCAACCCGAAGTCCCCTGAATCCACGCTGACTCCGTTGAGGCAGCGTGTGCTAAAGCGGGGAGCCACAGGCGGTTATTCCTGTGGTGGGGGCATAAAACCGGGGTGTCACGTGGTGAACGGTTTACCCATGCGGACAAGCAGTGGAGATCGGAGGGTAGCTCCTCTGAAGTACGCCTTGAGGTCAGTCATGGAGGGGTCTCCATGGCGGCACAGACCGTGGAGATTTTGGTGTCTTTTATCCTTTGACCCCGGATGGCAGGCTGACGCCGACGGTTCCGGATGGGGGTCCAAATAATCATGTCTCCGCGCAACCCCTCTTCCTTTGACCCTTTCTTAGTTTTGACTTTGGCATGTGACGGGAAAACGATAAAGGACCTTAGCCCATTTTACATAAAACGAGAAGTCGACAGAATATGTGGCCCGGTTAAGAACGCGACCAGAGTTCGAGACGGTACGCTGTTGATCGAAACCAACACGGCAGACCAGACTCAGAAACTTTTAAAGGCGAGTTTGTTGGGCTCCTACCCAATTCGGGTAGCCCCACACAAATCGCTCAACACATGTAGGGGAGTTGTCACCACCTCCAGTCTGGACAATCTGTCGAACGATGAGATTACCACCTGTCTCTCCGACCAGCGTGTGTGTCAGGCTTACCGTCTTACGCGAAAGCAGGATGGCAAGGATGTACCTTTGCGTACGGTGTTTCTGACGTTCAGAGGAACTAAATTGCCCGAGTATATCTTTTGTGGCTACGAACGTGCCGCCGTGCGCCAGTATGTGCCGAACCCCATGCGTTGTTTTAGGTGCCAACGGTTCGGCCATACAAAGACCCTGTGCAATAATCCTGCTATATGTGAGCGCTGTGGTTTAGCAGCCCATGAGGACCCGACATGTACACGGGATCCCCTCTGTGTAAACTGTGAAGGGAAGCATCCATCCAGCTCGCGTCAGTGTGCGAAGTTCCTGGATGAGAAGTGCATACAAGAATTGCGCGTGAAAGAACATCTCACGTTTCCAGAAGCGCGTCGTCGCTTTGAGCAGCTGAAACCTGCTACCACCACAGGTTATGCCTTGGCTGCCCGACGCGCTCCTGCCAGCAGCGTAGCGATCCAGCACGTTCCTGTGTCAGATGCTTCTACACAGACTGAACTACCTGCGAATACCCCTTCACTGTCTCGTGCCACAGCTGCACCTGCTACTACATCTATAGCCGTGCAGACACCAGCTCACAAGACAACTAGCCGCAGCCAGCCTGTTGACAGCCATTATTCTAGGCCTTCTGGTCGCGCCAGCAGTCGCACATCGTCCATGAAGTCCCGCTCCCGCTCTCGTTCAGCGAGCCGCCGGGGATCTTCAGACTCCCGGACGTCGGCGGAGTCACCAGACGATGGCGAATTTAACCTACCCCGTCCGAAGTCGGTTAAGGTAAAGATGAAAAAGAAAAAGATGAAGACGAATCCCTAATTCTTCTTTACCATGGAAATAATCCAGTGGAATGTTAATGGGTTCCGCGCACGTGTTCCGGACGTACAGCATCTCGTTTCGCAACGGTCTCCATCAATCGTCTGTCTACAAGAAACGCATTTGCACCCTAACCACGCATTACAACTTCGTGGTTTTTCGGCATTTAGACATGACTCTGCAGCTGATAGGCGAGCCAGCGGGGGTGTTGCTATCCTGGTGGCGCATGATATCTCTGCCACCAGTGTGCCACTCAACACGCCGCTACAAGCTGTAGCGGTGCGTGTGCAGCTGCAGAGCCTCTGTTTCTCCCTTTGCAATGTCTATTTGCCACCGGTCAGTGTCGTACACACGAACGATCTTCGGGCTCTCTTGGCACAGATTCCGCCACCGCTCATCTTTCTCGGCGATCTGAATGCCAAGCACTCTTATTGGGGCTCCGACATTGACGATGCCCGTGGGTGCCTTGTAGCAGACGTTTTCCATATGTCCGGCCTAGTCATTTTAAACACTGGCGTGCCTACTTACTTATCATCTGCCTATGGTACACACTCCGCACTTGACGTTTCTTTTAGCAGCCCGTCACTAGTACCTCTACTCGACTGGTCGGTACTTTCCGACTTATTTGGCAGTGATCATTACCCCATTAGCATTCACCTATCGGGCCACAGTTCTGTGCCAACACGCTTTCCTCACTGGATTATTTCCAAGGCTGACTGGGGGAAGTTTCGTTCCCTCATTCACCTAACCGACGATGGTTTTACCACCATTGACGACATGGTGGAGTATTTTACTTACTCTATCCTTCGTGCAGCGGATTCCAGCATTCCTCGTGGTTCCACTACACCTCGTCACGTTCCTGTGCCTTGGTGGTCCGAGGAATGCCGTTTGGCTACTAAAGCACGCAAGCGTGCATTGCGTATCTTTACATTACATCCTACGCAGGCGAACTTTGTCGCTTTTAAGCGTGCTCGTGCTAGGGCAAGATTTATACTTCGAGACGCAAAACGCAAATCGTGGGAAAAGTATGTATCTTCTCTTTCCCGTCGAAGTTCGGCGCAAAAGGTGTGGACTGCTGTTCGGCGAATGTACGGCAAGTGTCGCCGGACGACCATCCCTGGCCTTGCCGTACAGGGCTCCCGTTACACCACCGAGCAGGACATCGCCGACGCCCTTGCCGAGTATTTTGCCTGTACTAGCCAAACCCAAAGCTATGATAGAGCGTTTTTAGCTATCAAGGAATCTGCGGAGCAGATAGGCCTTAGTTTTAACAGTGCCCAAAGTGAACCGTACAATGCACCATTTACCGAGGCGGAGCTAGCGCATTCCTTGTCCATAGCAAAGAATTCTTCTCCCGGTCCTGATGACATCCACCGCCAAATGCTGCTTCATCTTCCACCTGCAGCTCTTTCCTTCATGTTGAGCATGTATAACCGCATCTGGCATCAGCAGGTTTTTCCGTCTTCCTGGCGAGAGGGCATTGTCATCCCTATCCCTCGACCAGGAAAAGACCGGACACTTCCCTCTAGCTACCGCCCTATTTGCCTGACGAGTGTCGTCTGCAAGACCTTGGAACGGATGATTAACACTCGCTTAGTGTGGTGGCTAGAGACGAATAACCTGCTGAGCAATGTTCAGTGCGGATTTCGTCGCTATCGCTCCAGTGTCGACAACCTGACGCGCATGGAGGCATACATACAGAATGCGTTTCTCCTGAAGCAGCATGTCGTGGGTGTCTTCTTTGATCTGGAGAAGGCCTACGATACTACTTGGCGCTATGGCATTCTCCGTACTCTACACGGTTATGGTTTGCGCGGTCACTTAGCCGTTTTCCTTTTTAACTTTTTACTCATTCGCCGTTTTCGTGTCCGTATAGGCAACACGCTGTCTCAAGAGAAGATCCAGGAGAATGGTGTACCCCAGGGATCCATCCTCAGTGTCACACTTTTCGCAGTTGCCATTAATGGCATCACTAGTGTTGTTCGTAGCGGTATCCCGATGTCGCTGTATGTTGACGACTTTGCGATCTACTATCGCTCTTATAGTTTGGAGCACATCGAGCGTCAACTACAGCTGAGCATAACCTCCATCGCCGAGTGGGCATTACGCACGGGCTTTCGGCTGTCCCCTACGAAAACACAGTGTCTACACTTTCACCGACTGCGAGGAGTACACCCTCCTCCTGATCTTCATCTGCGCGACACACGTCTTCCTTTTGTACCGCACCTTAAGTTCTTGGGCTTACACCTCGACAGTAAACTCACATGGGAGCACCATATCCGCTATCTTCGTGCTTCCTGCGATCGTTCGCTTCGGGTACTCAGGGTCTTATCTGGGGCATCTTGGGGCGGCGATCGCACCGTCATGTTGAGGTTATATGGCTCTCTGGTCCGGTCCAAATTAGACTACGGCTGTTTTATTTATGGCGCGGCGTCATCGTCTAAACTCCGGCTTTTAGACACAGTACATCACACTGGTATCCGTCTCGCTACTGGGGCTTTCCGCACCAGCAGAATCGATTGTCTGTATGCTGATTCTGGCGAACCTCCACTGTCTGTTCGACGCTCTTTATTACTTTGTTCTTACGTGGCAAGGCTGGCCGCCCATCCAGGTCACCCTTCGTTTCCACCCGTGTTGCGTCCAGACCTCGCGCACCGTTATATGCGAAATACAACCATCTCCCGTCCAAGTGGTATCCGGTTTCGTGAACTGCTTGCTGCACACGCCCTTCGACTGCCAGCCGTAGAGCGGCATTCACGTGGCCGATGTCCTCCCTGGCAACTCCAGCGCGCACGCTTTGACCTGGAGCTGTCGGGCTGTGTTAAGATAGCTACCCCTCATTCCGTGTTTCGCCAACTATTCACGGAACTACTGGGGCGATACCGGACTTCCTGTCCGGTATTTACCGATGGGTCCCAGATGGGTAGTTCGACGGGTTGCGCCTTTATATACAACGGTGACGCTCATACGTACCGCCTACCGGACGCCAGTTCAGTATTTACCGCCGAGTTGTTTGCCATATTTTATTTCCTCCTTTTTATCTCCAGTTCAGGTCCTGGAAGTTTTATCGTTTGTTCCGATTCTTTTAGCGCTCTCCAGGCCCTGCAACAGTTTATCGGCACCTCGGCATTGGTTGTTAAAATCCAGACGTTGATTTCTCAGCTACTGTCTCGCGGATACCAGTTTGTTTTTACGTGGATCCCAGGCCATGTGGGTATTCCGGGTAACGAGGCGGCGGATGCGGCTGCAAAGTCTGCATGTCGCCTTCCGGAGTATTCCACCCGTACGCTCCCCTATATAGATGTGCAGAAATATTTCCGTCGCCATCTATTTGCTCTTTGGCAGGAATCTTGGGAAGCGTTATCTGGCACTCAATTACGGACTATCAAGGACACGGTACAACCCTGGCATACCAGCTGCAGGAATTCCAGGCGGGAAGAAGTGGTTTTAACCCGCCTGAGGATAGGCCATACCCGAGCCACGCATGGACACCTTTTGCGTGGTGATCCGGAGTCTGTCTGTACGACGTGTAATATTCCAATCTCCGTCGCACATGTCCTTCTTGATTGTCCGCGATACGCTCGTGAGCGCCAGTCCGTTGGCCTGGGCCTTACACTGTCGTCAGTTTTAGGCAACGACCCAGTATCTGTAAATACAGTGCTGCGGTTTTGTTCCAGAATTGATTTTATGAAGCAAGTGTAAGGATATTTTATTTCAGAGATTTTAGCCTTTTAGATGGCCGTATTTTTGGGTTTTTTAACGTTTTAGTGTTTTTTACTTTGTAGGAATTTTAAGTCTCTGTTTTTAGCATTTTAAATGAAACGTTTTAATAGTTGTTTAGAGGTTTTTTTTTATCTATTTTAACCGTAGATTTTTAGTTTTTAATGGGTGATGTTTTAACACTTGACAGTATGTAATTTTACTTCTGGACTCGGGGCCCTAATGACCAAGTTGTCGACGGGCCCTTAAACCCAATACACTCACACTCACTCTTGAGGCCTCTGCAAAAGTATGCGCCAGTATGTTTGCTATGATTTGGGGGTCAGTACTTGTAGTGTTTGTTGTATAATTGTGGAAAACTATATTATATGTTCCATCGTAAGATCCCCGTATTTTGCGAATTTTTTGCCATACCACTCGTGACGGGTTTTTTCTGTTTACAGTGGGCACGAATGTTAGCCAGGACTCTTTCTTGCTGTGCCTTACTACTTGACGTGCTTTAGCTCTGGCTTTTTGAAACTCGATTTTGTGTGTGGGGGTAGGTTGCCTTTTGTATTTATAATAGGCTTTATTTCTTAATGCTATCGCTGTTTTACATTCTTCGTTCCACCAACTTAGCCTTCCTAGAAACAGGGTATATCCTAGGAATAGTGACTTCGGTGGAATTAAAAATCACTTCTGCAAACGAGTTTACTAGTTTGTTAGTATCTGACTGACTGAAATTCATGGGGTTGTTAGATAGGATAAATTGTCAGAGACGTGCGCTCTGAACTTGTTCCAGTTTGCGCACTTTAAATTACATCGTGGCTGAGAGTTAAAACTTAAAAGATGTTATTTGCATCATTTAATAAAATTGGGGAATGGTCAGTGCCGTGTAATTGCTTGGCGACTGTCCATTCAAATTTATCTTGGATATCAGGAGTGATTAATGTTAAGTCGATTGCACTGGAAGTACCGTTGGCTGTACTGAAGTGTGTTTGTGAGGTATCGTTAAGCATATTGAGATTTCCGTTGTGCAAGAGCTGTTCCACTATTTTACCTCTTGCGTTGGTATGCTTACAACCCCATGTGGTACTATGGCTATTAAAATCGCCCAGTATAATAAATGGTTTAGGAAGTTGTGTTAACTCTTGCAGTGCATGTAAATTAAGTGGACTTTTATTTGGTAGATATATGTTGCAAATGGAAATAGGTGTAGGAAGGTTTACTCTAGTGGTAATTCCTTCAAGTTCAGTTGTAAGTGGTATTGCCTGATGTTTAATGCTGTCTTTAACGTAGGTTACTACGCCGCCACTAGCGTGGAGGCAGTTCTTGTGGTTTTTGTGATATTGAGTATAACCTCGTAATGATGCAACATAGTTTCCTTTGAAGTTAGTTTCTTGAAAGCACATAATTGCAGGGTTATGTTTATTGATTAAGAGTTTAAGAAACTTGAAATTGCCATGGAAACCATTAATATTCCATTGCAGTATGTTATTCATATATTAATTCTATTTATGGAATAAGGTGCAATATCTATGGCGATTAGTTTACGGGACACATCGGTTTTGTTCGCTCGGAGGCATTGTTGACTTGATTAATGTATTCCAGCAGCTCTTTTTTTGAATTTTACTACTTCTGGTCTTTATATTACGCTCTGTATAGTAGGGATAGACTTTTTGCATTGTGTTCACTAGAGATTCTAGATCTGAAGTGTATTCCAAAGCTATGGTAATAATGTTTGTTATTCCAACACTGTTTTCCATAAAGCTTTGGAACTGACTGAAGTTTAGTGCATGATTGTGGGTGTCCGCCTCGATAATATTTTTAATTGGTCTGAGAGATTCAGCTATTGACGAAATAAGGGTTGCTTTCTTAACCTTCTTAGCCTGGTGTGAAGCGACGAGGTGCCGCGCTTCTTTTCCATAAGCATTATCCTCTGTATCAGTTGTGCTGTTTGATATTAGTCGTTTAGGTCTTGTTTGTGTTTCCATTAGCATAGGTTCTGGGGAATTGTTGTGTTCGTCTTGAAATGGCAGGATGGGCTCAGGGTTAGAAGTGAGGTGCTGATGTTCAGTATCTTTTTCTTTAGGAGGGGAAGGGGGGTGGTTCTGTAGGTTTTTGGTAGCCATAGGCAATTCAGGAAACATGTCTTTGTTTAAGACCTGAGGATTAGTTTCTTGTATACCGTCAGCTTTGCAAAGTGACCTTCCTGCTTGCAGATGAAGCAGGTAGGGGTATCCGCTGTTAGGTATATCCAATATTTAGTGCCTTCATACAGGATCTGTATGCTTGGAGGTAATTTCTCCACATCATTGGGTGGAATATAAAACTGACGTATGAAACTAAGGATATGGGAAAGTCCTGGCTCAGAGATGCCAGCTCTTATGTAGGTAATGCCTGACATTAGGTTAAGTCCATGTGCATTTAGCTGAGTTTCTATTATATGCCTTTCTTTTTCTTTATCCAGAAATGAATTTTATATTTTCTTGCACAAGAGAATCAAAAGGCCCTATTTCAACTGCTTAGCTTGTTATATAAAAAAGGCATGATTTTTAAAAGAATATGAGGATTCGGAAATGTATTCCGTATGGTATTTTTTCAGGCGAAAATAGAACTCAGATAGTGATTTCCATTTTAAAACAGAGTTAAGGTGATTAAGTATTTGTCATTGCCGTCTGGAATTCTAGTCTCCAATCAATACGCCCCTAAGTTCAATCATAAGCTGTATAAATTCGGTATGTTGGTTTGTGTTAAGCTTGCTATTCTTTCAGCGATTGGACGTTTCACCATGCGTGGCACGGAGACAAGTCCTATTCTACTCTGTGAATTTCCCTAAAAAAATAAATATGATTATTCGCTTACACTCTCAAGTCTCCTTAAGTAAAATATCTGATTTTCAACATAATATTAGTGACAAAATTAAAATGCCTGTGCAAAAAGAGCAGTGTTAAGGATATTTAAGATGACAAAAACTTCATTTCCATGATGAAGAAAGAAATGCGAGGTTGTCAGTTATGGAACTGTCAGGTGCTGGCAGAGAAGATGCAAAAAGGTGGAAAATTTGCCTCTACAGCAAATTGCTTTTCATTTAATTTTCCACAACGTTCACATAAAGCTTTGTAAGGCAATAGCAAAAACAAGGCATGTTGCCTACGGCGTTCGTTCTGCTGTGCACAGTTTATTTTGAAACAAGTAGCGCTAAAGGAATGCTGCCTTATCGGAAGGTTGCGATTGCACTAACGTGTAAGCTTGTGCTTACACACAGACTACATGGAGATGCAGGACATATATCTGAGTTGGGTCAAAATTGAAGCGTTTATTTCAGAAAGCTGCTGTGTTAACGTTTTTAAATTTTGGAAATCAAAGACATTTTATCTTTGAAACTAATGAAAATCTTAATATTTAAAAAAAGCAATAAGCAATATTTATTTAAATCCGCATCACCAAACCTAATGTTAATTGGCCTCCTATATGTTTATAATCTAAGTTACCTCTTTTTCTTATGCCCCAAATGACCTAGTTGTCGACGGGCCCCTAAACTCCATCCATCCATCTTTTTCTTATGCAAAAACGCTTTTTACAATATATATCAATTCCTATCCCTAAAACAAACTATGAAAATAAATCATACTTGTTCTTGCAATTTCGTCTCGAAACAGATGTTTAGACACTGAATACAAAGCTATATAATGTTAAATAAAAACAGTAATTTTAAGTGACTTACGGGAGTGGTTCAGAATCTCCAATAGCCAAAATTTTGATATTGCTAGATCATAGCTATTAGAAAACATGGCTTAAGGTACTTTTATTTCCTTAGTAAATAGACAAAACTACAAGAAAGCTATGTTAACGATGTAGATACATCTTCCTCATTTTGCCCAGAAACCTTGGCAAGTTGACGAGTGCGGGTTAACGTGTGAGGGTTCGAACGCCCACTCGACTTTGGGATTTTCGTGGTTGTTTCTGGTTGGTAAGTGAATTCTTAGGAGACTTCTCACCTATCACAAGTTCATTTCATCTTATTGCGCTTCCTTCTCATCTTTCAGGTGTGCCTCTAGGTTTCGATCCGTACACTGGTACAAAACAGATGGTCATTTGCTCAAAAGAGAGAAAACTGAACATGAACGCTAGAGGGATACTACTTGGTAGACAGGCCTCTCTAGGTATCTCCAGCTGTAGAGTGGAATCGTTGGCGACTGCCTCGCGTTTCTGTCGCCTGTCTGCTAGTGGCCTGTTGCATACTGTGACTCACTTCAAATCTTCCTTATAGGAGATGGTAGCTACAATACAGCTGTGTAGATCATAGTGGCGAAGTGACTTTGTGATTTCATGCAATTTTCCAAAAGCTGAGAGTTCGGATAGCTAATTTACACTTCACTAATGGAAACCAGTCCCACTGTTCACTGTCATTTCACTTTGCTTCATGACGTACTGACGTAACAAAACATACCTAGAGTAGCCTCCTCTTCCGGACGGTTCACTTGCTGTGAAGTCGAACACAAGACGTTTGCAATCACAATCAGTAGTAGCACTTCACCAGTCGTCACCAACTCCCCCGAAGAACAGTCTTTTAGTGACACTCGCTAACTTGGTCCCTGACTCACTCTAGTACCTACTGACTCGCTTTGCCTTACTCTCAAACATTCCAAGACTCACTCACTTCGTGAGAATGATCCTTTATATAGCCATAGGAACTACTGGTTACGACTGCCTGCCATATTATCCCCATAGAATAAACATGTTACAATCTCTACTTTACGCCCTGTGTGACTCCAGCGAAATCATGGGCAATGTACCTCATAGGTCCTGCCCTGCTGTTTGCTCTGAAATGCTTTGCTTTTCCTTTATTTTGTTTCTCGTTTTTTCCTCGTACTTCGAAACTGAACATAATCTGACTGAATATCGGTCGAAAGTCCAACGAAGTTTAAACTCTTGGGTGCGAAGTGTAAAACAGGTCTCCAATTTAGTATGACAAAATATAGAGGTTTTGTTGTTCAATTTGCGGTAGCTTTGAAATCACCCCAAATAGCGGGTGAAAACATTGATTCTACTCAATATATGTCCCAAACATGCCATAGAAATCTTGTATGTGCCTCCTAGTTGTACTATCTTCAGTTCGATATAGATCCTCTAAATTATATGGGTTTTAAAAGGGAAGCCGAAGAAATAGTTTAAACGTTTACCTTTTTCTGAGCTCAAATTTTGTTCCTTTGTTAGACCGAGAACTTGTATTTTGTGCCGCGAATTTTGCCCTTTGTGGAAACGATTCTCTCTTATCACAATTGAAGGTCGAGCAAGCGTTGCGGCCTGGTGAATAGATGATCTACAGTTTATAAAGCTCATTTCTGGTGAAAAGGTTACACCAAGTATCACACAATGGGTTACGACGAAAAATGTTTACATAGGTTTACTTGTTGGTAGCACAAAGATTTGCAAGTGGCACGTAAACATAATTTACCAGTGCATGAATAGTAAGCAACTATGTATAAAACGTGGAACCGCCATCTACTTCAACGTAAACCTTACACAAAGAGCGGTTCAATTTGCTTTAGTTGAAAAACCAATTATGAAATTTAATGGAACTGCAAAGATCAGTAATTAAATTGAACAAAGTAGGGAAAAATATAATATGAAAATTTCTGGTGGGAAAACTAAATTCATGACTATGATAGGGAAAGAACAAAGAAGAGTTAAAATACATAGTTATGGTTGGAGAAATTATACAACAAGTCTGGGGTCAACAATGTCAATATTGATGGCAAATGTGGAGGGGAATATTAAAACAGATAAGAGATTAAACGGATGCATAAAACGAGTCTTGGTAAAAATATGAGGACGGAAATAAGGCAAAGAGACCACAATGTTATACCTAAACCAACGTTGATGCATTCTTGTGAATCTTGACTCTAAGAAGTAGATGATCATTCGTGGGAGCTACTGTAATCAGCAGACTGTTATTGGAAGAAAACAATGAAGATATACAGAGGTACCAAAACCGCTGGAAGGAACATGTGCTATGTGTGCCCCCTTTAAGATATCTATTGCAAGCTTTATTTTATAGTCTTTCAGAAGAACAAATGTTGGACAACAGAAGACTTGTTCAGTTCAGTTAGCTTCGAAACAGATCTATAAGCCTAAACCTTCTGAGTAAGAAAAACAATAATGAAAACTAATTATATAGGTTTCACTATAATTTATGATTAGAAAAGTATCACCACTGTTGGTGGCTGTTTCCATTTCTAGCAGTGCGGCATGGGTATTTGTAACACTCCTGGTAAGATAGGGGTGAGTGGGAATGCGTACATTGGATACGTTCCTTTTAATGACGGTCATATCTGCTGTCGTTAGAGCTTCTCCTCACCGTGTTTTAATTCGCTGTGTAACAGCTTTGATTGCTTACTCCATATAATTGTCGTTTCTCTTCTGTTTAAATTATTGTTAAGCTTTATTTTTATTTATTTACTGTAAGTTTGTGTATCTTGGCTGTTAATTGAAATCTTCCTAGAATAAAATCATTTTCACCTGATTTCACATAACACACACTATTTCAGGCCTTTGTCATGACCATGTCTGTATATTTGTTTATATCTGTTACTTTTGCTAGGATTTTCATTTCGTGTTCTTTAACTCTGACTTTTGCCATGATCCTTTTCACAAGGGCACTTTCATAAGAACCTTGTAGTTGACCGCAGTTAAATATACATCATCCTTCTCTGTATAAAACTAAGGAAAAGCTAACTGAATAGTACAGACGTATTTTATACCATACATTATGTAAACATAACCTGTGTTTGCTGCATATGCGCATAAGGGATATGTGAAAGAATTCTCTATTCCAATTAACGCTTTGAAGCAAATGCTTTGCATGTTATTTTGCATGTTTGTTGTAGTGCAATTTTTAAACTATTTATGTTCCATGGCGTAATGACTTAGCAGGGTTACATGTGGTAAGATGCTTCTAATATTTCTAAGGTAGGATCGCTGTTGCTCAACTTTTTTATTGCTTATTGGTGCCCGGTTCCAGCTCAGACGATATTGCTTGAAACCCTCAATCGCACGCGACGAAACAGCTATGGTTACCTTATACATAGTGATAGCATCTAATCCTTGTTTACCTTCAACCTTTTTGTCTTCTTTACTTGGTTTTATAATTATTTATAATGCTTTGGAAATACAAATGTACTTGAATTAATTAATTTATCTCTTCTAGATTCCAGATACTTTACATTCCTTTTCCAAGCGTTGCTACTTATTTCATCAAACATAAAACGAACAATTTTCGAAGTCCCTATATCTAACATTTTTTATGCTCGTGTTAGATACGTGTGCAACAGCAGTGCCTGTAATGTTTTGACTTAGACATTTATAATTAAGATGACTTAGAATTTTTTTAGAGACAGTGTCTTGAAATAAGAAACCACTTCAAAAACGAAAATTGAATTACATAGCTATCTGAAAACGCATAAAACAAATGTCTTACCAGTCCCTTAAAGTTAGTATATTCGACAAAAATAATTTTGAACACCCTGACATTGAGCAGGTGAACTTTCAGATCACTCTAGTGGTTAATAGTATAGGAGCATCTTCTCTTATACATGAGAAACTATCCCAGAGAAGCTAATTAAAAAGCACTATGCTGAATTTAATATTTATTGTATGGCTCTGCGATGATAGTTACAGAAATGTAATTAAGAAATCGCGATGCAAACTGTGCTCTCAAGTACTTTACCCCTAGCAGTGTCAACCCTTATTATAGAACTTATACTGGTACTAACAACGGGGGGAGGTGGGGGGCCCGGAGGAGTTACTTTATGACCACTACTGATGACAGAATATCTGAGCAATTTGTAATATATTTTTCTTAAATCGGGTATTATATCTTGTCATGTTTAGAAAGGTAATATTTAATATTGCTTAACTACTCCTCTTTTAATTTTTTACATGTTTCACATAAGATACTATCCCAACCATGTTAAGAACTTATAATACCAACTGGTGACAAAATGTCTGAGAAATGTTTAAAACAAATTTATTTTAAATTTGGTTATTGTATACTGTCATGTTTATACTGGTAAAATTTAACATTTCTTAACTATTTCTTGTTTTCTTTCTTACACGAATCACAGTGTACCGACCGGATTGTTTCTGAAAAAGATAAAAAATGAAAGCTTTGAAGTAATTACGCAATTCAGTAATAGAAACAGTGATTATCAATAAGTATTAACTGCAAGCCTTTAATTAACAAATTAAAAGACAGAATTTAAAAAATTACAGAAGGTGGGCATAAAGTATCTCCTTCCTTTGGTATTGCTAGGCATAATGAGTGGATAATATTTTACGGAACATTTCAAACATACTAAACACTGACACAATTCTATCATATAGGTCCTTGTTCCTAAGTACCTACTCTTCTTTCAAATATGATCGGGTTTCGACTGATTTAAAATAAATGCTTCCTCTGCATTTTCAGTAGCTGATATCTTTAATTAATGCGTTAAACTGAAGTGAGCTCTTTTTTTGCTGCACGTTTTTCTATAGAACTCTCTTAGGACACCAACTTACAAACCTAATGAAAGCAATTCTTTTCCCTTGCGACGTATAAAAACATAGAAGACTCGAGACTCTCCACTGCTGATTGGAAAGCCATTTATTCTCTTTGTTTTATGGACGTCTTAAGATGTAATTATCTTTGCTCCGAGCTTTTGTAGCTTCTACTGAAGTGGAGTTTTCCAAAGAATGCATGTGCACTCTATCTTCAAGAAATCGAGAAGGTAACAAGTGACTGCTGTCAGGAGATGACGAAGTTTTTCTCATAACCTTTTCATATCTCTCTTTCGCTAACTCGTAAGGTCATCAATTTTTCTGCATTCATTGCCTCTCTGAAGCGATTTGGAACTACAAAAAGCAGGAAAGATAACAGATGGGCACTAAATCCTAAGTCATTTCAAAAGCCAAGAACATAAATAAACGGCAGATGCAGCAATTGATCGCTTTTCGTCGAAAGAACAGTGAAGCAGATTTCTCACTTGGTCTTAAGAAATTCATTTATATCTTCCTTCACTTTTCCTGACTTTACTACGATCTCCCCTGAATCACCCAGGGGAATTGATACACCACGTCAAACATAGATTTAGTTTGATCAATACTTATTTCTAACATAATAGAACAATCTCCCTATTGGCATAAAACCTTATACATATATCTCATATGATGATTTTTTCTGTTAGACTACACAAAAAATCCTTACCGAATATATTCTTCAACACCTTATTATAAGATTAAGAAAATAAGTTATAGACAGCTACGATTTCGAGCCAGAAATTAATGCAGATAATAGAAATGGGGATGTTATGGTAGTTTTGGGTGTTCTTTACTTTCTCTCAGCGCCTTATATACCCCTCTGGGATTGAGTGGGTAGTGGGATGTTGGCCGAGCGTGAACCTTACCATGCAACACAGCGTGCATCGATATATATCGTTCGTTGTTGGTAACGGTAATATCGTTACTAATGAAACACGCTAAAGTTTTGGTTTTAAATGGAATCATATTACTAGATATTAATTTTCTTAAAAACTAGGCAGAGCTTTATATTCATTATTTTAATACTTGTATTCTATTAATATGTAAATATTTCGGTCCCTAATGACCTAATTGTCGGCGGGCCCCTAAACACTACCATTCATTCACTCAATCACCCACTCACTCACTCACTCACTCACTCACTCACTCACTCACTCACTCACTCACTCACTCACTCACTCACTCACTCTAAATATTTAACTGCTCGGTGCTTAGTTTTTGCAGAAAATGCTTAGTCCTACCATATTTAATATTTTTATAAAGAAATCACATTAGAGAAATAACAAGCAGAGCTCAAAAGTATAAACCTTTAAATTGGTCATGAGGGGTAGTAAGGGGTAGTGATGCGCCTCCTATAGCCTCTCCTACCCAATTCCCATCCTCATCCTGCCCGTGGTGCACCATGCTTTTAACAGATGAGGCTCTGGGGACCGAATCACAGCGGTATAACTGTTTCATCTAAAATGGAGGAAATGTCATTTACATATGTGCTGGCCTATCACAGCACAACAGCGTCCCTCAGAGGCACATGAGGGGAAGGTCGGTGGATCTAAATACCACCTATTTAGTCCTCCCGGCTAGGTCCGATGGACTATGGACCCGTTGGGTTCCCATAGAACCCAAAAGTATTTTAATAGGTGATTTTAATGCACACTCCCCTAGGTGGGGCTACAGAGATATAAATTCAGCAGGAAGAGTCATAGAAGACCTATTAAACTCATCAACAATGGAATTAATATTTAATCCAAATGATCCACCCACTTACCTTCATTATAATGGTTGAGGTACAAATCCTGATCTTCTGATGGTGTCATCTGACATAATTGATAATACAAAAAGAAAAATAATAGAAGACCCAGGTTCAGGCCACAGAATCACCATAAACTCCATAAGAGGTCTAATAAATAAAAGTAACAAACCAAAAATTAAAACTTCTTGGAATTTTAAAAAAGCAGATTGGTCCAGTTTCCAAAATGAGATAGAAGGGAAGTGTTATATACTGTTAGAATCAGAGTTCAAGTCAACAGATGAAATGAATAAAAAAATTTGTGAAATATTATTGACAGCAGCCAAAACACATATCCCCAAAGGAAAGTTAAAGAAATATAGCTACTTTTGGTCTCCATCTTTATCTAAGTTAAAACACGAAAGAAATATAGCAAGAGTCAAAGCCGAAAGAACCAAGTGTCCAGAAGATGTACAAAACTGGAGAAGAAAAGCAGCCATTTTTAAGAAAGAATTAATTACAGCAAAGAGGGCCAGTTTCACAAATTTTGTAGAACATATGGACTATAGGAAAGATGGAAATAAAATATACAAATTCCTTAATAAAACAAAATTATCAAAAAATACAAGTGCACCATTAAAACATAATAACAAAAGCTTAACTACAGATAGGGAAATAGCAGAATCCCTTAACAAGTTTTATGCTCAGTCACAAAGAATACCCCAAGCATATAAAAAACAAGATAAGGCTATCCAAAAAACTATCAGAGAAACTAATAAGCCAAAAGGTATACGAAATGATATTTTTATTCAGGATTTTAACGAAACAGAACTGGATTTAGCAATAGAACAATTACAGAACAAAAAATCTCCAGGACCTGACAAGATCCACCCAGAGTTTATTAAACACCTTGGCAGGAAAGGAAAAGAAATCCTACTTAAACTATATAACACGTGTTGGAGAATGACTGTACCTTCCGACTGAAAAAAGCCATTATCATCCCGATTTTAAAGAAAAACAAACCCTCAAACAATATTAATAGTTTCAGGCCAATATCTTTGACCAGTGTTATTGCAAAAGTGATGGAAAGAATGGTGGCATCTAGACTTAACTGGTTCCTAGAATATTACAACTTAATTAATAGTTCACAGACCGGCTTCAGACAGAATCATAGTACAAGTGAAAATGTACTCCTACTAAGCCAAGACATCAAGGAAGCTTTCAATAGAAAGGAGGATACCTTGGCAGTATTCATTGATTTTAAACCGGCATATGACTCAGTCTGGAGAAACAAATTAATTGAGAAGTTGCAATCAATAGGTGTGAAAAGTAACATGCTTAAATGGATAACTCAGTTTATTTCACAAAGATTTTGTGCCACAAAATATAATACATACATTTCCAAATATAAACAAACACACCGAGGACTTCCACAAGGTGCTGTTCTGAGCACAACACTCTTTAACATATATATAAATGACCTTCCATCAATAATAACAACTTTAGAAACCAAAATTGCTTTATTTGCTGACGATGTAGTCATTTGGACTTCAGGCTCTCCAAAAAAACCCGAATTAATTAAAGACAGAATAGAAACAGCCCTAAACAAAGTACATGAATGGAGCTCCAAAAACCTCATGACTATCAATGAGGAAAAAACAAATTATGAATTATTTACACTAAAATACAAACCAGTTAATATTAACATAAATTATAATGGTAAACCACTCAAAGCAGTTGATGATGCCAAATACTTAGGCATCACTTTCGAAATATTTAATATTTTTCTTGTTTAACGACGCTGTCAATTGCCAGGATCACATCAGCGTCGCCGGTGTGCCGGAATTTTGTCCCGCAGGAGTTCTTTTACATGCCAGTAAATCTACTGACATGGAGCTGTCGTTTTTAAGCACACTTAAAAACCATCGGCCTGGGCCGGGCTTGAACCCGCGACCTTGGGATCCGTAGGCCAGCGTCCAACCGACTGAGCCACCCAGACCGACATCACTTTCGACAGAAAGCTAAGTTGGAAAAAACATATAACAAACATCTCAGAAAAGGTTGAAAAGAAACTGCAAATCCTGAAAAGGTTAGCTGGTGCTAAATGGGGCTGCTCAAGGAGAGTCCTTAACACAACATACAAAATGTATGTTAAACCAAACCTCTTGTACTGTTCTGAAGCTTTAATAACGGCAGCAAATGCTAACATCAATAAACTTGAACAAATACAAAATCAGGCTCTTCGCGTAATCACTGGAGCAGTTAAATCCACACCTATTGATGCCATGCTTGCCTTAACACGGACCCCATCAATAACAACAAAAATAGAAGAACAAGCATTGCTCCAACACGAGAAAATGTTACGACTGCCAAACTCTAAATAGACAGAAGAGAACCTCCCCCCTTCAATCCTTAAAACTCATAATAGTTTCCTAGAAAAGGTAACACAGATTAAATCCAAATTGAACATTCCTAACACCAGAGAAAATCTACTTATAAGAGAAAATCCATTGGAATTATTGCAACCTACCTTCAATTTGGAATTAATAGAGGAAATAAGTAAATCAGACACACCAAAAGAAATACAAAATCTTCTAGCTCTGGAAACAATCAATACTAGGTATCCCACAGAAGAATGGCTGCACATATATACTGATGGATCCTCCAAGGAAAACCTTACTGAAGCTGGAGTTACGTGTTCACATTTTTCCTTTTATCATTCTGTTGGCAGAGACACAACAAATTATGATGGAGAAATAGAGGCTATATACATTGCTCTCCGACAATTATTAAATCTTCCCTTAAATAAATTTAACAAGGCAGTAATTCTTTCAGATTCTAAAGCTGCAATTCAGGGAATATGTTCAAATACTACAAAGAAGTCAACAAAAATTAGAGAATGCTACAAAATGTTAACACAACTCCAAAAAGTTAATAAGACTGTTCAACTCCAATGGATTCCAGCACACTGTGGAGTCATGGGGAATGAAGCTGCAGACTCACTTGCAAAGAAAGGCACAACAATAAAACAAAAGTCTAAATTCAATTTCTCATATTCCTCAATAAGACGCTTGATCGTTAAAAAATTTTCTCATTCATACCTACAAGAAATAGAAACAAATGCCAAAGATAAAAAATGGATTACACTACTTTCCAACCCAGATATAATCCCCCAGAGACCAAGGAAAACAGCGGTTGCAGCCTTCCGACTATTGACAAATCACGACTGCTTAGCAAGTCATCTCTACAGAATAGGTATCTCAGCCTCACCAATATGTGTCCTGTGTAACGATCCAGCAGAAATGAACGAAGACCACTTGAAGACCTGTGAAGCATTAAGATCAGAAGAAACTACAGTTCAAAAGTATTGGAAAGCACGAATGCTAATGGCTTCATTGCCAGATGCAAGGCACTAGAAAACAACAACAAATTGGTCATAATAAGAACACTTTAAATTTTACGAAATTTTGAAAAGTATTTGCTTTACAAGCAAAGGAAAATTAATTTCATATGTCTGTTCTCTTTGTGATTGCGTTAAAACTGACACTGGTATCTGAAAATTTGTAGACACAGTTTGACAATCAATTATATTTAAAATGACAAGGCTGACTTAATTTTCCATTGAGCTCGAGATCTTGGTATCAAACTATCCGATAGGGTGCGAAGAACATTGACATTTTTAATGTGCATTTATGAGCTACTCAAACGGGGGGGATCCTATATTTCATCCGAAATGAATGCTGTTGAGACTTTGAGATTCGCGCATAGCGGTGCATGGCAGATGACAACGGGGTCCCAATTGCCACAGCTATATGTCACGGGTTTCAATTTCATACACGTATATCTCAATCGTTCCAATAATTCCGTCAACAGCAGACATCGCTTCACGACAGCTGATACGGAGCCATACAACATTATAACTAGGGCAGGTTATTGTAGGTAGAATATTGCATTTAACAGTGCTGACCATCTGCTTCACACAAGCTTTAAGAATCTCTACTTACAACTGTTATTTCGATATATTCTACAAAAGTGTTGTATCAATGGTCTATAGATATAATAGGCACATAGAATAATTTACTGCGTTCAGAAATTCAGTTAAGAGATTTCACTAGAAATACATGTTTTCAGTCATCCTGAGTGAGGCCTGATTAAGATAAAGTGTATGGTGTGTATTTTATAAGAAGAGCATAACTTGAAACTAAAGGTTGAATGACTCCAAACTTGATAGGATTTATTCGAAAGTGACAAGATCTTCAAGATAAACCCTTCCCCAAAGTTATTTTTATAGGAAAAGTTTTTGTTATTCCTGATTTTCTCATAAATTACTAACGATTTGGATAAAATACCTTGTATTTAAGGATTTTCTATACCAAGTGAAAATAGTGTGATATATCTGAGAAGCTTTTTCGTGTTATCTTCCACAATGTACCATAATTGATCAAGTGTAACATTCAAACACACTGTTAAACCAAGTAGCTTTCTACTGCATTAGCCATTACTTAAGTATTCGTTTTAAGAAGATATCTAAGTTTCCCAGAATAAAATGTCATGTGGCATCCATAAAAAATTTCGGGCGATTCTTCTTTTCCTGCACGGATCAATTAGCATGAGAGTCATAATGTACAACTTTTGTTTTATGCATTCTGCATGCAGCAAATACCATATTCTCAACATTAAAGTTTTTCTTATCACGTTGAGTAAGATAATGCGAATTGAAAAATGTTTTATTTATTTAAGAACGCTGTAGATATCCTGCACCAAACCAAATAATTTATGCACAATGATAACAATGGAAAATTAGTACATAGGATGTCCACTATTTTATCATCTCTCAATTGTTCCCTATCTAACCCATCGGTTACCTGCATCCCTTCACCTCCATACATCTTCTTACTCCATTTATACAGTTTCTATTTGGTCTTCCCTTACTATTTCCTCATTCTATTGTGCGCTTAATCACTTCCTTTGGCAATCTTCCGTCTTTCATTTGGGTTATATGCCCAAAGCATTTCAGTCTTTTTCTACTCATCACTTCGATTGCATCCTTTTCTATATCCATTAAGCGTGGCATTTCTTCACTTTTATTCTCTCTTTTCTCGTCTTTCTAGCCGATCTTCTAAGAAAGTCTAGCTTAACAGCTCTCAAGTTTCCTTCCTGTATTCGGTTTAGTGTCCAAAATTCCGCCCCATAAAACCTTACACTCTCAATTATTGATTTATAAATTAATTTCTTTGATTCAGCCAAAATATTACTGCTCCATAGCAATGAGTTTAGCATTCCAATAGCTCGTTTTCCTTGGCATATTTGTCTATTTATAATTTTGATTATCCACCCGTCTGCAATATTGAGCCTAAATATAATTTTCAATTTCATCGCTATCCAGTGTCATATATTCTGTTTTATTCAAATTTAGTTTAATCTCCACTTTCTGTATTCTTCATTAAGTTTCCTGCACATATAACCTGCATATTCAAGCGCAGAATTGTTCTGAACGCCATTAGTCACGGGCATCTTGAGGGTTTTTCAATTAGTTTTATCTTTACACATATTTCAGTGTAATATAATTGTGAGAAGAACATACGTGTAGACATTATATGCAGGCATTAGAAGTATTAAGCAATTGCTTCAAGTAATTTACACTTAAACTACTATGTTGTTGTTGTTTTCTAGTGCCTTGCATCTGGCAATGATGCCATTAGCATTCGTGCTTTCCAATACTTTGGAACTGTAGTTCCTTCTGATCTTAATGCTTCACAGGTCTTCAAGTGGTCTATGTCAAGATAAGGAATGTGCACACGAGCAGCCATGAGTCACTAACCGGCAGGTAGACACGGTCTGATGCGGCTTCTGAAACAAAAGACTACGAGGGATGGGTTGGTTTGCAGCTAGTGATGTATGATGGTAAATGGTCTTTGGATGCCAATTGTGGTAAGAGTGCCAAGTGTTTTAGCGCAGGCAACGGATGTAATTGTTGGTAACTCGTTTATGAATATTAAGAGTTGCTTAAATATCCATTTATTGCTAACTGTAATTCGTGATACAACCGATTTCCACTCATTCTTCACCTTATTGAATGAATGAATACATCGGAAGTGTCTCATAGAAGGTAAAGACGTTTTTGCAAGAGGGGATGCTTTACTATAAGACTCACGTGGTCGGATATTACACGTGGTAGAGAGCACAGTGAATATTAGATCTTGCGCACATTTAATTTTCTCTAATAATAATAATAATAATAATAATAATAATAATAATAATAATAATAATAATAATAATAATAATAATAATAATAATAATAATAATAATAATAATAATAATAATAATAATAATAATAATAATAATAATAATAATAATAATAATAATAATAATAATAATAATAATAATAATAATAATAATAATAATAATAATAATAATAATAATAATAATAATAATAATAATAATAATAATAATAATAATAATAATAATAATAATAATAATAATAGTGATGATGATAATGATAATGATAACGATAACGATAACGATAACGATAACAATAATAACAATAATAACAATAACAACAATAACAACAATAACAACAATAACAACAATAGCAATAATAATAATAATAATAATAATAATAATAATAATAATAATAATAATAATAATAATAATAATAATAATAATAGTGATGATGATCATTATCATCATCATCTCAACATGGATTATGAATTTCTCTTGTTCCGGCCTCACGTTTTTCTCCATCTCCTCATGGGTCTTCCGACGCATCCTCTTCCAATCGGCTAGTACTCATAACAAACTTACGGGAAGCGCTTTTCATCCATTTTTTGTACATGTTGTTTCCATGGGGTTCTATACTCCTGTATTTTTCATTTATAGATAGAATATTTAATTCGTTCCTGTGTTCGTGTTTTGTTTTGTTATAACTGTACGTCCTTTAATTGCTCTTAGGTATCTCATCTCGGCTGCAGTAATTCTTTTCCAATCCCTCTTTTTTATCACCCATGCTTCAATCCGTACATCAGTGCTACCACAACCATTACTTTATACAGTTTTAAATGTGTTTTTCCTTATTTTTCTGTTTAATGTTCTTGTTAATGCGCCACAAATGTACTGAAATTTATTTACTTTATTGTTTAGATCTTCATTATTATAAAAATAAGTTACGCTGCATCCTAGGTTTTCCACGGAATGCCATTATCTTTGTTCTATTTATTGAAGTCCCTATTTATTTAATGTTTCTCCTAGTTCATGCACACTTTTTTTCTGCAAACCATCTTCATTTGTTTATGTAATTATTACATTATCTGCAAAGAGCATCCATCATATTCATATTGTAGTTGTTCTTTAGTTTGTTGCCTTTGGATGTCTTTCTTTTTACCTCTCTAGGAATATCGTCCATATACAAATCAAGTCGGTCTGGGTAGCTTAGTTGGTAAGACGCTGGCCTACTAATCCCAAGGTTGTGGGTTCAAAACCTGCTCAGACCGATGGTTTTTAAGTTTGCTTATCAACGACAGTTCCATGTCAGATTTACTGGCATGTGAAAGAATTCCTGCGGGACGAAATTCCGGCACATTGGTGACGTTTGTATGATCCTGGCAATTGATAGCGTCGTTAAACAACAAAATAACGTTTTTAATAAACACGCTAAAAAGTAGCGGGGACAAACTGCACCCTTGTCTAAGACCACTATTAATAATCATATCTTTGGAAAATTGCCCCTTTCCTAATTTTATTATGTTTCTTAATACATGTATATTTTGCAATAGTTTTATTAGGTGTTTCGGGTATTCTTTTTTGTTGAGAATTGTTCAAAGTTGATTTCTGTTTACTCTATCAAAGGCTTGATCCAGGCCTATAAATCTCATATGAACTTCCAAATCAAATTCTCTTCCCTTTTTAATGTTTTGTTTATAAAGAACACATTGTTCATACAAGTACGTCCCTTTCTGAAACCATTTTGACCCTCTAGTAGCAGCATTTCCGTTATTCGCTCTAGGTAAGCATTTATTATTTTTGTATATAATTTATATGTGGTGTTAAGGAGGCTTATACCACGATAGCTTGAGTATATGTTTCTTTCTCCTTTCTGAAATATTGGCACTGTGATAGCTTCATACAATTATTATTTTACGTTTTTCTTTCTGCAAAACTGGTTTTCAAATTCCAGTAGTCTATTATGCAATTCCTCTCCTCCATATTTCTAAGGTTCTGTATTTATGCCATCAGGTCCAGGTGTTTTTCTGTTTTTAATTTTCCGACTTGCATGCCGTAATTCATCTACAGCAATTCCATCTACTGCACCATCGTATCCTACTGTATATTTTGTTTTATTCTCCTCGTTACCTTTGTGCCATAAATTTTTACAATTAGGTTTCCAATCAGAATGTATAATATGATTTATACGGGCTTTGTCTTTCACGTCTTTTTGTAAAATCTTTATGGCTTTATATGCGAATTGCGGTATTCCATGCAGATCATGTTCCAACTGATGGATAAAATTATCCCAGGATTCCTGATGTGCTTTATTTGTGACATTCGTACTTGCCCTGCTTCAGGTGTCTTGGTTTGTGTTTCCTGCATGATTCCTTTTTCATTTCAATTGCTTCTTTAGTTTCATGATTCCAAATTCTTAATCCGTTTTTCTTTTGTATATTTTTTATTCTCCCTAGTGCTTCAAATGGTGCCTTTTTTTATTGACACTGCTATATTATTCCACTCTTGCACAATATCACGTTCTTTTAGTGTTTGTCTCATGATACTGGGTTCTTCATTTAAAACATAACAGGCGCACGGCATTTCGCCTGTGTGCGATTGAGTGTGCCGCACCCGGCTTTGCTCGTACATAAACTCCGCGCGTAAAGCATGTGTAACACTCTTACCTTATAGAAGGTGCTGGAAATGTCGTTCATTCTCGTCTAAACAAACATTATATCGGGAGAACACACTCTAATTCACACGCTTAACTTGGGCTAATGTTTCCAACTTCATTTCTAATATTTTTTCTTTCAGTTCTTCCAATGTATGAGGTTGCGCAGAAGACTGAAATTCCCACCTGCTGTGTTAATTATGGGATGGATTTGGTTGGTGAACGTTCAAAGCATGCATTACTTGGTCTAACTTTCTTCTGTTAAAACTGTACGTTTACGCTTTCGAATTTGGATCTAACCGTATAGTGATAAGAAGCGATATCTTATCCTCTGTAAACTCTTGTATATGTAATTTGCCAAATCAACTTATGCTTTATTATTAAATAATCAATCAAACTCTCGTGTCCTTTGGCACTCCATGCATATATTTATGCATATCTTTTGTTCTGTAGGAGGTATTTTAAGTTATTGAACATAACAAATTCTCAGAATTCAATTCCATTCTTATTTAAGTGGTTTTCTACAAAATTGACAATATTTAATTTTTAGATAGGCTGATTTCCCACTCTTGCGTTCAGGTCTCCCACCAGAATTAAAAGTTTTTTTTCACTCTTATTTCCTTTGGTAAATGTTCATAGAATTCTGTTGTTTCTTCATTGAGCCTCTGGTGCATATACCCCAATTATTACCAGTTGTCCTCTAGGAATCTTAAAAATTACTGTTACTATTCGTTCATTGATGAAAGCGCAGCTTTTACTCCATTTTCCATCAAGCAACAAAGCTACTCCTTTTGCTTCTCTTTGCCTTGCTGTCACTCCGCTGTAGATTAAATCGTGTCTTCCAACTCCTTTCAACTCCTGTTTGGTTTCAGCAATAATACTAATGTTTATTTTGATCTGTTATAAATCTCTAATTAATTCTGCTTCTTTTGTTGCTAGTCCTCTTACACTCCATATGCATGATGTCAATTTTTCCGCAATCCTAAGTCGTGAATCCTTCTTTCGTTGCTGTGGTCGGTGTCCAGTATTTAGAGTCCGGCTATTCTAGTGCGGCATATCTCTAATTTAAAATGTCCTCTAGCCACATTACGAGTGCTACGTCGAGTTAGACTAATTGGTGGGGCTCCCAGCTTAGTTTTGGTCGAGCAGGCTTTCTCTTTCAGGGTTACCTTCCCTTAGGTAGTTGTCTTCTCTTCGACAAACGAGAGCCTCCTTCCCGGGTTTTAATGCGGAGTTGGCTTTCTCCTACCCTCATAGTTTATATCCCAAAAAGGGAAGGGTGTCCCAGTGTTTAAGCCCCCAGGAACTAGGCCCTTTGTTGCTCCGCAGGTCCTTATTCAATATATTAGAACCACCCTATAATACCTTATGGGATCCTCCACCCGGAAGACATTCTTGGTAGTGGTTAAAGGTTCCCTCGCCCCCCAGTTCACTAATAGATATAATAATCCTGAAAATTAAGTAAACATAAATGTAGTTTTTGTTTTCGTAGATTATTATTTCTCAACAGCTATTTTTACTACCCATGATTTGAGACCCTCTGAATAAAAAAAAAAAAGCATTTTTAGAGAAAGGTCCGCGCGCGCTCGTGTGTGTGTGTGTGTGTGTGTGTGTGTGTGTGTGTGTGTGTGTGTGTGTGTGTGTGCCTATGGACAGCATAACTCAAAAACGAAAAGTAGGTATTTAACTTCAATGTCTTTCAAGGATTCGACACGAAGATTTTAAAGAAAACAGCCCCATCCTAAACTACCCTTTAGATGGAGAATTTTTCGAAAATTTTGATTTTCTTGAAAATTACTCTAACGATTTTGATCAAAATGTCATATGTTTGAGATATTTTTATGACAAATGAAATGTATATCTTAAATTTTCTGGCTATAGCCTACGTAGTCATATTTACTCTGGACGACTTTTGCATAACTGGTAAACCGTTAGAGATAGACCAAATCATACTCTACACAAAATGTAGATCTTGCTAAAATACAGAATTTGTGTCTGAATAAATTTTCTTGTAGGTTGAGCCATTTCGGAGATATTCCTTCTTATGTGTGTGAGTTTCGGAAACAACTTTCCTGAAATGGAACATCGTTATTCATTTTTTTTATCTGTTAAGTGTGCAAAGAGAACGAAATCTCAAAGCTTTAAAAGATTTGACTAGCGCACAAAGCCTACTGTATTCTAACATTACCCTTGCACCTACAAGGAAATAAGCAATAAAATCATTTGTACGAACGTTTATCTTAACTAACACGAAGAAGATATAGGAATAAGAGTTTGTAAGAATGGTTAGTACAAGAGTACAGAAATTCATGTGAGTGCAACACACCAGATTTTATGTTAAGTGTGCAAAGAGAACGGAATCTCAAAGATTTATAAGATTTGACTATCGTTCATAGCCTACTGTATTCTAATATTCCCCTTGCACCTACAAGGAAATAAACAATAAGATATTTTTATCTTAACTAACACGAAGAAGATAGAGGAATAAGAGTTTGTAAGAATGGTTATTACAAGAGTAGAGAAAGTCATGTGAGTGCAACACATCAGATTTTTCTCAACAGTTCTACATCCTGCAGCACTGGACTACTGTGGTCTCACTAGTTGTCTGTACCCGTCTATGCGACTTGTTCTTGGTCGTTCTCAGTTTCTGTTTCCAGCGTAAGGCTCCCACCTGGTGATCAACGATATGAGCATGTCTTCCGTGGTGAAATCCATACTTCCATTTTATTGCAGTCTGCTGTGCTACACTCTTGGAAGAGTTATTTTTGGTGTTTTTTGGTGGTTGTTGTTTTCTGTCTAGTTTAGTATGTTTCAAAAGTGTGGCACAAAAATAATCAAGAAAATTCCTTCACGGGAAACTGCTCTTTTCACGCAATACTGTTCGAAGTTTTTATTTTGTAAAAATTGACTTAAACGATTTTGATTAACATACCATATATTACACATATTTACATTAGCAATAAACCACATATCCTGATTATCATTCATAAGCAATAGTTTTTTAACTACCTGTATAACTGGCAAAAGGTAAGCAATATAAAGATGAAAACATATTTGAGCAAAGATGCAGATCTCTTAAAATACATAACTTATTGCTAGTAACTTTTTTGTGGCAAAAGTAATTTCTAAAGATATCTGTTATTAATAGTTCGAGTTCTCCGATAATTTATGGTTATTTTAGTCATGTTGACATTCGATAGTGTCTAGCAAGAGTGCCATCACAACCTGAGTCACTATTATTATCAACTATACTAAGATATTGTGACACCGAACGTGGCGCACGACAAAGGACGGTCGGGGCCCAGCTGCCTCATCCCACATGCCAGGTGCTGCGGGTATCAAAGGCGCTGAAAGTCAGGCTTCTCACAATACTCACGCGAGCAAACATGTGACAACAATCAGAGCGGCAGAACCAAAATGAGTTTTCCAGGTTATTCAAGAAGTGTTCTGCGGCCGGTGTAAGAGAAAAAGTAAGGTCGAGAAAGGTCCATGTTACGGCATCCTCGCTAAGGAGACGAGGCGACGAGAGGAATGAGCAGTATTAGTTACAGAGATGAGTCATCGCAGCAGTAGTAGTATGTGTGTTTGTGTGTCTGTGTCTGTGTGTGTGTGTGTGTGTGTGTGTGTGAGAGAGAGAGAGAGAGAGTCAGCTGCGTGTGTACGGTTGTATCGAAAGGAAGATAGCGAAATACTTAATCATTATCGGGTGATTGTATGTATGAGACACAGAGAAAGAAAAGAAAGGCAGAAAGGAGTGAGTTAAAGTTACGAGAAGAAAACAGTTGTGAGCTGTAATATCATGAAGTACTTATATGATACTTTCACTGTGGGATTACATACCCAACATCAATTTAAGGCGGCAGCTCAAATAGTTAATAAATCAAACAATACCTGCAGTATATTTTAATCGAATGCAACTTGATCGATATGTAAGCATGCTTAGAGAATAGCCAAAGAGAAGCAATTCTATGCCTTCTAAATGCGTTGCAGAAGTGGAAGACTCTTTCCTTGGGATGTTAGCACCAAGAAAAAAGGAAGATTTCCGCTTGAGCTGCGGTGTGTCTCCTAGCAACCAATAAAATGCAACTCACTGGAGAGGAATATATCAAGATCGCTGCTTGCTTAGGGCGGTAACTCGAGTGGAGGGAAATTAGCCTCTAATTGGCACGAGAGAGGGTTTGCGCTACTTTGATGGCTTCCACTGACAGACGCAACCGCAATTATGGTGGATCGCAATTTATACATTATATAATTTGTCGTCGGCTCTCTTCACAAAGACGTTTTGGAGCTATATGGAGCTGTATTGTAAGAATATAATTATTTAATCATTGTTCTCGAAGTACAGTATTTAGTAAACATTGCGCATTTGCTAAAACACTTCACATAGATTTTCGCACACTTTTGGCACTACATTGAAGTAATTTACTGTAGCAGTATTGAAAATACACATCTAGGAAGAACAATTGATACACAATGGCAGTATTTATACGTATACGTGTCTGTAAACTGCACTTAATTGATGCAAGGTGCAGAAATTCAGGATATTGCACATCTGCTGAAATCCAATTTCCGTCACAAATATATACTTTTATCACTGAATGTTCGGTACCTGTTTTACCAGGTTATAAAAAGATTATTTGCATGCTTCTGACCTACGTATTTGTAACTAAATTTTACTTTAGTGAATACTCAATATCAACCTAGTATTTATTTATAGTAGTGAGTGAGTGAGTGAGTGAGTGAGTGAGTGAGTGAGTGAGTGAGTGAGTGAGTGAGTGAGTGAGTGAGTGAGTGAGTGAGTGAGTGAGTGAGTGAGTGAGTGAGTGAGTGAGTGAGTGAGTGAGTGAGTGAGTGAGTGAGTGAGTGAGTGAGTGAGTGAGTGAGTGAGTGAGTGAGTGAGTGAGTGAGTGAGTGAGTGAGTGAGTGAGTGAGTGAGTGAGTGAGTGAGTGAGTGAGTGAGTGAGTGAGTGAGTGAGTGAGTGAGTGAGTGAGTGAGTGAGTGAGTGAGTGAGTGGAGTTTAAAAGCCCGTCGACAGCTACGTCATTTGGGCACGAGGTTGAAGACGGGTCAGGAGGAGAAAGCGGGCCGATTGTAACATATTTAACAGCTATTCGCTATATGCTGATCTAGAAATTACATATTCTTTTCATGGCATTGCGAAAAATAACAGAATAGTGACTGCTCTTTAAGAATGTCAAAATATCTGAAAATTGTTACCAATAACTTGTATCTCTGAAATTCCGGAAGGTAAGGTATTTGAGATTAGTTGTATATTTGAAAGATACAAACTCGCTTGAACTATCTCTTATTCGTTATCAGTTATAAAAAAGCGTATAAAATTAATTCGAATGAAGTGGGCTTTCCAGTATACGAGTAATACTGGATTACTAAAAATCCTTAGAGCAACATTTTGGAAAGTCATAAATAACTGGAACTTTTCTGCTTAAAGGAGGCTGGTGGTGAGTGAATGTTCTTGAAAATCTTTTTGTTGTATCATGGAAGGACTTGAACTTAAATATGAAGTTTGATTTACGAGGCGTGGTTTTAAAGTAAGTACATATAATTTTTTTTAAAAAATAACAGTACAATGTTTCGTAAATACTAACTTACACTTTGCATTGTTTTACCACATAGTCCCACTGTTATTCAGGCACTCATAACGGGAAACCAGTTTTGAATATCTTGGTCAAAGAACGGATGCCGGCTCTGAAGAAGGGCAAGTTTCCCTTTCTTGTTTCAAAACCCCATCGTCGTTAAAGCGTTTTCAACTAGGAAACTTCTTCAGGAAAGAAAGCAGTTGAAAACCTCTTGGTGCCAAATTTAGCCATCAGATCCTGAGTTTGTTTTCTTGTGTGTGGCCGGGCATTATCAGTCATTATTGTTTCCCCATGAATCTTATACAATTGGCAACGGATGTTTGCATATCGCTTATTGCATCCAGAAAACGAATTAGTGATTTGATTTCACATTTGGAGGGTCGTTCGATTGTTTTGAAACTTTCGAATTTCTGAACAATAGAAAAGCACAAATCAGTATTGATATTAAATAGCACTAAATAATATTGAAGGTGTTCTCGGGCTTCGAGCCAGGTGTAGTAATGAAGAGACATCGACGTTTCGGGTGTGTGCATCTCTCCCATCATCAGGATGATGAATGAACAAATGATCATACTTTAGCACTAAATAAATAATTATTTCGCGGAATACTCTAAACGTATACCACTTGAGATTTTCACATTTGGGATAATCGTCATATGAAACCCTCTCGTAGTATTACCACAGACAATTCATACTTCGCTTAACGCAAATACGATGCGTATTGGCCATGACTGATTGAAATTTGTAGCACCCTTAAAAGTCCTGCAATATGTAACCTACATTATCTGCACAACTAAAACATGTGAAAGAAGTGGGAGGAGGTTCAGGAGTGCCGTGTACGTCAACAGGTCACTTTAGTCATTGCAAACTGACCGCATCACCACCACAAGGTGGACAAAGCAAACAGCAAACTTCCTCTGTTCAAAGAGGAAGACACGCACTCACCATCCATTCGCATACTCTTACATTCCAAGCAGCTCTAATGCATGCTTATGCCCCTCTTTGATTCATCTGACTATAAAAGGAAATTAAATTTCAAGGTAAATATGATTTATATCAACAGAAACGGTTTGTGCGTATGTTAATGCACAGCAAATCTATCAGCAAGCTTTTTATATCGTAACGTCAAAGAAATGCTTTCATTCTTACCTCTCCTATATTCGTAACAGCATATTGTATTATTTACGGTCCTTACTTTGCACTTCATTAACTTGTGCTCTTGCATGCTCTTTTGAATAAAAAATGAATTATTAATTTAGAAAGTCTTTTGAGGGACGTAGTTTACTCTTGACTTGTTGTTATATACCCCAGGGTGTGCAAGCAGTGTAATAATAAACGGGGAGCTACTGCAGAGGAATTTTCATTTGTCCATTCTCAGTTGATTACTCATGTGGAGTAGTTGCAGTCATGCATGAGAAAAGCACTGCAACTTTAACAAACGGCCGAGTCTGCGAAATGAACCTAACAGAAAGGCAATTAGTATTCTCTCGTACCCCGGCCCGAGGAGGCAAACTTGCGCAGAAATTATGTTTCCCTCAGGATATGCATCCCAACTTTCATACTTTACTGGAGATGTATTCCTCCGCAGGTTCCTCTGCAGGGCTGGACTTAAGGTTTAATTAGCTTCCCGGAATCGGCAGAAATGTTAGCGGTGTTTTTAACCTCGAGCCTGTTGTCCTGTTCCTAACCGAATTAGGAAAAGACCGTGAGACATTACAACACTATTGGGAAAAAGAAAAGAAAAAGAAAGAAGACAGCCAAATAGCTGATAATTATTGAGTAGTACACACAGAGAAAATTAATAGGAACGCATTAGAAAGTAACATTAACTATAGATATTAAGTTTTCTCCCCGCCTTCTCTCTTCCCCATTAGCCGCAAAATCTTAGCCATGACTGACACAAACTTTAGTGGTGGGTGAGAGGAGAAGCTGGCCAACACAAAGTCCAATTAGAGGCTTGCCAGGACTAGCTAAATTGTATACTTAAACACGCTGTGAATTCACGCTATAAAGCCGACGATTTAATTTCATTTACAGTCGCAAAGTATAGGAAAGAGAATAGTAGTGGTCAGGTATCAGTCAGCATTAAATTTTATATCTGCCATAGCAACGACCCCAGTTTGTGACACTCACCGTCCGCCATTATATGCAAACAACCCAGAAGCTAATTCTTATATTTTGAGGCACCTACTTTTATAATACAGATAAACATTCGGCGCACCTTCACATATTTTGCTGCAGGTATAAGAAGAACGGCAGAGGTAGGCGATAGCCAATATTTTAAAAAGCGTTATAAAACGCCATCATCTTTGCATGACCACTAGAAAAAATGAATAGCCACTTACCAGCTGAAATACGTGGAAATGAATCTTAACATTCAAACTAACCAGCAGGAATATCTCGGAATGTCTGACAACCCTTCAAATAAAATATTATTTGAAATAAATTATGTGCTTTAACCGGATATACATTTTTTCTATAATAAGATGTCTGACTTTCGCTTTACCAATGTAATACAAAGGTTATTCAGAATGAGGGTGACTAGACAGGTAATTAGGACAAAATATGAGTTACTCATTACATTTTTCAGTAAAACATTTCAAACATTCTGTCTTAATCAAAATCGTTAGAATTATGTTTAGAAAAAACGGAATGTTTGCCCATGCAAGAGGTAGTTTAGGATTAGGGGAATTTGCGAATTCTTTTATTTTTGTTTTAACTTTGTGAAAGTTACTAAACTTAAATACCAAGTTTGGTGTTTAATCAAGTTTCTCTTTTTAAACCATATTGTTACAGATCTTTAAACTACTCAAAGGTATAAGTAAATGTTTATAAAATGTCTTATGTAAACTAATAAAGGAACTAAATAACTAAATTGTTGTAAGGATATATAATTCTCAATAATAATGGTAAAGGATCAAATAAGGTATAAAAGAGTAAATAAAAGCCACCTTGTTAGCTTTCTGGTTAATGCCACACCATTAATACGAAACGTTTTGTAATTTTTTTCCGGGAGGGATCTTGAACACAACATCTATATTTTCTTATCTTATTTTTGGCTGGAATTGATTATTATTTCTACTTGTTATAGGTGATCAAGTAGTAGATAAAAGCTTGGCGCAAAAAAAAAAAAAAATAAAAAAATATATAAATAAATAAATAAATAAATAAACAAGTAAATAAGTAAATAAGTAAATAAGTGAGTAAGTAAATAAGTAAGTAAATAAGTAAGTAAATAAGTAAGTAAATAAGTAAGTAAATAAGTAAGTAAATAAGTAAGTAAATAAGTAAGTAAATAAGTAAATAAGTAAGTAAATAAGTAAGTAAATAAGTAAGGAAATAAGTAAGGAAATAAGTAAGTAAATAAGTAACTAAATAAGTAACTAAATAAGTAACTAAATAAGTAACTAAGTAAGTAACTAAATAAGTAAATAAGTAAGTAAATAAGTAAGTCAATAAATAGGTCAATAAATAGGTCAATCAATAGGTCAATCAATAGGTCAATCAATAGGTCAATCAATAGGTCAATCAATAGGTCAATCAATAGGTCAATCAATAGGTCAATCAATAGGTCAATCAATAGGTAAATCAATAGGTCAATCAATAGGTCAATCAATAGGTCAATCAATAGGTCAATCAATAGGTCAATCAATAGGTCAATCAATAGGTCAATCAATAGGTCAATCAATAGGTCAATCAATAGGTCAATCAATAGGTCAATCAATAGGTCAATCAATAGGTCAATCAATAGGTCAATCAATAGGTCAATCAATAGGTCAATCAATAGGTCAATCAATAGGTCAATCAATAAATAAATCAATTAATAAATCAATTAATAAATCAATTCATTAATTAATAAATTAATTAATAAATTAATTAATAAATTAATTAATAAATTAATTAATTAATTAAAAAAATAATCCCCATAGATTAAAAATATCTCGCTTTTGCTTAGTAAGATTTCGTCTATTGTATCTCTTACTGTTTCCTAAAGCTCACTCCGAGTGAACACGACTTTCAAGGTTATTCCAAAATTCAATATATACCGTTTGTCATGAAGATTTCTTAAACGTATGGCATTTGAATCAAACTCGTATTTGTGAGGGTAAAATAACAAACCATTTTCCATATAAAGGATAATTTGGTGTTGGGGAACACTGATGGTTTTCGTGCTGAAACGTTAAGCACCGAATGCATCATTAAATACCAAATTTGCATTCAAACAACTTTACCTGTTTGAGTTACGTAATCCAAAAAAACGCACAGGTAAGATATATTGAGAAAGTATCGAAAATGGATCAACAATAACATTAAATTGGTTCCTAAACACACTGAAGAATTCGTAGACTAGAAGAATACAGACCTAGACAAACTGCAATAACAATTCCAATTGAAGAATAAAAGTGGGATCAATCAGTCAAAAATGACCGACAAGATCGTTATATACTCAACCAGATATTCAGGATATTGAGCCTGATAGAACTATCTCAGTAAGGAACTACCGAACAAGAAGCTTTCACAAGTTAAAGAACCGAGGGCATCAAACGTTCATCATCGCTATTTGTGTTACACTGTAAATACAGGGCATGTAATCTTACATTATTGTAATGAAACTAAAAAGCTACATAAGAACTTTTTGTTCTTCCTTTATTTTATTCAAACGTGTTAAAGTTTAGATGAAGTGCAATACTCCCTCCAGTTAGTGTGACAAAAAATGCTTTCATTGATTTCAGTGAGCTTTAAAGCGTGTATTTCCGGTAAAATATCGGTATTGAGGTTTAGGGTGGACTACATTACTTCATCTACTTATATTTCAGTAGATGTACATACATTACCCTCTTGGTTAGCTAGCTAATTCCCCAATTAGATAACAGATAATGAAGGGTATTGTTATTTATTTTAATATCCATAATCCGTCGCTTTTCTAAAACCCCTTTCATGAACTACGATCACAATTTTGCTTTTATTAAAACTAGGGCATTCAAGTGTTCTAATTCGCTATAGTATCTCCCATAATTATAATTAAAGTATAGTGCGAAATGTAGATCGAAAGCTCCAAATGGAATTAATTTCACACAGCCATTTACTTTTCAACTTCAATAATTAGACAGAGAGCCTAAGAGGCACACAAAGGCACATATAGAGAAAGAGACAGTGAGAGAGATTGAAAGAGATGTGCTTTTAAAATGCTTTTTTTTATTTCAGAAAACATCGAAACTATTTTGAGGTGAAATTTCGGTATGAAATTCCTATACGGAATGGAACATGTCCTTACATGCTATAAATAAATATTAGAAAAGATAATAAGATAACACAGTGTGAACAATGGTCCCGAAGGATATAATTATTATGGCAGTTGTTTCTTTTTTCCACAGTTGCAGTTATTTTCATAGTGGCTCTCATTAACTCAGAAGTTCTGAGGTTGCTTCTTCCTTTCTAATACTTTCATTGTTTACAGCTATGCTGTCTTCAAGAACTTTCTTCTGCACTTCTTTTTAGAATTTTTCACATTGTTTCATATTTTTAGTTGCATAAATTCCAAAGCTAAATCTCACAAAAAGGATGCAGTTACACAGAGCAGTTTCTATCACAGGATTACAGAATTTAAAGGGCAAACTTCTAAGTTACAGAGTAATGGTATAGAAACACTTTGATTAAAGACATCTAAGGCCAGCACTCACAAATTTTGAAGTTACGTATGATTTTTAATTTGAATATTTGTGTTAACAGATCCAAATAAATTAAGGCATAATACACTATAGTGCCGATTTACACCTTAAATAGTTATTTTCTCCTCCAGAAGTGCAACAATAGCTAAAATGCTGCATTTTCAAAACTATGAGCTTTGTTTTCTTCTGGTAAAATTCTCCAAACGTTCAGTGCATTACATATTTCTACTTTCTTGTGGAGAAAAACACATATCAGACACACAAACAATAGTTAGCTCTAGTAATGGCGCAGTCATTAGCTCGTCTGTCAATCTGGTGCTGCTGGCTTCCAACCACATACACGTTCAAAGTGAGCCACATTTAATTTCTCCAAAGCCTTACAGATATTAAGTACTTTATGGAAGCTCTCAGTTGGAATGTTTTAACATATGTTTACATAGGTTAACATGGCTATTTATGTACTAGTAGCAGTAATTGAAGCTTATACAGTGAGGCATTGGTTCCTCATCGTATTATGATCTATTCCAATCAACAATGAACCCCGGAACTATAAGTGCCCATCGCAAAGTTCAGGCCTAACAATGCTCTGAAATTCTTGAAATTCAGAAGGTTGAATTCTGTGTTTGAGTTCTTTTACCTTTGCGACATTGTGCTTACAACAAGCTGCAAGTAAAATGTTGCTATTGATAACTCTCAGAACACAAAAAGAGGAACTTTAAAGAGCAGTAACTGTACTGGATTAGCACAGCAATCAATTAGGTTATCCTAACGTAGGGGAAAATTGCCAAATAATGTTTACATGCATAAAATACTGCTTTGAAATGGATCACAAAATGCCTGTTTTAAAGCGAAATATGAAAACAGCTGCTGAATTCTATTTCAGGACACCGCACAACGGCCAATTAATGCTTATTTGAGCGCAAAAATGTGGAAAGCGATATTTAAACAGGTAGTTCTCCTGGAAAGTGAATTTTATATTACGTGCGTTTCATTTCATCGTTACAGCGGTCAGTTTTTTTCTGCTTTGAATGACGGAATGGTTTAGGCGGGAATGAGACTGAGAGCGTTCGAGAACCAAAAATGTTTAGTATAATCCCACATAATCTCTTTATTATTCTCATTAATCCCCCCACTATGTTTCAATTGAAAAATTGATTGCTTGCAGCAGCATGAATAAATGGAATGCTTACCGCAGCCCAGTGCACCTTTCATTTCAAAAAGCCTATATTTAAGTGCTAAAGCCCATGAGCACTTGTTATTTCTGCTATGACCTTTATTTTTATCTAGGATGTCAATGTTATGTAGAATTCAGCCATGATTTGATGGAACCTTAATTATGCAGTTGTATACAGTCCAATATTCTAGCATGGTCAATCTCTTTAAACATTCATATGCTGTATGAAGATAGGTACACATTTGTAAAAACAAAATAACATAATTCCGAGCGAGATAAGAATACTATTATAGAGTAATTAAGTATAAAGGGAACAACGTTCCCAAAGACGTATCACAAACATGTTTAAAGTAATCGTCATATTTGGTTTTCCTGTTGCTGTTGTTAACCTAATCAGTTTTCTAGGGAGTATTCTGCTTAATGATTTGAATAATTTGTCGGATTCTTGCATGAGGAATGATTTCCGAGCTGTCTACCTCTAGGAAGGTTAGATGGTTGTCAGGAATATTGTTATTTAAATCTCCATATTTATTGTCATTTACATTTCATCATTAACGAATTCTTCCACGCGCTCCTCTTAAGCATCTTGACCAGCGATGTCCAACGTTTGCGATAGAGGGAAGGTCACGTTTACCTTCTTCCACTATACGCGGACTTTGCCACTCTTTAACCCAATCCCGTGCATTCAGCTGCAGTGGCGGTTTAGTGATATACCTACGTTGCTTTTGATTTACGAAATCACTTTCAAATTTTATGCGATAAACAGCTGTTCATTAGTTACTTCTTTGGTGCTGCTTACAGTTAGGAAGTCAATATTTGGCGACAAAGTCGAAGTGCACATCCTTAGAAGATACACCAAGTGATCGCCACGTAATCTACCGCGGTACAGACTTTTAATATAATTCAATTTGGAGAAAATGTTCGCAAATATATGTAGAGCTATACTCTAACACTCTATTTTTAATTCTTATTTCTCCATGTACCTACTACATAAGCATTTTCAGAAAGTATCTTATTTCTAATTTTCTTATAGGTGCAAGGGGAATATAGGAATACAGTAGGCTTTAAGCGACAGTGAAGTGCTTTAAGAGCTGGTTGCTACGCAATGCCTTTGAAATTCCGTTGTGTTGGCAAGGCCGAAACATATAAAAATTTAAGCAAATTCAAACAAATAATAAAGAATATCCCGGAAATAGTTCACTTAAAAGAAAAAAAAAAGCAGTATTTGATATAAATTGTGTGTTTTAACGAGATGCACATTTTTATTTTCTCTACTGCGATGATTACTCGACGGGCCCTTAAACCCAACACACTCACTCACGCGATGATTACCTCATGCTTTGGCTAAGAAGTAGCTGAGTTGTCTTACTTTGCTTTGTACGTGTATCAGCCTTTATGTGCTTCCTTCGCCTGATATGCACAGTAAATCGCTTATCTGCACTTAATTTGATTTCACACAACTTACAAAAGAGTATTTTTCCATCAGTAGAAAACACGACGTCACCAAACTGAGCCACTACCCTGACAAGAAACTTTGTCTACTTTCCTTTACTTCTGTCACTTTTACGGTTTCACTTGTGAGAAATAAACTGTTGACTGAATGGCGGATGCAGCTGTAATGTTGGTGCAAGTGTAATTTTCCTTAACTCGGGGAAGTACCGTCATTATCTACATCTATAACTGCATAAACACCTATCCAATGACTCAATAACAGACCATAAGAATACTACACACAGCAGAATTCAGTAAGCAACCTCATCAATGACTACACATCATGTGAATAACGTAAATAACTGCGTCTAAAAGCAAAAATCTGAAGAAAGTGCAACAAAAGGTATATTTTTCCTACAATGGCCAATAGACATTAAAACCCCCAAAAATTAAAAATATGCAAAACAGAAGTCAATATTACTTCATTTTTAAGAGAAATGAATATATATTGCTTTCTGCATTGTCTGTGATGACTCAGAAAAAGATGTTAATTTCGTCAAGTTACGAGCCCTAGTTCTGAAGGACAATGACACTAAGTTCAGATGAACACCAAAATTAAATCCAATCTTAATATTACCTGTGGTTAGAATATAGATGAACGAACTACATTCACTTCCAGAATCCACTGACGTAAACTAGCGTTTCTTTATACCACCATATATGTCTATATTTTGTATTAGTACAATGTAACTAAAGTTACAAAATGATAATATTAGATTGCGTATCTGCTAAAACGCTCACTTCAGTTATTGCACAAGTGTAGCATTCATTGCACACGTTTTTGCACATATTCTAGCAATACACGTAATTTAGAATAATTAACACTCGGAATACGGTACTTAGAGTTTAAACCATTAACTTCACACCTCCCAGATAAAATATTTCTGACGAAACAGCGCTTTTAGCAGATACACCATCTGAAGCAAGCGATCAAGTGAAGTTAGATTACTTCCTACATAACGAGGTTATACTCACCAGGCTGTGAGATAAAATCTTACTTACTTATGTACCTACTTGATATTCCTAATTTCTCAGCTAACTCCTTCCAAAGTCTGTGTTTTCTCTGCACATATCTCTATTCTTGCAGATTGTATATAAGCTCATTCTGACGAATAAAATCAATAATTATTTCCTCTTCATCATGTGAAGACTTTCGTTTTCCCCTCATGATATCGAATTTGTAAAGTAAACAAGCCAATAATGCAACTATAACCTCACTTGAGAACGCCCAAGCTCAACAGAACTGGGCGCTGACATAAAGCTGGTCGCTATATGAAGGCTTTGAAATTCCGTTTTGTTTGCACGGCTAAGATATATAAAACAATCTTCCATTTGACGAATGTTTAAGAATTCCAAAACTCACATATAACAAGTATTTGGGCATAAAGATCTACATTTTTGTATAGTAAGATTTGGTCTATCTCTTACGGTTTACCAGCTATGCAGAAGGCATCAAGGGTAAACAGAACTACATGGGCTAAGGCAGAAAATTCAAAATATACAATTCAGTTATCACAAAAATATCATAAACAAATGACATTTTAATCAAAATTGAGAGAGCCATTTTCGAAGAATTTTCCATGTAAAGGGTAATTTAGGATGGAGAAATTTTGTTCAAAATCTTGTGTCGTATCCTAAATACCATCCTTGTTTTTAACCAAGTTTTTGTTCTCGAGTTATGCTGTCCACAGAGTGATTGATACACATACGCACGCACGCACGCACGCACGCACGCACGCACGCACACACACACACACACACACACACACACACACACACACACACACACACACACACACACACGGGCCTTTTTCCAAAAATGGTCTTCTTTGGTTCAGGGGCCTAAAAACCTATACTTCCGGTGAAATTTTAACATCGAATTTTTTAGTGAAATACAAATTCTTCTATACACAGTAGAGAAAGTAATAAAATATTAAAGTTACGAGTTTAACATTGAGAACAATGTATTACTGTTATTATTATTATTATTATTATTATTATTATTATTATTATTATTATTATTATTATTATTATTATTATTATTATTATTATTATTATTATTATTATTATTATTATTATTATTATTATTATTATTATTATTATTATTATTATTATTATTATTATTATTATTATTATTATTATTATTATTATTATTATTATTATTATTATTATTATTATTATTATTATTATTATTATTATTATTATTATTATTATTATTATTATTATTATTATTATTATTATTATTATTATTATTATTATTATTATTATTATTATTATTATTATTATTATTATTATTATTATTATTATTATTATTATTATTAATTGCCTGTTACTGCTTGAGTATTCGTCTTAGAAATGTTATTTCTGCAGGTTGTGTTTCTCTTTTGTTTGCTCTACTTAGGGCTCAATTTTCACTGGAATATATTAGTAGAAGAACACCTGTTGTCTCTGTTGTTCTTGTTTTTTTTCTATAAAGCACTGTTTTCATAATATTAAATTTCATCCCAAATGATCAAATATGTAAACTTCCTCAGTAATACATCCATTTAATTATAATTTCACCTTAATAGGGTACCTCACTCCAAGCGCTACTATTTTGGGATTTGCTCGAAATATCTGTAGTTATTTGTTATAACTTATGTACTGCTCTCCCTACACCTTTAGAATAAGGAAGTAGTGTTAGTGCCCAAATTAAAACAACCTAATGTCAAATACTCTTCTTATATCCTTGCTATTGCTTTATGGGCGCATTAATGTTAATCCTGTTGCTGCGCCATTTCAATAATAATTTTCAAGTTTTCTTCTCTGTTCCATATCGAAAGTTGTAACTCAGTCTGTGAACAGAATAGGAATTGGAAGATTAAATTAGCGCAGCGATGCCCAACGTTTGTGAAACAGGGAAGGTTAGATTTATCCCCTTCCACTATGCACAAATTTCGCCATTCTTTAACACTTGGACGTGCATTGTGTTGTGGTGGCGGGTTGGTTACACGTACCTTGAGTCTAATTTACAAAAGCATTTTCAAATCTTATGCGATAAGCGTCTATTCATTGGTGACTTCTTTAATACTTTATGTTTAAGAAGTCTATCAATATTTGGTGACAAAGTGGAACAGCATAGCCTTAAAATGTACACCATGACCGTCTCGTAACCTATTGCGATACAGACTTATTGTATAGGTAGTATTGGTAAAGTCAAATAATGAGGAATATCTCGGAAATCATTCACTCAAAAGAAAATAATAAATATTTGACATACATTGTGTGTTTTAACGAAATCCATATTTTTTATCTGTAAGCTTACTGTTTATTGTTTATGCAATGATCATCCGGAATGAAGAGGTCTTCTGAGAACACTCAAAGAAAATTCAAGGTATGAACTTAGAAACTGCCATGGCATCGCCTGTTTTTGTCCGTCACTGGATACTCTCTGCTTGTGAATCTAAACGCCACAGGAGTGATTCACCCTCCCACTGAAAAAGGAGGTGGGGAATAGCAGCTAATTACGTAAGGGTCTCCAAAAACACAAGGTTGGACATAACTGAATTAGCGCCTCATTTTAATTAACACCAAATTATTTGCATAAACCTTTTGACAGTTGAGTAAGATATTCAATCTTCAAAATTATTTTAATCGGTTAGACCAGAAGTTAACCAATACGTCATTTCGCGAGTTATATCTTTAACTCGCGATTACTCTAGCTTATAAGAAACAATTGGATGGCCATAGGAAAGCGGTACTTGTCAGCCTGTGCACCTCTTGCTGCTGAAATACATTAGTGGTTGATAAGTATAAACAACTCTCATTTCATAAATTTTGGCTTACTATAGCAAAGTGCACAGCATTTCTTAGATTTAAGTTACTTTTCAAGACTTGTTTGTTTTAAGTAACACAGAATGGGATTGTAATGTTAAAATTCTGTTATTTGTGTCCCACTTGAATTCATGGCTCAAACTAGGGGTGAGTCAGATCAGTTTTCTTCCTTTTGTGGCAACAAATGCATACATGTATTTTTGTATTACACTTCATTCGTTATGTATTTTGTTTAAGTTAAGATATTAAAAGGGTCCATGCTATAGATTTATAGATCTGCTCCAGTGACAGTTTTCTTAAGTTCCCTTTTGATTCTTCAAACAACATACCAGAAATATATTGCGACAAATGACATTTCAATTACTTTTTCTATCCCTTTATTTATCTTCTAAAACTGAAGCACAAAAAGACAGTCATCTTTTTATCGTTATCACAATCTAAAATGTTTCGTGACCTTACAACTCACAATTATTGTTCTGTACTCTCACAACCTTACACGCATCTTGCTGTCTTTCAGTTCTTCACTCCCTGTCTCACAAACTCCTGGCTTCGACAATCACATTAACTAAAACTGCTTCACACAACAACTCCAACGCCAATACTCTACGTCTGCAATTGTCTCTCTACAACACACATTCTTTAAACACTGACTGTACACACACTTAAAACTAACTGCTATCAACTGTCTCGTTGTACATTAAACGACTTGGGAGAAGTAAAAACTACCTGCTTTCGCCGTGTCGACTCACTCATATAGGCGATAATGACGTAACACGGATGTTTCTCGAAGTTCCCTTATCTTGAACCTCTTGTAAATAAGCTGGCAGTCGAAAGTCTCTTGAACAATCTAGAACCGATTTGTTCTGCCACACTTTAGTCGTTTTTGTCCTGATCACTACATTGTCGTCGGGTTAGGCACTTACAAGCAGTGGTGTGAGGTAGTTTGACCTTGCTGCGGGCGGCGTCGCACTATTTTAATGAACTTTCTAAATTATCTTATCCCTATACTTACATCTATTTTCCTACTTGAATATAAGTTAGGTCCATCTATGATTTCATTTATACATTTTGGGCGCTCATTTAAGTAAAATAAGCTTCTCACCGAACGGGATGGCTCAAATGCTCACATCTGTGGCTCGCATTCGAGAGGTACCTTGGACTTTTTCAGGGATTTTTCCCGGGGGCTCAGGTGAATGCTGGGAAGGACATTTTCCCCGAATTACTCCATTTCACTTAATTCATTTCCTTCCCTCTCTATCCGATCGTTCCAGGTAGCGTCAGATGGGTCGCTGTGCAGGATACGGTGGAGCTTCTGCTCTGAAAATAGTGTTCGGCTGAGGGTAGGCGCTGCGCTTGGCTGGCCGCCCACCAAGGGGACTGATGGATCAGCCGAACCTGTCTCGGTGGTGCGTTCGCTGTGTCGACCTGGAACTCAGTCGACTTAAGAACTGCCTGCATCTTTTGGGGAACCACCACCGTAATAGTTCTGCTTGCGATGTGTTCTGGCCGTCTGTAGGGTACTCTCATTTCATCCTTCCTCCCGGGGTCTGACACACAATGTGCCATCGGCTGACGTACTGGAATACCTCCGTCCCAGGACAACACTAGACAGACCTGTCTCAGGTTTAGGTGGGTTTTGTAATTACCATATATATACTTATTCTTGCTATTATATTTCGATGTACGTTTGTGCCTCCTTTATTAGAATAGGAAATGAGGCCCTACTTTGCAATTCCTGCTTAAATGGCATAAGGAACTTTAATGAAAACAGAGCTCCTTTCAATATTTAAAATACCCTACGCAAAGCAGAGTAACACAATCACATTGGTATTCAACTGCCGTGGCATTAAAGGCGAAGTTTCAAGTGGAGTCTTAAGATGTATCATGCTGAGAAATGGCAAGTGAACTTAGAAACTATGGCAGTTTCAACTTGCTATGCATTTCTAGGAGAATTGAAATTCTCTCCTGCCACTGAACTGGAAGAACATATGGTTGCCATGGTAATGAAGATGCCTGCTTTACATCGGGTGTCAGATGCAAATTGCGCGACGTTGGTTGCTACTTTGAAAGTCAAGCTATGCGATATTAGCGCTCATTAAAACGTTCACTAACCTACCAACAGGGAAAGTAGCTAAGTACCAGAGAGGGAGGAAATGAAAATTAATGTCAGGGTTGCTGGGGGAGGATGGCAGTCTGCTAAATTCATTTTCATCCTTTGATTGATGCCCTAGTAGTGAAACCTAGGTTTCTAAGGATTTCGTATGGAAGCCTTGTTTTCTTTATTTTCACTGAGTTGTCGCCCTTTTAATTAAATGAAAAGGCGACATCTAGTGAAAGACTGGTTTTCATTCAAATACATTTATAATTAAAACCGTACTTTGTTCTTGGGGCTTAACGACTTACATGGAGGCCCTTTTTGCTTGTAAAATCGATGCGCTATAGCCGAAAATTAAAACTGTCCTTTGAAAGTTCGTGTATAATAGTTGAGCGACACAAAAAAAAGTCATTTCCATGCACATTTCTCAGTGACTGCATAACAAATAATCCATTGAGGTGTGACATTTCACACAGGATAAAAGGAATGGAAGCTTTGTTCTGTGTCATTCCCAAATCTGCTGTCACTTGCCATCACCAATCGGGTATTACCAATCTCGTCAACACGATTATTATACTGTGTCAAAATGACAAAGTGCTGTACTCTTTCCTATCGCTCTATTTACCTTCTAAAACAGAGTCACAAAAATATAGTTATTTATTTATTATTAACACAGACTACAGGTTTTCATGACCTTAAAATTCACAGCTATTCTGCCGGATCGCAAACTTGACAAGCACAGTCTTTCAGTTTTACTACTCTCTTACAAACTTCTGACTTCAACGATCACACTCACTAAAACTGCTTCACGCAACGATTAAATGTCTAAAACCGTCTCTGGCACACACATTAACATTTCTCTCAAAGACGTCTGTACACACACACACACACACACACACACACACACACACACACACACACACACACACACACACACTTGATAATAGCTGTCTCGTTTAATATCCACGACTCCATATCCATATCTCGCCTCGCTTATATAGGCCAGAATAACATAGCACGGGTTTTCCTCAAATTCAACTTTTCTCGAACCTCTCACAAACAAGCTGGCAGTAGAAAGTTCACGAACTGTCTGGAAACGCTTTGCTCCGCCACTCCATTGTCATCGACAACGTACTTACAAGTCGCGCACTGGAGTGGAGTTGCTTGAGCTTGAGTGTCTGAGACACGCGGCCGTCCGGTGTCACGACACATTGAGATATGTGACTCATATGATAGGTTTGTGTCTTCTGTTCAGGAAATAATGGATTAAATATCGTGTGCTGCGCAATTTGATCAAGTTTTCTTCCTTGTATTGTTCCGCGACCTCCAAGCTAATACCGGAATAGGCATTCAGCACCACAAAATAGATTCAACTATAGAGTAAAATCATACACATATGATACATACACAGAAAACTGCCAGCTAAGTGTAACTACCAAAGTTATTAAAGGGTAAAAAAGCAGGAAGACCACTGAGGAACTCTTCAACACATAAAATCGGGCGCAATGAAGAACCTATAGAAAACCGTTACAGTACGATGGTTATGTTTCGAAACGCCATTAAACTAGCAAAATACGAAACAAATAAAACATAGGAAACGCAAATAAATTTAAATTGGCACCCTAACACTCTCACCATTGCTAAATTGACAACATTGCTTAAGAAAGTCACAATTCGTTCTCAGAGACACAAAGCCAATTCAAATATTAGGCTTCAAAATGCTTATTTGAAAGGAAGCATTTTCTAAATATACGCATCACAATAAAGCATGACGTATTGTATTCACATGGCATCTACCTAACCTCATTTGCATGCACAAACTTACAAAAATATGTTTTTATACACTTCGGTTTAACACGGATGAGCTTTTGCAGATGCAGTTTGAGTATACATTTCATTATAGTCACAGGGGAATACAGAAATTTGATGCAAGAGTCAAAATCTTAAAATAGAGTATCTCTTAATACTTTCTTTGAAATTTCACTCCTTGCCTAGCATCAGTCGTCAGGTTTATGAGATGAATTTTCAAATTCTACAAGTGGTAACACGATCAAGATCAGAATCAATGTTAATGAACAGGTGGCAGGAAGGAGGTAATAAGATTCAAAGTATCCTCGTCCTCATAAAAATGCGCAGCCGCATACGATTTTCATATTACAAATTAACAGATACATCCGTGAACAAAAAAATTAATCATGTCTGGAACGCCAGGCTACTTTAACGTTAGAGAAGAACTCCACAAGTACCAAATAACTTGCAATTTTCACAAAGCAGGTATTTCTGTCTACCTGTCATGCATATGTGTAGGTACGTATGTATGTCTGAATGTAATGTATGTAGCCATGTAGGGCTATGTATGCGTTCCAGACATGACTCTTTTACTTGCTCTACTGGTAAGTAGGGGACGTATTGTATTCCATCCAAAAATTCGATGTCGAGATTTCACCGGAAATATATGTTTTGAGACCCCCTGAATCAAAAAAAAAAAAAAAAAATAATAATAATAATAATAATAATAATAATAATAATAATAATAATAATAATAATAATAATAATAATAATAATAATAATAATAATAATAATAATAATAATAATAATAATAATAATAATAATAATAATAATAATAATAATAAATAAAAAAACAACAACAACATTTTTAGAAAAAGGTCCGTGTGTGTGACTGTGTGTCTGTCAGTCTGTCAGACTGTGGACAGCGTAACTCAAAACGAAAAGTCGGTTAAAAACTAAAGTAGGTATTTAAGTTTAATGTCTTTCAAGGATACGACACGAAGATTTTCAAGAAAACAGTTACAACCTACATAGAAAAATTTTTGACAATTTTATTGAAAATGGCTCTAATGATTTTGATTAAAATGTCATATGTTTGAGATATTTTTATGAAAAATGAAATGTATATCTTGAATTTTCTGGCTATAGCCGCTGTAGTCGTATTTACTCTGAGCGACTCTTGCATAACTGGTAAACCGTTAGAGATAGACAAATTCTTAACCTACAAAAAATGTAGATCATGCTAAAATACACAATTTATGTCCAAATAAATTTTCTTGTAGGGTGAACCATTTCGGAAATATTCCTTGTTATGTGTGTGAGATTTGGAACACTTAAAAACTTTCGTGAAACGCAACATTGTTGTTCATTTTTTTATATGTTAAGTGTGCAAACAGAACGGATTCTCAAAGCTTTAAAACATTTGACTATCGCACAAAGCCTATTGTATTCTAATATTCCCCTTGCATCTACAAGGAAATAAGCAATAAGGTAATTTTTATGAATGTTGATCTTAACTAACACGAAGAGGATATAGGAATAAAAGTTTGTAAGAATGGTTAGTACAAGAGTAGAGAAAGTCATGCGAGTGCAACACATCAGATTTTTTTTTTTCTGTCCATGAGGGTACATTCTTTGCTTCAAGGTGTAACGGGGTTTTTATATAATCGCCTGTCAAATGCACAGATGTCCCGTCGCATTTACTCACCACGGCTTAGGCTCTTATGGAGAGCATGACGATTCCTTTTCTTCTATCTCAAGCGCAGTACGGATGCATTATCAGGATGAATGAACGAAGATTATTTACAAAAATGCCTCAAACACTTTATTTACATACAAATATTGCAATATATATACCTATATATTATACATTTTCCACATTAAACATTATACAGCTAAGGCTACAATCCATGGCCAGTTTTTTCTTTCACTGTTTATTTTTGCAAAAAAAAAAAAAAAAAAAAAAAATCAATCTCTGCTGCCTCTGTTTCTTTTTCTTTCTTTCGTTTTTTTTTTTTTCTTTTCTCTCTTGCAGTTATAATTATTCCAGAGGGCTTCCGCTAGAAATACTGCTTAAAAGGAGAGGTAAGAGCTACTTTAAAATTATGCATTGTATATTTTTAATATGCAAAATGCTGTTTCGACATCCAATTGCTTCATCAAAGTCTGAATTTTTTATTACATAGCTTGCACGAAAGAAAGGATAACACGCTGTACACTCCACCAACAATTTCTATTTATTAAGATTTCATAGACGTCATTTAAATAAGTGAGTCTCTGAGTGAGTGAGTGAGTGAGTGAGTGAGTGAGTAAGTGAGTGAGTGAGTGAGTGAGTGACTGAGTGAGTGAGTGAGTGAGTGAGTGAGTGAGTGAGTGAGTGAGTGAGTGAGTGAGTGAGTGAGTGAGTGAGTGAGTGAGTGAGTGAGTGAGTGAGTGAGTGAGTGAGTGAGTGAGTGAGTGAGGGATGGAGGGAGGTGCGGAGGGACGGATATTTGAGGGCTCGTCGACAACCAGGTCATTTGGGCCCCGGCATCCATTATGCATTATTGGTAGGGCTCGGAGGTTCATACCCTAAAAACACTGAAATATGCATGCAACTATGCTCTTAAAAACTTGAAAATATGCCAAGAAATATGCACTATTTCATTAAAACAATTAATGTTCCTTTGCAGCAGACAAGACGAGTTAGTATACATAATAAATAAAGTTACTTTATTTCTTAGATGTTGAAGCAGAAGTGCTCCCGCTGCTAGTATTAACTGCTAAATTGCAGTTCACAACCAACACTGCGCAAAATTTCAACTGTAAAACATCGTCTGTTGTCTATCAAAACACTTTTGTAACGCGAAAAACTTCAATCCACATCACAACATGTTATCGGGGCATATTTAAATGATGTTAACTGCTTCACAGAGAGAGTCAAGTCTCTTGATGTGACAGATGGTTTTCTTTCGAGGATGTCTCGAAAACCGCACATCTGTTTATAACCAATTTTTTTTTTTGAAATTCACTTTCTCTTTTACTTTTTATCCTATGCTACCAAGAACCGAATTTAGATCTCATATTATTATTTCAAAGACGGTAAGTGAGTCATGCAAAGGAAATCCTACAGCTTGCAATACCGTGTGGCTGTTGGTAAGAAAGAAAAATGGGCAGGTATGAAACTAAGAGCCTTTTTTAACCCAGTACCTGACAGAATATTTTGCATAGTTTCTATTGATGAAGCATCTTTCGAGTCCAATGAATTAAAAACCTTTTCGACTATTTCTATGTGCTCAGTATAATATAAAACTGCATCGACCCATGTTCCCCATTGAGTTAACACTGGAGGAAGTCGGATATTAGGTGCTGTTGATCTAAACAACTTAACTCTTTTAGGAGGTTTAACAAAAATTCTCTTTGTACTGGACACAAATCTATCTACCAATAGGAAAGAATCATGTATTGTCTCAGAAATGCGATGAAGAGCGTGTGCCAAACAAGTTATATGAATTAAGTTAGGAAAAATACTTTTCTGACTTTGTCCTAATTTTACCATATTATACAGATTGGAAAAACAATAAAAAAACATAAAAATAATTAAAATATGCAATATAGGGGCTATAATATTGAAATATTATGCATTTATAAAAAATCAAGAAAATATGAAGTTATATGCACTATAAAATCATGTCCAAATAACTGAAAATTCCATAATTCGTGCACATAATGTACATAAAAGCATACATTTTTAACCCCTATGAAAAAACATGCAAATGCATGAACTTCCTAGCCCTAATTATTGGACATATTATTCATTTGTAAAATGATTCTTATGTCCACATTATCTTAATTTTGATGTATATTTACCACTAAATTATTTAACATGTTCATATGAACTAAGTTCTATATGTTATTGCTTAATAGTTGCACGCGAATATGAAAAAAGTAGCTCTTAAAATAAAAAAATCAGGTTTGTTTAGCGAACTAAAGCGAAAAAGAGAAAACAAAGAAGTATCGCTAAGGGCAAAACGTTTTACGGATGCTTTAACCTGAGAAAAGTTGTAGAACATAAATATTGAAGAAAATATTTAAATCTGCATTGCTTCAAAGCTTCACTACATACTCCAATGACTTCTACGTGTATCCTGAGACAGATTTTGCTTGTACCACTCATAATTTGTCAGTTGCAAAAAGTTTTATGAGAAGGAAGAATAGAAACATCTACTTTCGTATTGTCTTAACGAGGAAATAGGAAGGATTAATTGCTCTAGATGCCTTAATACTGAATTGGCCTGAAATACCTTGCTTAAATAAAGACTACTTTATTAATCCTGTAGCGCGGAGTTACATAACTTCATGCATACTCACACTGAAACGACAGCAAGTAGCTTATAGAGAGAATGTGGTCCCTCTATAGAAATACACGAAGGGTTCTGTTCACCGCCGGTGGTTTAATTAGGCTAAATGTATTACTTACCTCTTTTATTTTAGAGACAGTGACGGAATAATGAGCCATCCTCCAGTCTTCAGGAGATGCCCCAAGCAGAAGTTTCTCTGCTAGTAGGCCGGAGCCTTCCTCTCTTTTTCTCTCAAAATTCAACTAGAGAGGCGGAGCTCTCACTAAGTTACACATATCATTGCAGAATGTCAATTTGTCGTTTGAAAAATATTTAAGAAAATTATTCTCTCTATTCTTGTAAAAAGTGACATTTATATCTATGTTTGCAGATTACAGTTTAGTAATCTGGACCAATATGTACCTTTCGCTTACTTTGGCTCAAGTTGTGAACTTGATCATTAGCTATGCTTGAGCAAAAAAAAAAAAAAAAAAAAAAAAAAAGGTGGCAAATCCTATCCAACTTTTTCTTTTGGCTTAAGTGCCTGTTTCGAAAACAATAGTCCAGTTATGTTAAGATTTTGAATCTGTGTATTAATAATTACAGCAAGCTATGCTGTAATTCGGTAGTTGGTCTTGAATCAATTGAATTGCTGTTATGGGTACTGGAGTAATGTACCCGCCTGATTGCAGAAAACACATTTAGATAAAACATTTGTCTCTTGGACTTTCCATTTGTAAAGACAGATTTGTGAGCCAAATGCAACAATCTGCCACATGGCGCTTCCGCTACCTCCAAGATATCTGTGCAACAAACTATGAAAATTTTACCCTCCAGCACAATTGTTAGATTTACATACATGCTGCCCAGTCCTTATACTGATCTCCAGGCTCCATTATAAAGAAATTCTTATAAGTCTTCTCCGTGATGGTCAAAAGTTCCCTTTAATGGTCTTTCGGACATTAAACCTTTACAGGCGAAGCAACTACTCTCCGGACAGTAGTCACACGTTCGATGACGAGGCATTTCCTAGGAAGACAAAATTATTAGCAAATAGTAAAAATTAAAGACCGAAACCTGATAGGACATTAATTATATTGCACAAACAAAGAGGAGAAACATACACATTCATTCCATGGAACACTAGCCCTTCAGTGAACTTACAATCTCATTCTGGAAACCCAGAAACTCTCTGGTTCTACTTCGTGGGTGGTGTTGCCCTTTTTTTTCTAAGAAAAACCAACGCTTGCTTTCAGTAAATCATCAACCAGATTAATGAATGTGGGTATTGTTGGGACAAAAGATAAGTTCGGATTATAACAATGATATAATAGAGTATATTTACCTTATATACTGCATATACACCAGTGTGTATTCCGCGGAAAATAGTCATTGTAAGTAAAGTGCTAAATATTCTAATACTATTCTTATTCATTATCACGGACTACACACGATAGTTCAAACTTGTTTTCTCTTATAAGCAGAACAAAGTTCACTATCACCCGCTTGATAGGAATTACACCGTCGAATTCTGCAACTGTTTTAACGCACGGCGATTTATCTACATACACCAAAGACGGCTTGCGTAGGCCACATGGTATAATTTATATATTTATCTCTTTCTTCACTTCATGACAAAGGACTTCATAGTCAAACAGCAATCGTTTTCTGGCTCTGTCCACCGATCTCCTTTCTTTAGGGTACTAGTGCATTATTTGTTGAGTAATTCTTGCATCTGGCACTCTTCAACACGTTCTTTCCACCTTTGTTTAAAAACTTTTAACCTTTCATTTGTATTATAAATCTTTAACTCTGCCATCATATGTCACTAGGCCTCTCTTTGTACATCCCTTCACACTTATCTGAATTTCATTTCTGAAGCTTGTGTTGATTTTTCGTTGAAGTCCAAGTCTCACATCCGTATGCTAATATAGGTAGGCACAGCCATAGCTTTGTAGAACTTCAATTTTGTGTGTTTGCTTTTGAATGGTGTATTAATTGTTGCACACACTCTTTGAAATTTGCATATTTTATTGTGCACGTCATATACCTTATCATAACCAACATCACTTCCCCCACATCGCCGGCAAAATATATATTTGCAATCTTACTTCAATATCTAAAACACAGAGGGGTAGTGAGAGTCTGAACACAGACAAGAAGAAGTGTACAGAATATATAGAAAACAAATAATGTATAACTATGTTATCATTGCAAAAGTGACAAAATTGTTAATAAATTAGTTGAATTTATTTCGGTATAAAAGATCACAAACCTCCAAACCCTCGACATCATGACGTAAGATTGTTGGTGGTAATGCAAATGGTAGATGGGGGATAATTATTGGACATTAAGCTGAAGCTAATGAGCTAATGGAGCTCAGGAAATTAGCCTGTCAGATAGATTATTATCGATCCGGTAATATAATTACCGTTCTTTGTCAATAAGACGTCATATTATACCTGTGCATGAGGTAATGTTACGATGACAAAGACGTTATATTGTGCTTCCAATTTGAAGATACCTCCATGATACTAATTATATGAAATTCATTATATACACAACAGCCCTTAATTACTGGAATTCTGGGTTAGCGTCTTTCCAAGAATGCCATCACCATAACAAAATGTTAATGCACAAATAAAACTCATTTGGAATTGCAAAATCGTATTGACCATAAATATATAAACGATAGGTATAATTTTATTTTTTGTAGGCTAAGTATAATCATAAAGCATTTTTTTAGAAAAATTATGCAATTTTTTACACAGCAAAGGTACAAGGTAATGAAATTTCCCACTAGACAGTGCTGAAAATCAAATATAAAAAATTAAAGCTGTCCTATTTATGTAATTTATTTACTACAGCATATCAGGTGGCCCACTCCAGATAGCCGCGCCGTAGCCGAGTGGATAGACCATTCGCTTCTCACCAAAGCGGCTCGAGTTCGGATCCAGGCAACTGCATGTGGGATTTGTGGTGGACGAAGCGGCGCTAGGGCGGGTTTCCTCCGGGTTCTCCGGTTTCCCTCTTCATCTTATTCCACCAGTGCTCCAACTTCATTCGGTGTATCATCGGTGTCACCGCCTGCGGTGCCTTATGTAGTAAAAGCGGGTGTTAAACAAGAATAGTCGTAGAATATTTTCCACTTGACTTCCAGGATTTTATTTTCCAGGGAATAAACTCATTCCTTTATTTGCTGCTATTGTCTAACATTACGGATTACAGATTGTAAATTGCCTTAACAAAATCCATGCAAACATTAGGGCACGTAACCTTTCATTGGCATTTATTTGTTTCTTATTAATGTTATTGTTGTATTTTATTATCATTTTGTTATGGTAACTTTTTATTACCATATTTTTATTACTTTTATTATTTCATTCTCATTAGTTTATTGTTGTTAATTATTATTACCATTATTATTCCTCTTATTCTTATCATCATTATAACAGTTATTTATTTACTGTTTTATTGTAAATGTTTATTAGTGTGTTTATTATTATTATTATTATTATTATTATTATTATTATTATTATTATTATTATTATTATTATTATTATTATTATTATTATTATTATTATTATTATTATTATTATTATTATTATTATTATTATTATTATTATTATTATTATTATTGTTATTGTTATTGTTATTGTTATTGTTATTGTTATTGTTATTGTTATTGTTATTGTTATTATTATTGTTATTATTAGTATTATTATAATTATTATTATTATAATTATTATTATTATTATTATTATTATTATTATTATTATTATTATTATTATTATTATTATTATTATTATTATTATTATTATTATTATTATTATTATTATTATTATTATTATTATTATTATTATTATTATTATTATTATTATTTTCAAGAATGGGTCATTGCTGTCCCGTTCCGAGGCCAATAAAATTGCATCCTTCCACCTTCCTGGTCAGCCCAGATTACGCTTTGCAACTGGTTGGTAAAAATAAGAATAGTCTTTAAAACAACAGTAACGATCACCGAATATTTATTCCCGTCACCAGATTCCAGAGTACTTCAAGTTACAAAACATGATTTTAAAGATATACCTTCTTGAAGGTATTGAAGGTGAATTTTGATTTCTAATTCTTATGGATCACAATTTCTGAATATCTCGCATTACATACCTCCACTAGCATTTCAATACGCTGGACAAAAGATGGAATATCACATTTGTCGACATTTTGGGCTCCATAAAAGAGTTCAGACCATCCCCGTAGCGCAGTCTTAGCGCGCCTGCCTCTGGGTACCTGGGTTCGATCCGCAGTACCAGCTGGGAGACGTCACTTCAGGGTTACGTATGGGAGGCCATAATCTTTGGAAGCTCCAAAACAATAATTTCATCTCACCAGTCCTTACAGGCCCCGTTCCCATTTGTAGAGATTCTGTAGACCCCTAACCCCTACTTGATATTCCAACATACGTTCGAGGTATTTTCATGCGAAAAGAAAATTTCTGTAACAGACGAATAAAATTCGAAATCTTACCCCGAGAAAATAGTGGCATCTCACCCGAAGATGCTATAGTTAAATGTAATACCTGGTCTTTTGTTGCATTTTTAGTAGCAAAATAAAGAATAAAGTTTCAAATTTGTCCACTTAAAAATATGTCAGAGTTTATTAAAATAAATCATGTTGCCTTTCTTCTCAAACTTGAAGAAAAAACCGAGTATCTCATTTATTGCATCATAAACATTGATTTCTTAATTGGTAATGAAATATTAATCGGTTTGAGGACATCTAGTATTTTTAAACAATTTAAAATATTTATAAATTAGATCATCCGATTAAAAAATGGCATACACGGTGTATGCAATTATTAAATGTCAAAAACCCAAATGTAATAGTTTGACCATGTTCGATTTCTTAATTTGATTTATATATACATACATACCTGCCTACCTGCTTGCCTGCTATCTGCCTACCTATCTACCTACCTACCTACCTACATACACATACAATCACACAGACAGACATACCTCCACACACATATATTAACTTTCATGTATTTTTGCACACAAGTTCTTATTGTATTATGTATTCTTGTGTATAACATATTTCCATTTATAGTTCAGTATTATAGAAACGTTACATTTGTGCAAGTTAAAAACAGCGCTGAAATTAAAAGTATTTGAAACACCACAAATATCTAACATAACTATTACAGATTGCATGTTCGATCTCTTGTTACTTTACTTCGCGACGTGTAATTACAATTCAAACAGGTATAGATCTTTCCGGACTACAGGAACCGCTCACAATTTTGATTTATAAGAAGAACGAGGACTAAATAGGACTTAGATTATATGCAGAGAGCTTTCTTACACTAACTCACTGTTGTTGCAGCTATTTTGCTTTGCAGAATTATAAAGGAGGTGCTTGAAAGCACGATAGTGTACTATTTGGAACTCAATAATTACACAACGAAAAACTGCAGAAAATACATTGTTCTGTAGTAAAACCTAACGTATTGTGTTGTTATTTAGTATTCTTTCTCTCTTTTTTATCTAATTACCCTCCCCATATGGGGGACTGACAATCCTAGGACGTGCAAGCTTGTGTCTAGGTTCAAATGCCTCTCACGAAGCACACAAACCAATGGACCCGACAGGGTGAAGATCGTAAAGCGGGTGGTCAGTCCAGCACCAGGTGTGAGAGTTAGAAAGAAACTGATATGAAATGCAAGCCAAATGGATGAATGGAAAGATGATGATGGATCAGTTGGTGGTATGAGTGGCAGGAGAAACCGGAGAACACGGAGAAAGCCCACCAAGACGCCGCTTTCTCCACCACGAATGCCACATGCGGGTCCCTGGTATCGAGCCGACAAGCAACAGGATCGTCACAGGTGAGAGCAAAACCGCTACGTTACCTTTCGGTTGGGGGCGCGAGGTGAGGAGGGAAGGGGGGGGGGGGTAATAGTATATAAACTTCAATAGGGATGAAGCTTCGTGTGTTGTTGAAGCTTCGTTTTCAAATAAAGTGCTATTTGAAGTAGTGAAATTCCTTGAAAATATGTTTCCTACTTTCCTAAAACTAGCTAAATTTAAATATAACGTTTTGTATTTATTGACGTCTAATTTTTAACTTATGGTTACACTTACACTGAAGTACAGATGGATAGATGGACGTACAAATGATTACACATACTACCATGTACGCCCACACACGCACACGCGTGGGTCATCCTAACACACGTAGTTTCAATAGAATGCGGTATTCCCTACACCTAAAATCGTTGGGGTAGAATAATCGCCTAAAAGCACAAAATGTAGTTGGAATGATCAGAAAGATCTGCAAACCTTTCTGAGGAACTATTTTACGTCACATATATTTTTACTGAGAATCCATTCCATTTGTTTGCAGGCGTACAGGTCGTTAACCCTAAAGCGCTTATTTTGATACTGAGGATAAATTCCAGTTGCAGTAAATCGCGGACGATCAGATAGAGTTAAAACAAAGTTATGCCTTTGGTAGGAAATCCCTTGTTAAAATGCTGCGTAGTACTGTATATCCCAAGATAAATGTATGTGTAGATTCCATCATTAAGATTTATAGTGGTGCTTGTACCTGTTTGCGGTTTAGGGGCCGCTAGCTAAGCCCTCGGGCATAGGTCGCGGTTAACGTTGTCGCTGGGGATCTCTTTCGCCAGTGTGTTGCAATCGATGTAGCTCTAGTTAGAAGCACAATGGAACCACCTATGTCGGATTGCATCATTCTGCAGCTTTCCGTCTGGCTACCTATATCTACCTATCGTCATTTATTTTTCTTGTATTCGTTCAATGTATTACCTCAATTCCATTATTTCCTACAAATATTTGCGTAAAGTTTAAGAGCATAAGAAGACACAATGGTTAAAAATACTAAGTTCTGCGTTTTCAGTTCTAGATAAACCCAGCGGTATATGTAATTTAGTACTACTCACAAACCAAATTTCATATCTCTAAGATAAGAAAGTTCCATTTTATGAATATTTTAATTATTAATCACATAAAGTGCTCCCCCAACCACACATAATATAATTTTTTATTTATATTCAGCATTGGCTATATTATAAGTATGAAAGAAATTATTTTAAGGAATATTACCAGAGAGGTAATATTACCAGACGGTCATAAAATATTTTAGAGGTTTATCTCGGAACTTTCCTAGAACAGAAGACATGTGACATTGTCCTAGCTCAATTTCTTATTGATTAAAGTGTACAAAGGCTAGTCGGTAAGATTTATTTAAAAGCTATTGGGCATGTTCCATAAAAAGTGAAGCTATTTGGATAAAAACTATGGACCTAGGGGTAGTTTATACATCGATAAATGCTAGAAGGGCAAAGTGAAAATAAAATTTGCAACCCTTGTATTCACTCTAAAACTCGCCAGCACCACAGGTATCCCTTTTGTTACATTCTTCCTCTGTTCTGATAGTTAATTTCAACAACTTGGCCTGTCAACTGCATTTGTCACTGTGCACTTCTTTTTCTTGAGCGAATGATGCGCTGCTGGAGTGCTAATGTTTACAGATGAGGGTGACAGTACCTTTCGTCTTAGAGCATATATAAATCTCCCGACCTTTTACACCCCATACTGAATTGTGCTACTGCTTTTGTTAACCTAAGTTCCAGTTTATGTTTGCTAATGAACAGTTCCTTAGGGCACTGGCTCTTAATAACATTGTACAAACTTTCATTTTCATTTTAAATACATAATGACCGCAATTTACCTTTATAGCAGGGAGTCTGATGCAAGGCCTTGCTCGTATAATTCTTGTAACACACTTCAGTTTTGATTGAGCATCTTTGTTCTCTCGTTGTTATAGAAACACCAGAAGTCGTTTACCATGGAGATAGTTACCATGTTCTGGCAGAGTATCAATCCTCATGTGGTGTTTTAATCTAGCACACACTGTTTTCTTCATTTTCGTACCATGTGGAATATTGTTAACTTTTTTGTAATGTTTAACGCCTGCTTTTACTACATACGGCACTGCAGGCGATGACACCGGTGATACATGGAATGAAGATGGAGCACTGGTGGAATGACATAGCGGAGGAAACCCGCCCTAGCGCCCCTTCGTCCACCACGAATCCCACATGCGGTTGCCTGGGATCGAATCCGGGCCGCTTTGGTGAGAAGCGAATGGTCTAACCACTGGGTACACCGCGGCCAATTTTGTTAACAATTACACGTCTTTAATAATGGGTCATCTAGTGATGGTAGTCCAACTTGTACTCCTTCCGCACACCGAGTTTAACTTCCTTTGCCGCCATTCTTTTACACAGTTTCGAAGAGCAGTTCCCTTTCCCTTAGATAAATGATTGAGTTTTTCTATAACACGTTCAGGAGTATTCATTTAAATGTGACCATGTGGAATGTTACCATCAGATAGCATACTCACATACCTTATGTTGCAGTCATAGATGTAACGCTTCCGAAGCGACTGTATTTTCAATAAATGTCACCCTTATAGTCTAGTGCAGGGGTCTCAAAACTTTCCAGGTTTAGGGCCGTATTTATTATTCCAGAAGTTCCGAGGGCCAAAACCGTTTCAGTTTTTCCTGCCATTATCTGTAATTTCTAATTTCTACTAGGGGTTCTGTGTTCTAGACTAGTTAAATTGTGTATTATTGTTACGACCGGACATTTGACGACATCTAGTTGTCAAAAGTGGAAATAGGTAGTGGTAGAACCCTCTTTCGCTAACAGATGGTGCTAGTAGTACTTTCTAATGTATTCCACTCACTTCGAGATAGTTAGCAGCCGGCAGCGAGATCCCCCAGTCAATCTGTCTTGGGAACTGTGCTTGGGAAGGCAGAAACTATCGTGAAATTAAGTACACGTAGTGTGTAACCCCGTTTGAAAGACATTTTTGAACCAACCAACGCCCATACTTAACAGTATTTTGATTTGACTTGTTTCTGTGTGTGATTTACTAGAATGGAAAAGAAGAGAAAAGTACATAGTGAATGCAGAACATTAAAAGCTCAATGGAACTGTTAGTATTTCGTGATTGAGTACTGTAATAAGGCGCTATGTTTGATTTACAATGAAACCATAGCCGTTTTCAAAGAATATAACATTAAACTTCATTATGAAACGAAACATTTGTAAATTACTCAGAATATACAGGAAGTTTGCCGTCAGAAAAATTTGAAAGTTTGAAGCGCAGATTGAAATCGCAGCAATCCTTCTTAACGAAAGTCGACAGTGAACAAGAAGCTGCAACTCGTGCTAACTTTCGTGTAGCTTTTGAAATCGCAAGACATGGAAAGCCATTCACCGATGGAGAAATGATCAAAGAATGGTAATTGCAGCAGCCGAAGAAATGTGTCCCGAACAGGTAAATTTATTTAAAACTGTCAGTTTGTCAGCAAACACCGTGGCTCGGGGGGTACAAGACATCGCAGAAAATATATTATCATGCCAACTGTGTGACAAAAATGGACATCTTGAGCGATTTTCTCGAGCCTTGGATGAGTCAACGCATATGACAGATACTACTCAAGTGTTGATTTTTATTCGAGGAGCAGATAAAAGCTATGCAGTGTGTGAAGAACTTCTTGATATTGATAGCATTCACGGCACGACTGCATCAGCAGTCCTTGTGTGGAAAATGTTTGGATATGTCTGAGGTTATATAACCAGTTATATGAGTTGTTAATTTCATCAGATCCACTGGGCTAAATCACGACAATTCCACGAGTTTATTCAAGAGATTGGGGAAAAGACTTACCATATCATACTGCCGTACGCTGGCTTAGTTGCGGAAACGTTTTTCAGCGCTTTTTTGAACTACGAACACAGATCGAAAATTTTTTAGTTGGAAAGCATTGCCCTCTTACTGAATTACAAAATAGCGAATGGCTGTGGAAGTTAACATTCTGTGTAGATTTGGCAAAACATATGAACGAACTGAATTTAAGATTGCAAGGAGTAAACCAGCTTCTCCCTGATTTATACACTATTATCAAATCATTTCGGCAGAAAATAATATTGTTTCAATCACAGTTACGGAAAAAATGTTTCACACATTTTAAAACGGGTGAAATATTCAGCCACACTACTGAGACTGAGTTTCCTGTCCATTTTGCAATCGAAGCTTTGGGTGCTTGAAGATAAGTTTTTATACCCGTTTCTCAGACTTTGATGACATTGTGAATGCAATTAAGATTTTTCAAAATCCTTTTGATACCGACATTGAAACTGTAGCCCCGGAACCTCAAATCGAAATTATTGATTTACAGTGCAGTGATATAATTAAAAGCAAATACCAAAACTCATCTTTGTTGGAAATTTATAAAAGTCTTACACCGGTACAATTTGATAATTTGCATAAAATTGCTCGTGGGCTGTTTTCTGTTTTTGGTACGACTTACTTGTGTGAGAAACCATTCTCCAAAATGAAGTACACAAAGAATGTTAACCGATGATCATCTTAAATCTCTCTTTATAATTAGTACAAGTAAAATTGGTCCACAACTGCAAAATATTGTCAGTGGTAAATCAGTTACATAAATCTCATTAATATTTTTCAGAAGGGGACACCCCGCAGTTTCATTCGCGTTAATTTATCTTTTCCGTCCCTGAGGGATTTTCAGGATAAAAATAATGTGTGATATTTAGGATATATATGTACACTCCAAACTTCGGTTTACATACATATACGATACTCTTAACCCCAACGTAACTACCGAGGGTGAAACCGCGGAATGTTCACTAGTGTTAACGAGATTCATTTCAGTTATCTATTACTTATAATATTTAAATTCAATTGACTGATTATGATACTAGTCATTAAGCTTTACCTAGCAAGTAAATAAAACAGACTAAATAAAACAAACTAACATTAATTTTTTTTTTTTTTTTCAATCTAACTTATCACAGCAACAGAATTATTGTAACCAAATATTATAAATAAATATTATTTTAAATATTATTGTATTATATGTGTTAATATTTACGTTGATTTATAATGGTATGCAACTGACTCAAATAATATTGTAAGAATCTATTTTGTAATTAATTGATACATTACAATTAAATAAATAAATTTGTGATTCATGACACAGTTAACTTAAAAAAAAATAACAAACCATAAGCAGTTGGGGGCCGGATTGAAGACACTGGCGGGCCGGATTTGGCCCGCGGGCCGTAGTTTGGAGACCCCGGGTCTAGCGTATGCTATGTAAATCAGCCAGTGATGAACCGGTATTTTGTTGGTTTCAAGTAACAAAAGAAATAAGACGGAAAGAGTTAGAAGTACGGAATAGTGGAAAGAGAGGCTTCCTATGAGCACCACACGCAAGTGCGAACATGTCCGAACGACGATTTGCACTACCGAGAATGGGATCTCAAACGACTTCAACATGGCAGCAATCCTGCCCCCGTGAGACTGCTCTCGGGAAGAATTCCTCAACCGTCCAGTCGGGCTCCAGAAAGAAATAGCTTCATAGCGACAAAATCCACCGTCCTGCTGCAACATATCAACCGCCGCCACAGTGTCCTCCAACTCTAAAGCAGACGAGATCAAACAAATGGATGGAACTTTAGGGGACAGGAAATTCGCGGTAGAAGGGAATCGTGGTCGTACCGAGCTCATTTCCTGCTACCGGAATATATACTTAAATTTGTTAATAGGCCCGGTATGCGATGCGATCAGTCTCGTGAAGTATTTGAACAGTAATACTTCTCTGAAATACACGTAGAGTACTTGCAGAAGAGCGGCAGAACTCTCCAAAACAAGTAATATAATGGATTAGGGGCAGGGTTTGTTGATCTCGTACCGCTGTGTTCGCTATACTCTATATTAAGGAAGGCAGAGGGACAGTTACAACACAGATTTGGTTATTTCACTGCATTTAGCCGAGTGTCAGCGCTGCAAGATTACTGGTGTTGTCAGCATGACAGATCTTTCCCGCTGTTGGGAGCCTGGTACTAAATACTGTCCTCTTAGTGAGGTCCTTGAGGGACATTTGCGAACTAGTTGATGGTGAATTAAGAGCTTCGGTCTCGCAAAGATTCAGGGGAAAACGCATAGTGATCAAATTTTACTCCAAATGCTGCACTCTCATATATTCTAAGACGGCGCTATGGCCGAGCGATTAGACCGTTCGCCTTCATCAAGATGGCCCGGAATCGATCCCAGGGGACCGCATGTGCTATTCATGGTGGATGAAGCGGCGTCTGGGTGGGTTTTCTCAGGGTTATCCGGTTTTTCTCAACACTAATTCTACCAATTGCCCCATCATCACCTTTCCAATCATCATATCCTCCTCTTCTCACCCTCATACCTGGTGCTAGGCTGACCACCCGCTTCCAGGTCTTCACTCTGTGCGGTCCATAGGTTTCTCTGCTCCCTGACAGGCACCTGACTACTGACTTATAAGTCCTACTTAAGGTAAGGGTAATCAGGTGAATAATAATAATAATAATAATAATAATAATAATAATAATAATAATAATAATAATAATAATAATAATAATAATAATAATAATAATAATAATAATAATAATAATAATAATAATAATGATAATAGAGCAATTCCGCGAATGTCGTACCGAGTGTTAAAATTTGAAATCAATGTTTCACTTTTTTTACTGAGGAAAGATGATGCCAGATACTCCAAAGTATCTTATGAAGTGAAAAATAAATGTTTTTCACGTGAATATGGGTTCAAATTTCACTTCTTACCCACATATCTCCAAAACACTAAAAATAAGCGTGAATAATCGGCGATTTTCATATCAATATTTCAGGAAGCTACTTAGGCTTTCACGGCCGGCGTCTAAATTGTAGAATGAAGTATCTTCCGGGCTGTTATGCCGTGGTCTGCTGGAGATCTGTCTTCCAGACGTTTCGTTTACCACAATGGAAGGAAAAAATAAAAGTGACTATGAGGAAAGGAAGAGCAATACTGAAATAAACAAAACAAGGAAGAGAACACCTCAAGTCTGAATTAGGAGACATAAACAAGCACAGCGGGCAAGACAGAAGATAAGAGACCAAGAAGAGATTGATAAGGATACTCCATCAACATCAGCGGGTTTCAAAACCAGACAGCATTTTGGAAAGTGCAGAAAACGTGTTGAGGAAGCATTGCCGCAATCTCCACGCAAAAGAAAAGAAATGATTCGTAAGTTAGCAGTTGAAGAGGGATTGCATGTTGTAAAACCAAAGCATTCTGTCCCGGTATCAGGAAAACAACAATCAGAGGAACTTAAAAGTGCAATCATCAAGTTCTGTCAGGATGATTCAATATCTTACCAAGCTCCTGAAAGAGATCATTTTATTGAAATGCATGCTCAAGGAGAAACAAAAGAAGTTCGCGTTAGGTATCTAGTGGTAACATTAAAAGAAGTAAATGCACTCTTTCTAGAAGATCGAGAAGAAATGTCCGTGGGGTGGCAAAAATTTGCTGAATTACGCCCTGCTCACGTGCGTCTTCAAAGTCAGATCCCACATAATGTGTGCTCATGCATTATACATGAAAATACGAAGTTTCTTCTCAAAGCATTGTGTAAAAATCACGTACTCACTGAGACTGAATTTCGTAAGTTCATAGTACAAGTGGTTTGTGGTCAGAAATCGAGTGAGTGTATGCAGGGAGGATGCTCCAACTGCCTGGGATTGAGTGGAGCAGACATTTCGGATAAACTTGCTAATTCTTCATGCGAATGGAAGCTGTGGAGTTCACGTAATGGAAGAATGGAAATAGAAGTTAAAAAGGGATCTGTAAAAGACTGCATTGAAGAACTGACCCATTGCCTGCCACGTTTCTTAAATCACGTTTATGTAAAAAGACAGCAATCCGAGGCCTGTTAGAAGGCTGGGGAAAATGTTGCAATTAGTGAAGCTGTGATACAGATCGACTTCTCTGAGAACTACACATGCAAGGAGCAAAATGAAATTCAAGCTGCCCAGTGGAACAATACACAGATCTCAATATTTACTGATGTTGCCTGATATAGGAAAGGAGATATTGGTGAAATTCAGAAACAATATTTTGCTTTGGAGTCTGATTATGTATCACATGACAAATATGCAGTTGATATTTGCTTAAGGAATATATTTTCGAAAATATTGGATATTGTTCTGAATCTTGAACTTGTGAAAGTGTTTTCTGATGGAGCTGCTAGTCATTTTAAGCAGAAATACACATTGAGTCATGAGACATACCTTTCCGAAGTATTTGGAATCCAAATTAAATGGCACTTCTTCGAATCCTATCACGGAAAGGGGGCAGTAGATGCGATTGGAGGACAAGTGAAGAGGATAGCATGGACAGCTGCGAAAGCAGGAAGCAGGATTCAGAGTGCTGAAGAATTTGTTAATACTGTTAGAAAGAAAACCAAATTGTCTTCTTGTGGTTTCTCTGCCTGAAATTGAAGAAACAAAAGAATTTCTCGACAAAAGATTTGAACGTATTTCACCTATGCCATCCACTCAGCGGGTTCGTTATGTGAAAGTATTAGTTTAAATGTTGTGGAATATGCTTTTCTTTCATGTGCGGAAAGTGTCAGAATGATGCACAACTTTCGGGAATAAAAACAGTGTAGTGATATCCGCGTGTACTACGAGGCTACTGCATTTAGCGTTCCTGCACTATAAGGAGTCCAATCCAGAGTGTGTTACAGGTATGTGCTGTGTGCTGTGCTCTCATTGTCGTCTTTGTTATGGTTTTGAGTCAGCTTTTTATACTTGCAATGACGTAACTGTGATAAGAAGTGAGAGCTGCCAACATGTTTATTCTGTTTATGTTGCATGACATTAATGCTTCTCCAAAGGATATGATTATTGTCAAAACGATAAATACAATTACACACCTGTGTGTATTACATGTATGTAACATATAATACGTATCCCTGTGATTTACCATATGTTATACCATGTAAAACAAAAGCAAGGTATTACAATTTTCGCATATGTCAGTAAGTCACAAACTAATGTCAGTATAGCCACGCTGACCTTAGAATAAATATCTCCAAATGAGAATAACATACAAAACCTTTTATCACGTCATTTGAAAGCTTAGAAGTTCCTCTCTCAAGTGATTTTTCAGAACAAATCAAATAAGAAAACTTTCAGAGAAAACGGAGGACAAACGTTTGAAGTTGGACCTGCAGTTGACAAAAATGTCAGTAACTCACGAAAAGTTTAGCGCTCATTATTAAATAATTGTTTCAATCTTTTAAGGTTTTAATCTTTCCTATCACAACCGCCAATGTATTCTCTGTCATCGTATGTCGTTAAAATATCATTTTTACACCTATATTGGCCATTAGACAGACATTTTAAGAAGAAAATGTAGTGTAAATGTCAGTAAGTCACACGCGGAATTGCACAATAATAATAATAATAATAATAATAATAATAATAATAATAATAATAATAATAATAATAATAATAATAATAATAATAATAATAATAATAATAATAATAATAATAATAATAATAATAATAATAATAATAATAATAATAATAATAATAATAATAATAATAATAATAATAATAATAATAATAATAATAATAATAATAATAATAATAATAATAATAATAATAATAATAATAATAATAATAATAATAATAATAATAATAATAATAACAATAACAATAACAATAACAATAACAATAACAATAACAATAACAATAATCATAATCATAATCATAATCATAATCATAATCATCATCATAATCATAATCATCATCATCATCATCATCATCATCATCATAATCATAATCATAATCATAATCATAATCATAATCATAATCATAATCATAATCATAATCATAATCATAATCATAATCATAATCATAATCATAATAATAATAATAATAATAATAATAATAATAATAATAATAATAATAATAATAATAATAATAATAATAATAATAATAATAATAATAATAATAATAATAATAATAATAATAATAATAATAATAATAATAATAATAATAATAATAATAATAATAATAATAATAATAATAATAATAATAATAATAATAATAATAATAATAATAATAATAATAATAATAATAATAATAATAATAATAATAATAATAATAATAATAATAATAATAATAATAATAATAATAATAATAATAATAATAATAATAATAATAATAATAATAATAATAATAATAATAATAATAATAATAATAATAATAATAATAATAATAATAATAATAATAATAATAATAATAATAATAATAATAATAATAATAATAATAATAATAATAATAATAATAATAATAATAATAATAATAATAATAATAATAATAATAATAATAATAATAATAATAATAATAATAATAATAATAATAATAATAATAATAATAATAATAATAATAATAATAATAATAATAATAATAATAATAATAATAATAATAGCAATAGCAATAGCAATAGCAATAGCAATAGCAATAGCAATAGCAATAGCAATAGCAATACCAGTACCAGTAGCAAGAGCAAGAGCAAGAGCTGTAGCAGGAGCACGAGCACGAGCACGAGCACGAGCAAGAGCAAGAGCAAGAGCAACACGAGGGCTAGGGCTAGGGTTAGGGCTAGGGCTAGGGCTAGGGCTCGGGCTCGGGCTCGGGCTCGGGCTCGGACTCGGACTCGGACTCGGACTCGGACTCGGACTCGGACTCGGACTCGGACTCGGACTCGGACTCGGACTCGGACTCGGACTAGGACTAGGACTAGGACTAGGACTAGGACTAGGACTCGGACTCGGACTCGGACTCGGACTCGGACTCGGACTCGGACTCGGACTCGGACTCGGACTCGGACTCGGACTCGGACTCGGACTGGGACTAGGACTAGGACTAGGACTAGGACTAGCACTAACAAGCATATATTCTAAGTGATAGGAGACAGACATGCGAAGGGACTTCAGAAAGTAAGTTACACGTGATTATTAAAGGCCGAGTACTTTTTATTGAAAGATGCACTACATTGCAAAACAGCACAGATACATGACACTATGTTTCAACATAGTCACCAGTTCTCTCTAAACAACGGTCCGAGCACTCTCCCAGTCAACTCTTTCAATTCCTTAGCGATACAAATGGTCACGGAGTTATTCGAGGACCGCTGTGCAAATTTTATCTTTGGCAAATCTGTTTCCGCTCAGATGTTCTTTCAGTATACTGAACACATGGAAACCGCATTATACAAGATCTGGATTGCGTGCCGGATGTGAGGTGTTGCTCTATCGTGCAGAGAATAAGAGAAAGATTGTATGGTTTAAGGACCCATTGACAAATAGATCATCATAGCCCGGCAGAGAAAAATACCTTTGCTTAACTTCACACTGACTAGACGTGACATTGCATTTGTTCTTTATAACGCACAATTTCATGGTGAATCTCTGCGTACTTTCAACATTCTGTCCACAAGAATTATACTGTCCCACGTACTTTACCTTTGGTGTATGTTTTCAGTTGTCATGCCACTTCACTCGTATACTGTAATACACCCGTTGTATGTAGCTTAGTATAACTGTACCTGCGGGAATTCCAGAACATGAACTCTATTCTGACAAACCGCCACTCTTGTTGGGTCTTAGCATGGGACAAATGTAACTTACATTTTGAAGTCCCCTCGTAATAGCGCTTTAGGTTAAATCAGGATGTTACGCCATGGTGCTAGTTTTTGCATTTTATATATTATTGACTGTATTTAAAGCTCATGGTTCTACCCTGATAATGTATTCAGCTATTTATGGAACACTTTATAATTCAAAATTACAGTTCTCAAATGAATAAACTTGTTCGTTGCGGTTTGTTGCATTTACGAATTTAATCTGTAAAATAAAACTTTTCCTTTTAAAGTTCTGTTTCATGAATTTATAAATGTATATATTATTTACATAGCGTGTGTTCATTGCTTTATTGCTATCGTTCACACTCGCAAACAGTGTGTGCTTTTCAGCGGATATCAGAGAAGGCTAACTCAGGGACGAGCAGTATTTGTTTGGAGTGAAACTTTTTTTGTGAAAAAAAAATAATAATAATAATTTTCCCGCAAAATTGCGTTACCTACTACTTCACTCTCCCGCCTCTCCAATCCTGCGTCCTCCATCTCACTCCAGCACTCTACGTTGTTTTTGCTTTTAAAACCTTCTGCGGCTGCACATACCATTTTGTAAATTTTTAAGAGACACAAGAATCTCTTTGTGACGGAAGACAAGCTATCTCTACACTGGTATGTTAATTTTAGAAGGTAGGAAGACATTCCTGAGCCAAGAATGGGGCACATCCCAGGAATTTGTTAATGTGCTCTTACTTATATGCAGGTGCGCCTCAGGCCCAGGTGTGCTTCTCTTCATACAACAGGGTTTGCTTTTTAGAACTTATTGTATACCTACTCTGAAGATATAGGAACACGGGAATATAATGCATGCTAAATTTATTTGTAAGAAACTAGCGATATAAAACGACAGAACTGTGTAGGAATAAACAATTGTCATCCAAAACTGTCTTTTTGCGGTTACTTAAAGTTAGAAGTAATGGTAATTTACAGCAATATTCAAAATTCAAACTTTCTAAATAAAAGGTGCTGCCTTTGTATTTATATTAAACGCTTATAGTTGTTTAAATGGTATATGTAAGTAATGTAAAATTGACTACAGCTACACGCTGCTCACATTGGTCTACAGTTGGGTAACTATGCAAATAGCCATAATGTGACGAAACCACAAAATCAGTCCAGCTACTTTTCTATCACTTTAATTTTCTTCTACACTTTTGCGCAAAAACACAACTCGTTTACTGACATTAACACATTACAACTCAAAATTGTTTTCTTCTTGTAGCCTTAATTCATTCCTTTCACTGTCTCTCTTCACTTTCTGTGTTTCTCAAACACTAACTCCAACGATCCAATCATTCAACACTCGTTAAAACTTCTTCACCTCGACACCACGTATCTTTGACGATGACAGTACACACACAGTTGTCTCACACCCGCTGGCATGCTGACCGACTCATGTCCGTAACTTTTTCTGTCTGCTGTTTCTTATAGGTATAGCAAAGATGACGTAACAGGGACCCTTATAGACTTTCACAAACACGCCGGCCGCCGGGTGCCTATCGAAAACGACACGCTGATTGTTGTTAGCCCCGTATACATAAAGTCTAGCGAGGTCGTCTGACCTTGAGCACCTTTGTTTGCTCGCCGACCTGGTATTTGATGTGAAGTAGCTTAGGCCCGACTGTACCTTTATTGTGTGCCGCGTCTGGCGTCACAATATATTGAACAGCTATATTATTAAAAACCAATGCGTTACATTTCCATGACCTTTTCTACTCTAAAAGTTCAGTACCTTCGAATACAGGTCACAGATATTGAGGCATCCTGCTCATCACCGGCTGGTGAGTATTGCAAAGGGCTTTATGGTCTATATTATGTAATATAAAGCTCTCTAACAACATCTGTAATTTGCATTCCATATGCAGTTAACAGTACAATATATTGATTCGCGTTTTAATAAAATGAATGCCAATGCACCAAGCTCAGCTAAACAAAAGGGGAATAAGTAATTCCTTACAACACAAGATTTATCGTTACGTCGTTACGTGCATTTCACATTAAAATGAATAGAACCCTGGTTAATATCCTCTTTTGTTTCTCAAGTGAAGTCCAAAATGGCTATACAAAATTCTAAGAAATGTAAGTGTTGCACTTACATTGAATTCTCTACTCTTGTACGAACTATTCCTAAAAACACCTATTTAAAGTTAATCAACATAAAGATTTGCACTGCAAATTTTTTGAAGGCGCAAAGGAGAATGAGCATACATTAGGCTTTTAGTTTTAGTCAAATATTTTAATAACACAGCTGGTCGCTATGCGAAGGCTTTGAAATAATCTTCTCTTTGTATGGCCTAGGAATAAAAGACAAATACGTGCTCATCTAAAAAGTATAAGTATTGGAAAATTCAAATATAACTAACAAATATCCCTTAACAAAGTATTACACACAATACGTATGTTTTAATGAGATCTACATATTTGTGCAGTAAGCTTTGTGTATCTTATGGTTTCCCAGTTATGCAAGTCATTCATAATGAAAAGGACTTCTGAGGACATTCCTAAAAATTAAAGTTATACATTTCATGTCGTGAAAATATCGTAAAGGTAGGGTATTTTAAGCAAGATCGTTGGAGGCACCTTATGATGAACATTTAAAAAAATGCATAGTTTGGGAAAATCTTGAAAATCTTTGTCTGCTCTGCTTGGAAGATGCTGAACTAGGGTTTGAGTTATAGTCGCTTATGCTACTTTTTGCTACTCGAGGTTGAAGAGTTGAAAACGAACTTCAAAACAGCATTCACGAAAATGCGACAACAATCTGCTACAGAAACAAACGATATGCAGTTTATCCTCTCAACTGGTGGAGCTCATTTCTGATCTAGTCTGAAATTGTTAACAATTATCCTTCAGAACTGCATTAAGAAACTGATGCTATATAGATTTATAATTTTAACCAGGAGTAATTATTTTTTTCGAGTAAATCCAATTTGAGTTAGGTATATAGAATTACTTTATAATCATTTCCTTTGCTGTCTTTTTAAAACACCGTTTTAAACCGCCAACTTCTCGCGTTTACTGTGAATAATAATAGAGCTTACCCGAAGAAGACGCCAAACAATTCTTTGTGATCTCACACGAGCTACACACAAATAATGAAGTTTCTCCGGAGTATTGCACTTTGAACCACTAATATAGCGCTTTCCACTAACAGTTTATTTGGTATGCCCATTTAAGTATCGGGTTTCGTTTATTCTGTATTATCTACTTTTAATTTCACTGGAACTAGGACTTCGTGTCCTTTTCTTCCTTTCTCTGCTGAAATTCCTTCACTACTGTTCCCACTGTACAAACTCTTATCAGCTAATTCATTTTACTTCGCAGAGAATTCTCCACATTTCCCACTGTCGCAGTAGACGTTTTACACTTTTAACAAATATAATACGGTGACATGACCAACAACATTTATTATTTCTCCATAACAATACATATAGCCGATGGACGTTCTAACATTTATCTTCAACTATATTTATTAATATTTCAGCTAATATCTTAACTACTACAATTCAGAGTGATATAAATACACATAGTGCAAAAACTAGTATGCAATACACATGTAGTAAGCACATGACGGAATCTCGGAAATTGAAAAAACTCGGCGCAAGCGCCTCGCTTTTTCAAACCTTTCCTCGTTCCGTATAAAGTGCTTACCATATTAGTATCGCAATATACTATTTAAAAACGCTTATTATTCTATAGGGTTCTTCATTTAAAACCTAACGGAGCACACAGCGTTTCACCTTTCCCGCGACCTTGCTGGATTTCCCCAAGTCCGGCTGCCGTTGTGCGCGGCACTTGACTAACGCATTTTCGTGTGTAAAAGTTATTATGAATGGGAACCACCAAGTCGTGTTCCTACAGCGTATATTCAAACGTTCCCTGGTGAAGTACCTCCTTCTAGATTTACAGTTCACGAGATTGTGAATAAATTCAAAACCACTGGCTCTGTGGAAAACAAAAAACGAAAGCGTAAACGTACAGTTTTAACCAAGGAAAAGTTAGATGAAATAGTTTCGAACGTTCACCAAGTAAATCCATCCCAAAATTAGCACAATGGGTGGGAATCTTAAAGTCTTCTGCAAATAGAGCAACTACATTCTTAAAGCATAAGTGCATAAGTGTGTAAGTGTGTGTAAGTGACCATGGTTTAAAACTAGGTGACCCAGTATCACGAATGCATTGTTGTGAATGGTTTATTTCTTCAGTGAATGACGGTTTAATTGATCCACAGCTTCTGTTCTTTTCCGACGAGGCATGGTTCCACCTAAATGGCCGTGTCAACACTCATAACAGTCGGTACTGAGCCCCTGAAAATCCACATCGCGTTCAAGAAATTTCTCATTATGGTTGGAGAGCTGGAGTTTGGTGTGCTGTTCGACGCATAACCGGTCAAGTATTCTACGAGCGGACTGTAAATACAGGGAGATGCCGATATGACATTTTTATCATATTTTATCATGAGCTGGCAGGAGAGAAATCGTATGGGTGGTTTCAACAAGGTTTTTGCTATTGCCCATGCAGCAGAAGAGTCCATGAATAAAATTAGGGAAGTGTTTGAAGATAGAGTGTTTAGTGCCAGGTCTGCCAAACCGTGCGGTAATTATGGGGGTGTACGAATGTTTAAGAATGTACGAGTTCAAATCTCGGTTAGGGTGAGTTATCCAGATAATGTTTTTCCCGGGAGTTTTCTTTATCATGAGAAGATAATATCAGGTAACTTTCAGCTGTATGATCCTCGGGTTCATTTGGCCATCACTACACCCATTTCATTCATTGTACGATATGACCTTCAGGTTAAAGGACGGCAAACTTCAAGCAAAAGGAGAAAAGAAATGTAAAACAAATTGACATTTCCATTTCTTTACATGATATAATAAATCTCATGGGTTCCACTCACATTATGTTCTCTACTCTTGTACAAATTATTCCTCTATTTTATGTTAATGAGATACCATATGCAGAAATTATCTTATTGCTAATTTTCTTGTGACCGCAAGGGCAATATGGCATTATAGTTGGCTTTAAGCGATAGTCAAGTGTTTTAAGAGCTGGTTTCTACGCCATGCTTATGACATTCCGTTCTCTTTCCATGACCTAGAGGTAAAGAGAAGAATAGCGTATTCCTTTACAGGAAAAGTACAGGTATAGGAAATTTCAAACAAATAACAAGGACTAACTTTACCCAAAAAGAAGTAGGTTTCATAAATAGTCCATTTTAACGAGATGTACATTTTTGTAGTAAGATTTTGTCTATATCTTACGGTTTACCACTTATTCAAAGTTATCGTGAATTAATAGGACTTCTGAGAACATTCGCACGAAATTCACGGTATACATTTCACTTGTCTTTAAAAATATCAAGCATATGTTATTTATTTAAAATTATTATAGCCATTTTTTATAAAATCAAATTTTTTAAAAAATCTTCCTTGTAAAGGGTTAGTCTGGAGTTAGCTAATTTTCTTGAAAATCTGTGTGTGGCAACCCTGACAGGTGCTAAACTTAAATACCAAATTTAGTATCTAACTGACTTTTTTGTTTTTGTTTTTGTGTCTCTTCACAGGTATACGGCATTTGTCTAAAATATTTTCTTTTGTAATACAGGGTACCTTAAAACGTGTATTTCGAGTGAAATCTCGGTATTGAATTTTTAAATAGAATGTAATACCTTCTCTGCCTACTACTATGTGATAGAGAAGTAAAATGGAATCGTCATAAGCAGAATCATACAAGTATTTTCTGAGAATTTAATTTTGACTAATAGATTGAGGTGACTGTACCAGGTTTATAAATTATTGAAAGGACAGCCTGCGTAGCCCCTAGCGACGAGCGTGTAAACAACACACAATTCCTGTGTGGCGATACACCACATTCTGCTGCTGGGTAAGGGTGAATTTGTTGGAGAAAAATAAGCTACACTTGTCTTGATAGAGAACTAACCCCACTTCACCTTGCCTGATAGTGGTTCCATTTTTCACCAACGCGTTCCTCTCTAGGGAATCACTAGAGCTTCACAACTAAGGTTGACCTGTAAGACTATCGTTAAATCACGTTGGCCTTGAGGGACGGAAGCAAGCAATGCACCTTGTACTTTACAGTTTGTGTGATGGGAAACTGGGAATTGGATTACAGTACTTGTTCAGAAGACGTATATGCTTTAACATGCTATAACCAAATGTTAAGACGAAGGCGTATAAATTCAAATACAAACAAAAGAGTTACGGGAATGCTAGTGTTTATGCCATAACGGGAGAAATAAATTCCAATGAAACACTGTCTGCTACAATACTCTTAACCTCGAGCAAACGCACCCAATTACACCAACTTCAGCCTTAGGTTTGTCCGCGTCAAAACAAACCCACGTGATCAGTGCACCGTTGTACAACACGGTAGCAATGCGTGCAGGGAAGTAGTCTCATCCTAGTAATCTGAGTTTTAGAATGAATTTATCGTTAAATGATGTAATATTCTACACAGATACCTAAGAGGTTAATTAACGCTGATGTATACTGATAAACAGAGCTACAAGTCCCAACATGCAACTCGTGTGAATTACCTGATATCCGAGTGTTGTTTACAGCCAGCAGCTGCTATTTAGAATCATGGCGGACGGTGGCGGTGAATTTGCTCTTGCGTCTTCGTCGAGTTATGTAAACTGTAAAGCATCACGCGGGAAAACCATTGACTAGTGGTGAAAAAACAATAGTGTTGAACGTGTATTTTAAGTTGTATGAGAAATACCCAACTGTTCCCATCAAAGAAGTAGTGAAATTAACTTCTGAGTTCACCGGTGTTTCGAGTACCAGTATAAACAGAGCTCGTAAAGAAAAAGCTGAAACGGGAAAAGTGGTTACACCCGGGAAAAAACGAAAGCGTGTGAAATACGCCATGCAAGAATGTGACAAGTTTGTTAAAAACGCAATTCGTGTAACAGTGCACAACTTCTTTTCTAAAAATGAGCCGCCAACAATTGACAAAGTGCTACAACAGGTTACTGCTGATCCAGACTTGCCTAATTTCAGAAGAACCGCCTTTTATAAAATTCTGTGTGAGATAGGGTTCGAATTTGTCAAAAGAGGCCGAAAAAATGCTATAATTGATAGGGAGGACATTATTTTGTGGAGAAGGGACTATTTGAAGACAGTGCGTAGGTTTAGAGAAGAAGGACGTAAGTTGTATTATTTAGATGAAGCCTGGGTTAATGAGGGCTATACAACATCCAAAGTGTGGGTAGATACAACTGTACAAACAAGGGAGAAAGCATTTCTGTCGGGACTGAGCACTGGCCTGAGAAATCCCTCAGGTAAAGGAAAACGACTAATATTATTGCACATAGGGAGTGAAGATGGATTTGTGGAAAGCGGCGAGCTACTTTTCGAATCCAAAAAGATTGGAGACTACCACGAAGAAATGACAGGGGAAGTTTTCAAGAAACGGTTCCAAAACATTTTGCCAAAACTGGAACCAAACAGTGTAATAATCATGGACAACGCTCCTTACCATAGCGTTAAAGCCGAACGTCTACCAAATAGATCGTGGGTAAAAAATGACATCATTGCTTGGATGGAAGCGAAAAATATTCCACATGATGGAAACATGGTAAAAGAAGAACTTTTGCGATCTGTTCGGGAGGCAAATGTAAGCCATAAATATGACAGATATGTTGTGTACTCCCTTGCAAAACAGGCTAATCTCATTGCGCAACGGCTCCCTCCATACCATTGCGTGTTAAATCCGATTGAAATGGTGTGGAGTCAGGTGAAAGGCTACGTTAGACAACGTAACACAACATTTAAGATAAGAGATGTCAAGGTCCTGACCGAAGCAGCTCTTAATCACGTGACATCAGCCTCCTGGAAAAAGTGCATCGAACACGTAGTGAAAGAAGAGGCGTTGTTCTGGGAGATAGACAGTATAAGTGACACCGTTGTTATCAACATTGGAGAGCAAAGCAGCAGCACAGATGACGATTCTGATCTGGAGGGGATAGAGCCGCTTCCAGAAAGCGAATAGATGTAAGTTACCTGTTATTTTCTTTTTCACTTGATTTTTTAAAGTTAATTATTATAATTATGACATGTGCATCGTTTATTTTGTTGTAACTATGAATCTTATTGTCTCTAGTTACATGTTAGTCACTCTTTAAATTGACGGAATAAGGGATCATTCCTTTCTATTACGAACGCATGCACACACCACGTGGTTGTGTTGTCACTATTTCTGGCGCGAATGGCGGAAGGATACATTATAACTGTGCTCTGGCCACCTGGGTTCGTTTTCGCGCGGATCAACCTTAGAATGAATAGATTATAGCTTGCTGTAGCCCGGTAGTAAATACTCCACATATACTACTGGGTTATTATTTGTTCGTCAGAATCCTATCAGAGATCTAATTTGTATCTGTTACTGAAGCAGGTCCAGTTCCTTAGGTAATAGTGTATTCCACAGTTTAGTTCGGAATTGGATAACAGATGGCAACCTGCGTTTCTTGATCGTTTAATTGCAATATCGACCGCAATAGCGCTTGGAGCCATGTGCTTCTTGTTACATACTTGTTCATCCCAATAATCAGTAACAGATCCACAAAATCACACTACAGATAATATGCACATCTCGTTAAACACACACAATTTATGTCAAATACTTTCATTTTTCTGGGATGAACCATTTTGAAGACATTTGTTATTATTTTTCTGCCTTCCCCGATATTTATACCTTTCTTAAATGAGAAGACGTTATTACTTCTTGTAAAGCGTGCGGAACATCCAAGCCATCACATAGCAACCACGTGTTGATGATTTGACTATCACCTGAAGCCCACTGCATTCCCAAATTAGCGGTAAGATTCTGCAAATGTTTTTCTCTATTAACTTGAAGTACAAATACCGTATAACCTCGTTAGCACCAACTCGCTTAAGACAAACTCGTGGTTATCGCGACAAAAATATTGGCCCCTGCAGGAATACATCATTTCTTATGGGAAGTTTTATGGGTCAACGGGATTTTCGGTTAAGGCGAACTGCAACCTCTTTTTCAGTTCCTATAGTAATTAAATGTCAATTGTAACACAAACTTCCGCTCTTACGATATTTTTAAGTGATAATCTCTTTCCAAAATGAGTGAGTGGTGTTTAAGGACCCTTCGACAGGTAGGCCATTTAAGGTCGTTTTCCCAAATGAATGGAAAAAATTTGTCTATAAAGCTAACTACCCATTGTTGGCTCATTTCTAAAGTATTTGTAGGACGGCAGCCACGATCTTCACGTCAACAATCAGCTTGTGTACCACATTCAAATAAATTGAATAATGTAATAAACAATGACGATGATGTTGATGATAATGATGATTAATAATAATAATAATAATAATAATAATAATAATAATAATAATAATAATAATAATAATAATAATAATAATAATAGTGATACTGATGATGATGTTGAAAATAATAATGATAAGAAGAAGAATCACAATAATGATGATAATAATAATAAGAATAATAATGATAATGATGATGATAATGATTATTATTATTATTATTATTATTATTATTATTATTATTATTATCATCATCATCATGACCATCCCCATTTATCATTTTCAAAGCCATCAAACTTTGACATTGGTGCCGGGCGGGGCGGTCCCAAGGTCACACCTGGGCGCTACAAGCTCCTCTTGGGATTTTATTGAGATCGGTCCGCCCTGTCCTCTAATACGTATAAAATAACTTATGCATTATGGATAATCGATAAACAAGTTTATTCATTATCGTTCATGATGATCCAATGGAGGTAACTAGGCACATAGATTATACAAAGGATATTGTCAAAAGGCAACCCAAGGCAACCTGAAGGTAACATATCATGACACATTAACCAGCGACCGAGTTCAGGTCGTACAGGTTCTCCTGTACAGGATGTCATGTTTGCACAGCACCTAGCCGCTAATGCGACTTTATCTGTGCAGTATCGGAGGTTGTTTTTGTGTTGTCATGCTTTTGTGGCCTTGGCAGTGGCTTCTTTCTGTATACCTAATTTAGGATACAGAAAGGGGGCAGGTATAGGTGTTAGGTTAATGACGTGTTAGAAGATTAGAGTAGCATTACTCTTACCCAAGAGTGTATTTCCTCAAGATGCTGTGTGGAGGGGCTACACTTATGATTATATTTGCACGTCGAATCACCCAAACTCATACTTTCAAGCATCGGAAATAAAACCACGACACATTAAAGCCTTGTTAATTATCTACTAAATAAATTAACATCTGCTATGCAACATCATTTAGATGCATTTCGCCCATAATTTCGCAGCTGAATATATCTTAATATTATGTATTCGCTTTTGCCTCCCTCCACATTGTTTCCGTTTTGGAATTGAAATCTAACTAAGAGGGTGTACCGCCATCTGTTGGTACATGCCATAACAGTTGAACTACTGCAGGACCTCCTAAATACCGGACCTGACACTGTGATTCAAGATGGCGGCCTATGTGGTGGGAACTACTTGTAAACAACTCGTCTACAGGCTACGATTTCAACGCAGTAAAATAAAAATGTGGTGTAATAACACGCCTATTTTGTGAATATGGGCTGTGTTAAACACAAAAACACTGTCTTAAACATAAACTCAAGTAAACAAAAAAGAATGACATTTAATATTAAACGATAAACCATGGGCAATGAAATATATAACCTCAAATATCATTCATGCAATCTACAGGTTTACATGCCATTATGTAACTGCATTACACACTCAAATTACAAAGAAGATAGACAAAACTGCAAGCAGCATGTTACTTAAATAAAACAGAAGTGTTGACAGTGAGTTGACTCAGAATTATTAATCATTGTTTACACTGTTTTTCACATTTGTACAATGTGCATAATGTGGTTATTCTGTGTTAGTGCGTCCTCACGTGGGTGATAGTCACTTTATTGTAATTAAATACTGAATTTAGAAGCTTTATGTTGTAATTTACCTTTTGTTTTAACTGAAAGTTTCTGATTTTTAATTTGCATCCGGGAACGCAACAGTTACGGTGCATTGTCGTGTTTGAGGTTAGGTTGTAGTATGGCAACATTAATATACACTACTGCTGCTATTTAGAATGACCTAAAGCTACCTACTGAATTCAAAACCTTTAGGGTGAAATTTTGCTTTTACTATTACTGAGAACTTTATTACTCAGTTTGCAACAACATATTACTCAGCACTTCAGGACACTTTATTTTACAGGGGGAATCCACAAAAGCAGATGAAATATTAAAAATAATAACCGTAAAACAGCACTGTAAATGAAATACATGAAATACGTAATCTTAAATCAGTATTGTAAAGCAACATTGTGTTAGCTTAGGTTAGGTTAGTTTTGCATATGAGTGGGGTGACAGGGTCCTGTGTTATCGAAATATTTACAATTTGGGTAGTGTTTATGCAATCATTTCAACGTAAATGCATTAATCAATCATTGTAGCATATATTACACTCGTTTATGCACATTTATTAGCTAAATATCCGCCGCATAAGCGAAATAAAACCACTTCATCAACCGTACGAAATTTTCTCATAAATAAAACACGAAGCTTGAGCGCACAATAAAACTTACAAGATCGTAATCAGCAATAAAAACTGCATCCATTGCACTATGTTTCATTCGTTTTCTCGAGCGGACGATTTTGTAAATATTTACCAAACTTTGCTATAGTCTACAGTTTTACATGCAGCAACATAACACATTTCTTCTAAACTACAGCTACACATTTAAATTACAAAGACAAAAGATAATGTACAAATATGAGCAGCATACTACTTACATGAAACAAACTGTTGGTGTTGCAGATGCCACTAATTGAATTCACTCGAAATTATTGTCTTTCACTATTCACACTATTCACCATGTTATATACACACCGGCAACTAATACACATAACGCTGCAATTTATTGTAATTAAATACTGAATTTAGAAGCTTTATGTTGTAATTTACCTTTTGTTTTAACTGAAAGTTTCTGATTTTTAATTTGCATCCGGGAATGCAACAGTTACGGTGCATTGTCGTGTTTGAGGTTAGGTTTTAGTATGGCAACATTAATATACACTACTGGAACAGTTTTTCTTCAACAACCTCTCACCACTGTAATCGTGACACAAATTGTACTTGCAAACAGATAAATTAACCACACCATACGGCTAATGTAGCCATAGTCCTAGATGGAACACAATAAACATGAACACGTGGATAGCACACGGCACAGTCAAAACGTTATTACATTTATTCCTGTTCCTATACTGCCCAAATAAAACTTTTGAAACACTCGCTTTGCTAATATGAAGACAAACTTACATAGGAATTATTATAAGAAACAATAACTCGTAGACATAGAAAATAATACGAAAAACAGCGTGTGGAAACACTTCAGAAATCATCGCCACCAGCCGACGCCATTTTTGTACAACTTAGATGGCAGTGTCAGGTCCGTTAATCTAGAAGGTCCTGACTACTGCCACAGGCTACCTTTGGTGCTCAGATGGCGCTGTTGTCCAAACGGCAACAGGACGTTAGATGTCTCGGCAGTCGTGCTTTAAATGACATGAAAAGCCGTCAGGTGCAGTTTCGCAATATATTTTCAGGTGAAACAGCAGGCAACATACAAAGATAAGCAGATGGCTCCTTCATTTACTATTTATAAGAGTTCGCGGTGTTGATGATGGATCTGTTCAGTACTTAAACTTACTGCTTGAAATGACTAAACACCAAATATACACACGCCACACAAATAACAGATCTGCTAGAGCACACAATTTATATCCAATTAATTGTTTCCCGAGATACTCTTCCTTATTACTTAGTATAACCTAGCAGCCTATTAAAAGTTATATAGATGAAAATTAAAGTAAATAAAGATACAAATATACGTAGTGTAATAGATCATGATTAGAGGCCGAATTGTTATGTAATATCAAGGTGCGATATATGTACATATTTGTGTAACAAAAAAAAAATCAAAATATGTAATGAAATATGTAATATCAACAAAATATGTAAAATTATGTAATAATCTCAATGCTAAGATTACCACCTCAAATCTAAATGCCGACTGCAAATTACCCAGAATTTTGTAATCTGATCGGTCTGTAAGTATGTAAATTAACTAAAATGAGTTAAAATTTACTAAATATAGAATTAATTATAGGAAAAAAATTTTGTTTTATGCAGAATCTACGTAAAATTTATTTTTAAGTAGCTAATTACGAAATAAAAATGTGTTTTGGATTATGTTTATTAAAAATACTCATTTCACATAATTATTTTATTTAAATTTTAGACGGTAAAGCAATGTTGAAAAGCTGAACCAATTTATTATGAGTGAAACAATCAATTCAAAATAATAAATTTGATAATGAGGATGCATTTTTAGTGTTCTATCTCTTGAAGTACAATAAACAACCAGGCATTTTCTTTTTGAGTCTTTAGCTTCTTTCAACGTACAGTGAATATCCGTATAGGTACTTTTCCATATTCTCAGGGGTCATTGTTTGTCTCCTATCGGATAAAATGTACTTATAAGCAGAGAAGCTTCTCTCCACGTAACACGACGTAACAGGAGCATATTTTAGCACAGAAATCTGGTTTTCAGAGAAATGTTTTGGTAAATCAACATAGGCACCATTTAGCACTTTAGACACGTATGTATACAAGCGTAGGGTAGCCTGGATTCCTGTTTAGCACAGCTTTGAATTTTTCACCTGCCTTCGTCCTACAACTACACTAAGCCCCTGTGGTGCACGTTCCATTAAATCCATAGATTCGTGAAGAGGGGAACTCGATGTCTAGATGGTGCTAGGCAACCAGCCGAAGTTACTTTTGATGTAAGCACAGGAGCCTGCCACTTTAGATGTCCTGAGATTCACGTATGGAAACAGCTACTTCTGTTCACCACTGACTGCACTCCTTCAAAGTGTTCACAATACAAGTTCACAGCTTCTAACCACGTACCCCATCTTGTAAGTACTGACTCAGGAGGCAAAGGGACATGTTGGAGATGATTTTTCTAGCACAGAATTCTGTGCGGTGCTTTCACGAAGACCCTTTTTGTTGCTGATATCAACTTATTCACACAGGGAAAATTACTTCTAACTACTTCAGCAACAAGTTGCAATGCATGGGCCAAGCAGCTACATTCGGGTAGGAAGCCTTTAGGGCAGTAGCAGCTTTAATCATGTAGGCTGCGACATCTGAATACATAATTAAAACCTTTTCCTCACACACACCCTCTGGCCACAGAATCATTTACGAATCTCGCAATTGTAGAGTGATTTGTTTGCAACAGATTAGAAATGGTTTTGCTGGACTTTCGGAATCTAGTTTTCCCACTACTAAATTTGCTATGTACCGACCCATGTCATCTGTAGTTTCATCGACGGCAAACCAAATACAGGAGTCTCCAATTTCACTCCGTATATGAGCAACTACTATTCTCCTCAGAGTAGATTCGTCAGGAATAAGTTTCTTGCAATATGTTTCTATAAAGGAGCGAAATTGAGGAATTTGAAGCTTATGCCACGGAATATTACTCGTAGTTACAACCATTGCACGACACAGGTCTTTAAAACCATCATTTCCGGACAGTTCCTGTTGCATTTGTGTCAACAGGACTTGATTTCTAGTAGACTGTAGGTATTTGTTCCGTATGTGAAGAGCACTTTTGATATGTTGTTCCAACTGAGATTTAATAGAACAACCAACTCTTTTAGCGCATGCTTGACAGTCTATTACTTTTCCGTCGGTTGTAAAGGCGCTGTCTAATTTCACCCATGAATTCAGCTTGTAGGATAGCGAGGACGCAACTGGTACCATTTTACTAAGACTTGCAAGTAACTAACTGCAGTACTATCGCCTGGCTACATTGATGCTTGTCCAGCGGCTCACTTTGTTTCCTCGCAGCTATTATATTACAAGATGCCGACTACCGCGACAATAGTATAGGTCGCGCGTTACTTCTTGACGAATGAAAATTTTATATGAAAGGTTGAATGCGAGTCTCTACTCAGCTTTTGCGGGAACGAGAGAGAGGAGGTACAGTCTGCAGTGAGATGACGCGCATGCTTCTGAGCTGAAGTAGTACAGCACTACAAATCAATTTATGACACTTGCAGTAATATCAGCCACACGTATTATACACTATACCTCTATAACTGTTTCCACTTAACTTTCTTGCATTTATTCTATTCCCGACATCTCTCCCTCGTCTGAATTGCTATTTTCGTTGTATGCATACATACATCCGTACCGCATAAAACTTCTGCAGTCGACTGTATACACAAAGGCGACAGAGGAAAACAGAGGTGTCTGTTATCGTAGCATAAACATTTGCTGACCTGTTTATTAAGGGTAGGCTCACTCATTGGATTTCTGCTCAAGGTCATTCGTCAAGAACGAACGCGCAACCTATAACAATCAACTTCTCCAGTCCTTGTAAATGTCCAAAACGCTACGAGAAACGTGACACTGGAGGTCAACATTGTCGAGCGGCACCTGCTTTAATATAAACGGACCACCAGAACGAGGCGAGGCGGTTATTATCGCATTCTTAATTTAACTTGCATCCTGTTTGGCAAATTGATTTTTGTCGCTTTCAGCAAAACTTGTGAAAAAAGTAGTTTATAATGTGACTACAATATTTTTAAAAAAATGATAAAACAATAACGAAACACAGAAAATATGTACGTTTTATGTAACATCATTAAAATGTGTAGAAATGTGCAAAATATGTTAAAAAGAAATGTAAAATTAAAATTTGTAAGGGAGTACCAAATGACGCAATTCGCCAACATTTTTACTTCTCATTGAAATACTATGCAGGATTTAAAATATGTAATTACATAAAAATCCGGGCTCTAGTCAGGAACTTGCCGTTAAGGGGACACCTCAAATTGATAACTTTGAAAAATCGAATGTATGCACTCGCACTTTCTCTACTCACCCTTGTAAAAATCTTCATAAAAGGGCTTATTGATCTATCTGCTTTATGCTAATCCAGAAACACATTCTTAGAAATATCCTTATTTCATATTTCCTTATACATAGCTACAATGCAAACCTGTTCCATTGTAAAATACAGTAGGCTTAAAAAATTAAACCCCTAGCGCTACAGCCCAGGAAGGGCCTTGGCTTGCCGCCCAGCCGCTGCGTCCCCCATCTCTGCCCACTACCGACATCATTGGTAGGGTGGAGTACTGGAGGGTGGATTATGCGACCTTATTCGCCTGGCGCCGCTACTTCTCCCTCAAGGAGCTTCTCAATCCCCCCCTCCCCACCGGGACACAACGAGGTATCATACAGTGATGAGCTGTTTGAAAACCGCACTACACCAACTTCAGCCTTAGGTTTGTCCGCGTCAAAACAAACCCACGTGATCAGTGTACCGTTGTACAACACGGTAGCAATGCGTGCAGGGAAGTAGTCTCATCCTAGTAATCTGAGTTTTAGAATGAATTTGTCGTTAAATGATGTAATATTCTACACAGATACCTAAGAGGTTAATTAACGCTGATGTATACTGATAAACAGAGCTACAAGTCCCAACATGCAATTCGTGTGAATTACCTGATATCCGAGTGTTGTTTACAGCCAGCAGCTGCTATTTAGAATCATGGCGGACGGTGGCGGTGAATTTGCTCTTGCGTCTTCGTCGAGTTATGTAAACTGTAAAGCATAATGCGGTAAAACCATTGACTAGTGGTGAAAAAACAATAGTGTTGAACGTGTAATTTAAGTTGTATGAGAAATACCCAACTGTTCCCATCAAAGAAGTAGTGAAATTAACTTCTGAGTTCACCGGTGTTTCGAGTACCAGTATAAACAGTGCTCGTAAAGAAAAAGCTGAAACGGGAAAAGTGGTTACACCCGGGAAAAAACGAAAGCGTGTGAAATACGCCATGCAAGAATGTGACGAGTTTTTTAAAAACGCAATTCGTGTAACAGTGCACAACTTCTTTTCTAAAAATGAGCCGCCAACAATTGACAAAGTGCTACAACAGGTTACTGCTGATCCAGACTTGCCTAATTTCAGAAGAACCGCCTTTTATAAAATTCTGTGTGAGATAGGGTTCGAATTTGTCAAAAGAGGCCGAAAAAATGCTATAATTGATAGGGAGGACATTATTTTGTGGAGAAGGGACTATTTGAAGACAGTGCGTAGGTTTAGAGAAGAAGGACGTAAGTTGTATTATTTAGATGAAGCCTGGGTTAATGAGGGCTATACAACATCCAAAGTGTGGGTAGATACAACTGTACAAACAAGGGAGAAAGCATTTCTGTCGGGACTGAGCACTGGCCTGAGAAATCCCTCAGGTAAAGGAAAACGACTAATATTATTGCACATAGGGAGTGAAGATGGATTTGTGGAAGGCGGCGAGCTACTTTTCGAATCCAAAAAGATTGGAGACTACCACGAAGAAATGACAGGGGAAGTTTTCAAGAAACGGTTCCAAAACATTTTGCCAAAACTGGAACCAAACAGTGTAATAATCATGGACAACGCTCCTTACCATAGCGTTAAAGCCGAACGTCTACCAAATAGATCGTGGGTAAAAAATGACATCATTGCTTGGATGGAAGCGAAAAATATTCCACATGATGGAAACATGGTAAAAGAAGAACTTTTGCGATCTGTTCGGGAGGCAAATGTAAGCCATAAATATGACAGATATGTTGTGTACTCCCTTGCAAAACAGGCTAATCTCATTGCGCAACGGCTGCCTCCATACCATTGCATGTTAAATCCGATTGAAATGGTGTGGAGTCAGGTGAAAGGCTACGTTAGACAACGTAACACAACATTTAAGATAAGAGATGTCAAGGTCCTGACCGAAGCAGCTCTTAATCACGTGACATCAGCCTCCTGGAAAAAGTGCATCGAACACGTAGTGAAAGAAGAGGCGTTGTTCTGGGAGATAGACAGTATAAGTGACACCGTTGTTATCAACATTGGAGAGCAAAGCAGCAGCACAGATGACGATTCTGATCTGGAGGGGATAGAGCCGCTTCCAGAAAGCGAATAGATGTAAGTTACCTGTTATTTTCTTTTTCACTTGATTTTTTAAAGTTAATTATTATAATTATGACATGTGCATCGTTTATTTTGTTGTAACTATGAATCTTATTGTCTCTAGTTACATGTTAGTCACTCTTTAAATTGACGGAATAAGGGATCATTCCTTTCTATTACGAACGCATGCACACACCACGTGGTTGTGTTGTCACTATTTCTGGCGCGAATGGCGGAAGGATACATTACAACTGTGCTCTGGCCACCTGGGTTCGTTTTCGCGCGGATCAACCTTAGAATGAATAGATTATAGATCCATGGCTTTATTTACTGTCGTTGAAGCACTACCTGCATACCGATCAACATTTTAGTTCTCTTCCTTTGGCTTTGTGGTGCAGTTAAATATGTGTTGTCTGTATAGCGTGATGGGTTTATCACAAAATAACCTTTTTACTATATGAAGCGATATTTTTAAGTCAGCCTTTTCTTGCTTAAGTAATTAAGTAATGCGTTTTAGCTAATCATTATTTGAACGTAAACTATGTCAGAAACAGCATACGTACTGACGCTTTAAGTTTACACTGGAAAGCCAATTTGCAGCCGTTTCATATTCAATGTGGGGTTAAAAGGGTAAAGGGTGCAGATACAGAGGGGGGACGCTTCACTCACGCCGACCTACACAGCAGATCTATTGTGGCTACCGCGCCCCAGGAGGCAAGGATAAAATGAAGGAGCCGAAGGTGCCACACAGGACCGCAGCTACACAGGCGACAGAGACGCGTGGAAGTCCCTGTCAAGTGCTGATATCTCTTCAGCCCGGCGCCAGGCACCGCCAAGCAGCCACCATATTGCGGTTCCGGTATCGCACTGAGCGTTCTCCCCCCACCTCCCGACAGAGCACAAGGAAGGGCCAAACGCTATCCAGCGCCGAGAACAGCAATACCATGCGCAATCATCCACGCCATCTACCCGGCACTGCCAACGATACACTCCTGAAGGTACACGTGAAAGATGATAAGGAAATGGAATGAAGGGAAATGACGGAAGGGAAACCGTATTATAAAATAATGCGCCCCAGCATTCGTCTAAGTGACACGGGGAAGCCATGAAAAAGTACATGTCAGGAGCATGGTCACGGGGATCGAACCCACGACCTCCCTAATGCGGGCTACAAACGTTACCGCCTGATCCATCCCACTCGATCAAACACAAATTAAGTTTTTATTTAATTTGGACTTATTTATAAAACTTTTAAGCAGTATGTGCTGAAGATTGCAGTGATAATTTGTACATCTCTGCTTCAGGTTATCTTGCCTTCCCCGTGAAAACGTTTTCAATGAGTCCTCACTATCTGACCTTCCACGATGCTCTGTATTCCGAATAGTAATATTTGAACTCGTTTAATAGCGTTTCTTTTCTCATCGGATTGCTTACACTACTGCTGTTTTAATACACTTTATAAATTTTCCTTATCTTACATCATATTGCCTGAATTTTTCAAAAATGTTGCCATAGATTGTTTCATTTTAAATGTATATGCAACTAGAAAAGAATGATTTTTAAACAAACTTACCACTTCTGTAAAGCGTAATATAAGGCTTTTCAACAAATATGCGTCACAAATATCCATAGTTTTGTACAATATATGTTCCTATCCTTGAAATATAATTTACTGAATGGTAATAGATAATTTAAATATTTTGTGTTGTCAATAAGGATAGTGCTTATTTCTGTTTTCTAACAAAGAACATGAAATACTGCATTTGTTTAGAATTATAGCTGAGGGAATTTATTCAACAAAATGATTAGCAATATTCGATAAAATTCTGAATTAAAGAAAGTATTGCTTTGAGCCAATAATGGCACCCTAATCCTTAAAACACAATAAGTCATCACCATCAGCTTCACACTTCGATTATTTTTTTGTTTGTTTCCTATTTTTGTTTTCTTTCTTTAGTATCTGTTAACGTATTGAATTACTTGTGATGTATAAAATTACACCAGTATAATTATCTGGAAAGTTACTCCATGTAGCTAACCTTGAAATTAAGCTGCAAAAATTCCATATTCCTCCAATACTCACCCATCTCCATAATGCAACTATTGTACATAAAGAAATCCCCCTGTCATTTTATAAGTGCTTACTGTTACCAACATGTTAGTTATATATTGTACTAAGAACGCGGATTCTTTTAATGTTAATTCGTTCTAATGTGAGTTTTTTTCTGTGGAAATAAATTATTGTCCTACTTAATGAAAATGTCGTTTGCTTTTTAGCTCTAAACTGCAAATTTTGCCACTAAAGTGTTTAATGATAAGTGCAGTTAAAGTCATGTAGGAATCCCTGCCCGGAAATGTACGGTTTGGACGCTGTAGTGCATACACGTGTGAGATGTACGTTCACATTTCGTGAATAAAGCCAACATCAAGGTGTCTACATTACAGACGGGCTTCAAACTGTTTACCTCCTACGTCATTACAAAGCCTATATCGGAGGTGGTGACTCTCATGCACATGGCCCAATAGTGCGGTTGTCTTTAAAGATTTTCAATCACCCCGTGGACTCAAGCCGTAAGGTCCTCCGTTGACGTTACAGAAATGCCATGCACCATACTCTTCATACAACTGCGCAGACTGTGCTGGCCATGGAACTGGTGCACCTCTGCCAAACCATCGATTTTGATATGAGAGGTTGAGGTAATTCCACACATTTATATCAAAGTTGCTGAAGGTCTTATGGTCCATTTCAGCAGTTGTGTACTAGTACGTGTCGTACTGCTGTTGAAAGATTATTCTACTGGAAACAACAGAAGTAACGCAGTAGGATTCACTCCAAGGACTCTATGGAGGAAGGTAGCGCATGCGCAGGAATGTTATTATGCTCAGGTCATTCATCCCAGTACACAGATGGCTAAATGGTTGCACACCTTCCGTATTAAATACCAAAACGATTGTCAACAAATTGTCCCAACCGTTCATTCTCAACTTTCAATGCGCTATAGCGTGCAAATCTTCCATTTCCGGACAGGGTTTCCTAATTGAAATTGTGGTTACCACATAATATTTCAGCTTTTATTTACATTGACACTTAAACCTGCTTTCATGTCGTTTGACATACGAAAGCTTGGAGTAGCGTTAGTTTTGCATTAGCTTTGCTGAGTTTTAGTGGTAGCCGAGAATTGTAACGAGGTTATTTTTTAAACTAGAGTATACATTAAGTAATCTTAGTGGAATAAATAAACTTAAACATGAAATATTTGTATGCCGTATTTTTTGATTCCACGGAGCCTTAGCTTTATTTTTCGTGCTAAATTACGAAAAGCTTATATATAGATGCCACTTGAAGGCTCCCCCGTTACTAGTTCGTTTCGATGGTTGTAAGAGCGTTCTCCTTGTGCCTTGAAAGTTAGCTATGTGGACTTAATGACTTGTTTTCCAGGCAATCGACTCTGCGTACAGTGCAGCAACTGCTGCAAATTTTCCTCAATCATGTACTGTATTAGGCATATACGTGTTAAAGAGTTTTTTGATCGCCTGCCCTTTTGGTTTTTGTCTAGATTTATATTTCATAATATTTGGGTATTTTATTTTTTACATTGAATTCTTGTATCAAGTTTAAATGTAAATTTCCGAGAATTTGTTACTTCCTGTGTTATTGCTCTTTTGTATCCAAGTTAAGCTTTAAACTTTGACATTTGTATGCGTTTGTTACTCAACTTTCTACGTTTATGTCAACACAGTTATTGGCCATTGTAGTCAAAGTTTCAACTGTGACCTCTATGGTATTTGTCGTAAGGGGCGAGAAATGTATATACACATGTATATCGGTTCTTATGGCCATTTATCGTTTTAATACATTTATACTGCAACAAAACCGGCAAAATGGGATGCCCGATTACCTTTCTGACACTTTATTGTCCTCTAAATTTTACTACAAATGCACAATTTCCTTCTCGTTGCTGACACAGTTGATGGACTTCTCTGCTAGTACAATTTACAATTGTTCTTCTGATATACTGGATCCACCACCTTTGTCCACTACCGGCGTCATGAGCGGGATCCAGTGATGGAGAGTGGGACGTGGGTCAGCACCCCGAGCCCTCCCTGCCAGTATATGCGATCTTCGAAACGGGAATTGATCATACAGAGGATTGTGATTAGCCTGAAGCATGATATGAGAGCGAGCAAGAGGATCATATGAAATGAAGGCGTAAGATGATAGGAAAGTTGATGATGGAGCAATTGGTGGAATGTGGCCATCGGAGAACCGAAAATACCCGCCCCTGCGCCGGTGTGTCCACCACTCATTCCATATGTCGACGTCTGGGATCCAACTCGGATCGCTTTGGTGAGAATCTAGTGGTCTAACCGTTTGGTGACGGCGCGGCCTACATATTATGTAGTGAAATTATATTTGAAAAAGGAATTTGGGGAAGGAATCGTTACAGGCCCAAGTTTATGGTCTCTCCCTAACATTTGCCATTGGACACAAGAAAAACCATATAGATGTGTCATCAGAACGACCTTAAGGGGACCCTGAGACTGATAAACGACCGAAATATTATCAAATTAATGATTTTTAGGTTTCTGAATATAAATGTTGACCAAACCTTCAGTCATCGGTTGTCAGTGAAATTCTTTAGATTCCGCCATTTTTTAAAAGATGTAGTGCAGTCTTTAATTCTATGTGCACTACATTTAGACGTCCGTATCCACTTAACTTTTTGGCAGTATTTGAACAAAGTATGGGCCAAAAGGGACCCAAAAACAACCAAATTCAGCGGGAAGAAGTGGCTAAGTGGCATCTCGCCTCAAGGGAAAAGTTATGAATCTGAGGAGAAAGGCTACCAGCAAAAGAGAGAGGACATGGCAATCAGGTAATTTGACTCATGAGTCATGATCATGATGCATGTGTTAAAAAAACTTCTTTGTCGACTTCACATTTTTAATACACTATCTGCCCCTAGAATGTTCCAGCATGTGCTCCATTTATGTGACTTCAATTTCAGTCTCTGGTTTCAAAACCTAAAATTAGCTTAGCTTTAAAAAATTAATTACACATGGGAAAAATCTTTAAACATATTTTCATTGACATCAAAGCAAAGTAACTAAATACTTTAAAAGTAATTATTTTTTCTTCCTGCCAGAGATTGATGGTATTTTTTGAGCAATTAAAGCTTATAAAATAATAAAAAGATTGTGGTATTTTAGTCCTTGATGCGCGTGGCATATTTAAAATATTGAGATATTTTCGCAGTGTGAATAAATTGAACAATTACTTTCCTCGAAACTATAACACAGATTCCACTGTAATTTTGTGTGACACTTTATAACACAAACACCTTTTAGTGTGCGAAGTACGGATTTCACACCTTTAAAAATATAAAATATTCTAATTTCACTCTTAGCAGATATCGCGATAACTGAAAAACAAGTTTAAAATAATTCCAGCCACAACATATGCAGTTTAATTAAATAGTCTTGTTAAATGCACCTTCTGTCTTAGAATCGTCAAAATACACTAATTTGATGATAGCAAAATGTTTTAAACCACTCGAAAGATTAAATTAATGCTAAAGGTTTGTACAATATTTGCCACCAACTGCAATCTTGGACGCAATTTCTCGTTCCCACCATTTAATGTTTGTAAGAAACAAACAACTATTTGTAAGAGGTAGAATCGCAACTGAAAAGTTCAATGCTACAGCTGGGATCTGAACCACAGACTCTACTCACTAGGCGGGTGCTCTAACCACTAAGCTACTGTGACAACGTGCCAGACTGAATGTTCCCCACGGTTCATTTTATATAGCAAATGCCAGCAATTACAGCTACACGCGCCATCCATATTGCTGCTTTTTTATGTGAACTGAACTGCTATAAAACAGCCTGTGTATCAAAGAGTAGAAATGAACAGAAAATTAAAACAGATGTTCAAAGAGCTGTCAACTGATTTTTGAAGGCAGAAGACAGAGCACGCTCATTAAAAACAACTGGAATCTTTGACCTGAATTTATCGCTCTTTTAAAACAAATTGGTTGACCTGCTAAGGCGTTTCGAAATGGAGAAAAAAAAAAAAAAAAACACAATACTTTCCATCTTGTGAGTTACGTCCTTTAAAATGATCCATTTTATTGTCCTCCTATGGAGATTCTCGCTGAGATTGCAGTAGAATTTCTCCCTTAACTAGGGCATAAGTTCAGCTTGTAGCCTTCGCTGCACTTTCACTTCTAGCAGCAGTGAACATCTTTATTGTTCTGTATCTTGTACTTCAAAGCTATGTACTATAATTAACACTTTATCCTTTCGGTGTACAATGTATTGATTAAATACGTTGAAAATGAAAGTATTAATACAGAGAAAAGCACTTGTGACTTTTCTTTCTGATATCGCCTTCAAGATGCAAAGGTGGTTTTATACAGAGTTCTATTTATTTACGAAACTCAGCTGGTGTCTGTTTGGAACAGTTTTCCCTTGAAATGGGATTTTAGTAAATCAAGATTGATTGCCGTCTGCCGTGAGATTCGAAGGAAGCCTTTCTGTTCCTACCTCACTTGTGCGAAGTTCTCCAAGGATGAAGAAAGACCGAAAGAGAAGTACTGGAAGAGTTTGATCGGAAACTCTGAGGTATCTATTGTATAATCATTCTGTTTCATGATACAAGACGGCTGCATCACACAGGGCACTATCACATATTTTGTTAGAAAAAATGTTTCTGCATTAGCATTTCAGGGGATGCTAAGGTAGCATAATGTGGCAGTATAATTATTATTATAATCATCATCATCATCCTCATCATCATGATTATTATTATTATTATTATTATTATTATTATTATTATTATTATTATTATTATTATTATTATTATTGTTATTATTATTATTATTATTATTATTATTATTATTATTATTATTATTATTATTATTGTCATTGTCATTGCCATTGCCACTGCCACTGCCACTGCCATTGACCTCGCCCTCGCCCTAGCCCTCGCCCTCGTCCTCGCCCTCGTCATCGTCGTGGTCATCGTCGTGGTCATCGTCATCGTCATCGTCATCATTATTATTATTATTCGTTACCACATCACGTACTTTGGCCCCAAAACAGTAACTAAGATACCACTGCCGAAGTATACCTTGCAATATGTAATATCATTTGTAGTTAAGCAGTATGGTTTACTTATATTAAGGGCGGTTCAATAAGTTATGCTTTTTACCTTCTCTATCGCCTACTTACAGTAAGTACGAGTAAATGAAGCGTTGAGACGAAGCTGCTATGGCCCAAGGTTATAGGGAGGTAGGAGTGGGCAGTTATAGAATAACCAGCTAAGTCGCGCGCTTGGCCAGGTAATTATCGGAACCACTATAACTAGACACTTGTGGACATTTCTCCATCTGGAACCTCGCACTGTGTGGGAATTTTCAACAGTCTATAAGCAAGCGCTCTTGCGAAGCAAGCCAGACTGAAATGAGTGAGTCAGCGGTCGAATTAGAGAGTGCATTTCTGTTGCGATGAAAATTCACCTCAGCGGGTGAATCGTCCGGAAGTAGAGGCTGCGTCTTGTGTTTCGTCACGCCGCTTCTGCGATGAGAAAGTGTACCTCGTTGAAGTGAGAGCAAAGAGTGGAGCCAGTTCTCGTATTCGTGAAGCGACAGTGGGGATTAAGCGAAGTCTCAGTAAACACTTAATTAGGTTATTAAATGACAATGAAATCTGGGGAAATGCCGTTTAAAAACTGGACTAGTCATTTTCCACCCGACATTTCCATACTGAAATTTCACCGAATCTGCTCCAAAACAGAGAAAGTATACCTTTGTTCTGAAGCAATCTACATAATTAATTATGGCAAAATGTACATTGCTATCAAAGCACACAAAGTATATTAAGAATGAAACCCCTTGCAACCTAATAATTTCGAAATGTTTACACACAAACAATAGTATACTATGCCTATCGTACTTTTATACACTACCACAAATTATATTAACATTACTTAAATGTACCAAAATGAACTTAAGCTACCTGAATTAACTGATGGGTACTAACGTAATGGAAGAATTCTTGTATATTACAATATTTAGAAATCGACCGCTTTTTAACTTACAGAAATAATGATAGATAGTAATAACTGCTGCACTCCATATATCCCAAGTGTATCACATTGCTTAAAACTTATATTAGCGCGGAAAGCCTATAAACACGATTTCATAAAAGGTGTAAATTAATTATGTCATAACAAATCACATCCTAAGCTCTGCAAAATTATAAACTCAATATTTATTTTTAAAATGTCGTGCCACAATGTTCCAACTTGGTTTGAGAAATCCCGTAAGAAAATGTTCCCAAATAACAACATATCAAAAATGTCAGACAAATCAAACACACCAAAGCATTAAAAATTCTAGATTGCCTAAGGCAATATTATTTTGCTTTCGTAATATGGTTTGAGTTACAGTTAGCAATACCCATAGGTTTGCAAACCACACTGATACCCGTAGATCACAATGCAATACTTGCATGTTTTACATAAACGTTTCTATTAAACAGGAAATAGCGGAGTTTCTAGTTGTTATTTTTACTGATTACATATGAACGTGTGTTATTATGCAGGGCGATACGTATACATTGTTACAGGAATATCTCTTAAACGAACAGGAAAACCAAATTCGAAGAACAAATCTTATAGGAACAAGGGGCCCTCCAAATTGTGATATAGAAAATATTTTCATGGGGCCCCATATGGCACCCACGGGTTCAAACTCGTAATTTTAAATGCAACCATGGTAGTGTTTTATATATTGGTTGCTCACGATAAACTAAGCAACATTTATTAAAACACGTTTTACCTAAAATGAACTGTTGAGCTGTTATAGATGTTTCTCTCTCACGTACTCGAAGAGGATCAAATTAAAAAAACGGTTATTGTGATTCCAAACTCTCCTGAACTCCTAAAACATAACGTGCTTTTCGACACAGTTGGTCGCCACATGTTTGGTGTGGAATTCTTGATAATCTTGTCAACAGCCCTCACTTCTTTGAAGGAACAATTACTGGTGAATCATGTCATTTTCTCAATCATGAATCGCCTTCGTTAGTGGAAACAGACATGTGGTATCAGCAGGACCATGCGCAACCACATTTTGCAACATGCACACATCAATTTCTAATACAGAAACATGGTGATAGGTGGATTGGACGTGCCGGACCTAACGTCTGACATCCTCGTTCACCCAATTTAACACCCTTGGACTACCTTTTTTGGGGATACATAAAACAGAAGATCATATTTAAAACTCCTACAATCAAAGATAATACGAAATTTCGAATACGTGAAGCTTCTTTTACTATTAGCCCCCGCATGTTGTTAACAGTTAGAGCAACATTTCCAAAAGAATTGCCATTTGTTTAGATGATAATGGAGGCAACTTTGAGCATTTAATAGAGTAAGTTGAAGCATTCACCTGAGTAATTGGCTTACTTGTTTAGAATTATTTTCTACTAATTTAGAGGTACTTCAAAGAAATCATCCTAGAACAGCTCAGATATTCACTTTGGAAAACAAATGTTCCCATAGAAATTGTTTGGTTTATCGTGGGGAACCACAACATACAAAATGTTACCATGGTTTTATTTAAAATTCTGAGGTTAAGTAGGCCCTGTAAGGGGCACCATGAAAATATTTTCCATATTAATTTGGAAGGCTTCCTGCTCCCATAAGATTTAGATTTTTTGGCATTGGTATCTTTGTTTTGTTTCTGTACGTTCAAGAGAGATTCACCTACAACACTTTATATGGGCCACTCTGTATAATAAATAATTTAGGGTATAGGCCGGAAGAAGAAATATAATGAAAATTCAAATCGCCCTTTTTCCCTTAAAATATGGCGTGTTTTCGTTATAGGTTCCTAAAGCATAAATTATAGCTGATAATATTCCCAAGGAGAACAAAGAGAATTGTTATTTGTAATACCGTAAATTACTGTTCATAGAGTGTCTATACTTCGCTGTGGCAGAGAACACGACGCGGTAAATACCTAATAACACAGACACCCTACAAGCTCAATATGCCAAACCAATCAACGTCCCGAAAAGGCACATACCATTTGCTACGCGTACACAACAGAGACATTTCCGATATATGCCTGAGAGTAGACAAGGGCCTTAGGCCTTCTCATCTGATTCTCATCATTGCTAAATTATATCCGCAGGCACTGTTAAAGCTTTATTTGATTCAGTGCAAAACCCTGAGGCAAGCAAACCATTTAGCAACTGCACATACACTGATGATGGGATAAAGCATTTATATTAATGAAACAGGTGTTGCTACCACGTACAGTTATTGTAATAAATAATGCAGAATCTCATATAATGTTACTTTGTGTTTACATACACGTGTTTCACTTTGAGTGCTTCAGCTATTTGTATTGGTATAATATTGTTAGTCAATAAAATACCATACTAGCATTATAAAAAAAGAAAATGCCAGATTAAGACTGCCTCACACAGACGCGCGAGCACGTAACCCTTGCTACGGGTAAAATACGGATACTTCAACGACTACTGGGCTGGTATAGTACGCATTTGAACTCTGCTGTTGCTTGAAGAAAATTATGGGATGCTTGGTTCATACAATTTTCTCTACTCATTACTATATACTCACTATTTCTATATAGCTTGTGTCGGTGTCGTACTCAGTGACATGTACAATAGAACCCTGCTAATCCAGGGTGTGGCCTGCTCCGATTCGGAAAGTCCGGATTATTGAAAAACGAAAAAAGGAATGCACACCTCTACGTTCAGCTATAGGATTAGCAGCTACAATATAACGTAGCGTGGTGATGTGAGGAAGTGACCACGTTGCGATTACCACGCACGACATAATTGCAATGTATTGTTCTGAACTGTGGACATAACCGATCGCGTGTGATAGTGGTGGTACATAGATAGTTCAGACTGTTTCAGTATTGCTAACGGTCATTCTACACTAATTTATGCTTTGCGATAATAAAATAACAGAACAGGTACGTGTTTTTGTCATACCCTGCACTACGATGCCAAACAAACGAAAACATAGTTTCTGTACACTAAAAGAGAAACTGAATGTGCTTAAGGGAGGTGACAAGGGGGAAAATGCTGCAAAATTGTGTATTGAAATTGGTGTTGGGAAGACACTATCAATTTCAATAGTGCGTTTGTCAGTTCTACAACAAAAACACTGTCTCTGCGTTACCGATGAGCTTTTTATTGTTTTTTAGTTATGGACTTTGTGTTTGGATTATCCAGAATTTCGGATTCGCCGGGTTTGGATAAGGGGGGTTCCACTGTATTTATTTTCTCGGGCACAGTAGAGTGCATTTTCCCTACCAGTTTGCTGGTCCACCACCAGATGATGGTTGTGCTATCCCTGCCGGTCGTTTGTTCATAAGTTAGGGGTAGCACCACAGTCGCTGCCTGGTGTACAGTCCTGTTTTGCCTAGAATCACACAGTGAGCTGTTTGGTCCTTTGTGACTATTCGAGCAACGTAACTCTTTGGCATTCACATGCCTTATGAGTAGGGCTAGGAAGTTCATGCATTTACATGTTTTTTCACAGGGGTTAAAAACGTATGCTTTTACATTCTTTGCACGAATTATGGAATTTTCAGTTATTTGGACATGATTTTATGGTGCATGTAACTGCATATTTTCTTGATTTTGATAAATGCATAATATTTCAATATTATAGCCCCTATATTTCATATTTTAATGATTTTTGTGGTTTTTTATTATTTTTTTCCCCATGTGGATAATATTTTACATATTGGTAGTATTGCACATGTTGATGCAACTCGCGAGGTGAGTCATGTTGTCATGTAGTGAATCCTCTGTTTCTATGCCTTCATTATGTATATGTTTGTGCATAGAGAATAATCAGTGTGTTATCTGAGAGGTTTATATTAACAAAGATAAAGTGCAGGTCAACGTTTTGAGCAGCACGATTATCGCAACGCTTGCCTGCCCTCCAATCGTGTGCTATGGTCTTCAAACGTAACAGTGTTGTGAACTGGTTCCCACCAAATTAAATTAGGCGTATAAAATGTTAAAGAGCTCTTCAAATGCCGAAAATAAAACCAACTTCGAGCGCTAGATTAATTAGTTTACAGAAAGAGTTTTCGGGTAATTTAATATCTATAGATAATAAGGTACTGTATTTGGAGCATGTGAGAAAAATGTAGGGAGTGAGAAAAGATTTCAAATAGTTCAGGACATAAACACAGCAAAACATAAGGAGAATTTAATCAGAAAATTCGCAAACAGAGAACCTGTTCAAAAGCAGCTAGTAGTGTTTAGGAAGTAGGGTTACTGAGTTTTCCTATGACTTGTGCCAAGCATTTTTAGCTGCTGATATTCCATTGTTTAAAATTAATAATCCGACATTTAAAAACTTTCTTGCCAAGTACACTCGACAACATGTGCCACATCTTCACTGGGCACACCAGAGATAAGCGTCGCATGATGGGGAACATGGTCGATGCAGTTTTATATTATGCTAAGCTCATAGAAGTAGTCGAAGAGATTGTTAATTCATTGGACAAAATAAGTAAATAAAATAAAATAAAATAAAATCTGAATATCATACCCCGGCACCTTGACAACTATACCGGGGCATTTATTCAAATTTTCTATTTATTTAACCAAAATATTTATATACAATCATCATTATATAATTTATGTTTCAGAATTTCTAACTACAAAACAAAAGAAAACTACAACAAAAACATAAAAACTACCTAAAGTTACTGGTTTCCAGCAAATCTAATTCTACTAACAAGAAAATAACTAAGACATCTACACTATTCTAAAAAAGAAAACATTAATTTAAATAAACCTAACTCTATGCCACTGGTTTCCAGCGACTGGACAACTGGTTAAAAAAAAAACTTCCAGCTATCTTCTATGCAAAATACCATACTGGTAACCAGCACTATATATTAAAATTATATTTATATTTGTATAAATAAGTTCATTTAAATATGAACTAAATATTTATATAAAAATATTTATCTACTTTCGGAATATAATTATACTAACTTTAAAGAAAAATAAAATGTGACCTAAAGATAGATTTAGATAATTTTTTTTTTTTTTAATTTATTTATTATTTGAAGTCGCTTCAACATAAAAGTCATATCGCGACTAAACATTGAGGGAAAAAAAAGGAGGAAACATATGAAGTTTACAATGAGTTTAAATATTAAGTTTGCATGCTTTGATGAACTTGATTATTTTCTTATGATACTGTTGATCACCCAAAGCTAGCTGAAGGTTCTCAGGAATTCCATACTGAAGTCGCTGGTGAGTGTATCTTGGGCAAACAGTGAGCAGATGCTGAACAGTAAGAGTAGAATCACACAGAGTACATTTAGGAGGAAGTTCACGGGACAGAATGTAGGAATGAGTAAGCGCAGTGTGGCCAATGCATAATCGGGTTAATAGCACCTGGTCTCGCCGGGTTAGCGTTCTAATTGTTGTGGAGAGGTTAGGTATTGGACAGATATCATGCAGTTTGCTGTTGGATGTAGTTGTCCAATCTGTCTTCCATCGGTGTAGGATAGTTCTTTTAAGATGCCGTAAATAGTCTTCATGAGGTAGCTTAAGATCTGGTAAGCTTGGAGGATGCTTGGCAGCTTCTTTTGCGGCAGTGTCAGCAAGATCATTTCCTGGTATGTTACAGTGAGATGGTATCCATGCCAAGATTAGTTGTTTACCTGATGAAATAAGCTCACTGTATAATTCACGTATCTCCCTTACCAAGGTGTGGCAAGGAGATCGTTGTTGTATAGCCATTAATGCACTAAGGGAATCTGTGTATATAATGAATGATTTGAAGTCTCCATTCTTTGATATATAGTCCATGGCGAAACGTATAGCAAACAGTTCACTAGAGAAAATGGTGAGAGTGTTTGGTAGACTATACATCATGGTTTGGTTAGGAGCAACCACCGCACAGCCATTATTGTTGTCACACCGGGAACCATCGGTATAAATTGGCTCAAAATTGGCATACGTGTCACACAATTTTTTGAACAGCATGGTAAAACAAGATTTTTGGGTATGAGCCTTCACATATTTTGTCAAAGTGGTGTTGATGACAGGTAATTTTATTCTCCATGGTATATCATTTATGTTGAAGGTACGGGAAATGAAAGAAGGAATAGTCAGATTAAACTCTTCAAGGTATGTAACAATTCTTTGGGAGAAGGGTTGGATAGGGAACCCTTTGGGTTGAGTATTATCTTGGCGTGATATATGAGCAAGTGCACCAGAATTAGGTCTGGTTAAGGTCTTGGTAAAATAAGTAAGACTTAACATTTTACGTCGGAAAGAAAGTGGTGGTTCATCTGCTGCAATTTTTAGACTCTCTGTAGGACTAGTATGGAATGCCCCAAGTGCAATTCTTAGAGCTGTGGTTTGAACAGTGTCCAGCATTTTAAGACTTGATAGTTTGGCGGAGTTATAAACAATAGAACCATAATCCAACTTGGAGAGGATAGTGATTCTGTAAGTGCGAAGTAGAACACTGAGATCGGCTTCCCACCCTTTGGCAGATATGACTTTTAAGAGATTAAGCCGCCTAAGACAATGAGCTTTAAGAAGCTTAAGATGGTGTATCCAAGTCAACTTATGATCAAAGTGCATGCCCAGTATACGGACGGTATTTACCACTGGGAGTTGGCAGTTGGTAATGTGTAGTATAGGGTTTGGGCTAGGAGTTTTCAATCTGGAGAAAAGAATAGCTTGACTTTTTTGGGAAGAAAAAATAAGGCCAGTGTTGTGGCTCCAATTTTTAAAATTGTTGAGTGTTGATTGTAGTAGCTCTTGTGTAGTAGTAATATTCTTTCCTTTACAATATATTGTCAGGTCATCAGCAAACAGTACAGCCTTTACTGGAGGTTGAATACATGAAAATACTGAGTTAACAGCCACTAAAAAAAGTGTTACACTCAATACCGAGCCCTGCGGTATACCTTTATCAAGGACAACACTTTGTGACAAGACACCATTGGTTCTCACACACATCCTTCGATCTTGAAGGAAGTTAATAATAAATGCAAGCATATTTCCTTTGACGTTGGCCTTAAGGAGTTCTAGAATGATGTGAGGACGTTTCACCGTATCATACGCTTTAGAAATGTCGAGACACACAGTAAGCATGTGCTGATGGCTGGCAAAAGCATTGCAAATTTCAGACTCCAGTATCAACAAGGTATCTAGCGTAGATCTGTATTGGCGGAAGCCACTTTGTAAATCGTTGAAGAATTTGTTGTGTTCCAAAAACCATCGCAATCTTCTGTTAATGATCTTCTCTAGCAGTTGACACATGGTGCATGTCAGTGAAATAGGGCGATAGTTGTTAGGATTCGAATGATCCTTGTTTGGCTTAGGTATAGGAATCACAATAGACGATCGCCACTGACGGGGAAAGCGTTGTGCTTTCCAGATGTAATTGAATACCTTCAATAAATACTGTAACCCCCTGTGCGGCAGTTCTTTAAGAAGCGCATAAGGAATGTTGTCAGGTCCAGCGCTTTTGCTCTTACAGTGATGTAATTCAGCAAGCATTTCATCCATTGTAATGTCTTCGTTGAAGGGCTGACTGAAATCTATGGAAGCCGAGGAAAGAGTTGTTTGTAAGGGGCAAGGGGTTAGAAAATCTGCCTGGTTATCCTTGGATTCACTGGATACAGAAGAAAAGGTAGATGCAAGAGTATCTGCAATAATCTGTGGTTCAGTGATGGCTTCGCCAGAGGGTGTTCTTCGAAGATGATTGATCGAAGGTTTCCGACGTGTACCACATATAGCTTGGAGTTTATGCCACAGTTCAGTCTGAGAAGTTTTGTTGGTAAGGGATGAGACGTAGGTCAACCAAGATTCCCTTTTACTTCGCTTAATTTCACGTCGTGCAGCAGCTCGAAGTTGCTGGAACTCAGATTTAGTGACTAAGGTAGGGTTTCGTTTGTATTTATAGTATGCCCTATGTTTTAATTTAATAGCTTCTTGGCATTTTTCATTCCACCATGGAACAGTTCTGTTGTAGTTGCCAGTTCTTGTAGGTATAGAATGTTTCGCCGTCGCAACTAGAGCGGTAGAAAATTTTAAAACAATTTCATCGATATCCATTTGTGGAAACAAGTCAGGAATTGGAAGCTGTTGCAAGGCTTTTAAAAGTAAATCTTTATAAAGATTCCAATCTGCTTTATTAAGATTCCAAGTGGGAAACCGTAATTCAGAAGTAGGTGTAAAATGGTGAGCAGAGATGGTGATCGGAAAGTGATCGCTACCCTGAGGGGTGGAATAGACAGACCACTGGAATAGGTGTGCTATGCTGGAAGAACACATGGTGAGATCAATGCAGCTGTAACTGTTATGGTAGATATCATAATGGGTTGGCATTGGAAGATTAAGGAGTGTTAAATCCGAAGTATGTAATAAAGTTTCAAACATTTTCCCACGTTGATCAAGTTTTTTACTGCCCCATACAGGATTGTGACTGTTAAAGTCACCAAGTAGTACAAATGGTTTAGGCAGTTGAGCAATCAATGCATAAAGCGTAGATAGATCAACAGTGATACTGTTTGGTAGGTAAAGATTGCAAATACAGATCTCTGTTGTTGAAAAAACAGACACAGCTACAGCCTCCAATGAAGTATTAAGAGGTATTTCTTTATGTGGTAAAATATCTTTAATATAAGTCGCAACACCGCCACTTGCTCTCCAAGCTCCTGTGCGGTTACGATGATATCCAGAATATTGTTTAAGAGGAGCTATATAATTTTCATTGAAGTTGGTCCCTTGTAAACAAAGAATAAGAGGATTGTGGGAATGCAAAAGCAGCTGTAGGTATTCAAGATGTGAGTGATAACTATTGATATTCCATTGTAGTAGGGTAAGTTCGCACTTCATTATGAAGAGAAAGACCCTTCAGCCTCATCAGCATCCATAGGGGATGATTTTGGTACATCAGTACCGCTCTCTATTAATGCCATTAGTTTCTTTTGCAGTCTGGTTGTGCGATTTTTAATGCTATTGCTTGTAAGATGGGGATATATCTTGCTATTATTTCCACTATTCCTTGGAAATCAGTAGTATAGGTTAGGGCTACTTTGGTGAAGTCACTTGACCCGTATGCGTTCTCATAGAAGCTGCAAAGTTGAGTAAAGGTGAAAATAAATTCACTTGGCGCAGCATCCAACATCGGTTTGATGGGCGAAAGTGATTTAGTAACAGATAGCACAGCATCTGAAGGTTTTGGTTTTTTGGCTAGCGGGGTAGATTTGTGCTTTTGGACAATATCATCTACAGATGATTCAGTTTTTGGAGACAGGTGAGAGTGATAGCTGACAGGCCTCTCAGACGATTCTATATCAGCACTACTGGTAGTGGAAAGTGGACGTTTTGTACAAGCGTGAGGTGCCAGAGGCTGGTCGTTAGTTTGTTTCGGAGGAATGTTCACACATTGCAATGCTGTGCTAGAGGAAGCAGCAGGAACAGTATGGTCCAATATTGGAGTCGGAATATGTGGCTCTGTTAGACTGGTTTTAACATTGGCCCCTTCTTTAGGCAAGGGAGGCTCATCAGGTGGCACCATTCTCGGTGAGAGAGGGGGAAAGTCTACAGTGTTAGAGTCGGTAGTGGTAGGTATTGGCAGTTCGGTAATTTGTTGAGTGCATTGTTTAGCCAAATGACCCTCCATCTTGCACACAAAGCACGTTGGAGTATCTGAAGATACATATATCCAGTATGCAGTACCCTCATGATGCACCTCAAAACTATCTGGAAGCTTTTCGAAATCCTCAGGTTGAACATAGAGTTGACGTCGGAAGCTCAATATGTGAGAGTAACCTGGGAGGTTAAATCCTGCTCGAATATGCATTATTGCAGAGGTGGTGTTGATTCCAAAGTTACTTAAAGCATGTTCAAGAACAGAGTTGGGTATAACTGGGCATACGTTTGACAGTATGATTCTACGTTGTTTGGTTAGGAGTGGCGGCAACGTTAATGTAACGTTGTTAACTTTAATTCTAGGATGTTGGTTACATAGAGTTTCAGCCAGTTGTTTACTCGCTAAGTAAATGCAAATTCTGTTATTTGAGATTCTGGATACAAATCGAATTTGAGAAGGATCAGTGAGTTTGCCAATAGCATAAATATATTCTTTAAGAGGGATACCATCATATGCTTCAATTACAATTGCCTGATCTTTAGTCGGTCCACTCTTTGCCATTAAGGAATAACTTTGAGTTGGGTTAGTCAATGGAGAAGACATTTTTAGGTTACCTTAGTTTGCTGCAGATTTTTGTTAAAATCCGAGCGGTCCGAGTCAAAGCCGGATTGGATACGAAGAAATCCTTCAACAAATCTTCTATTTCCACTCGTAGCACAAGAACAGATGATACACACTGTAAAACTCTTAAATTCTGAGGATTAAACAAAATGTTCAACCATCAAACAGTCATACACGGCCTCCTGTGTCATTTAGATAATTGATCTTTTCAATAATCTAGATTTTCACCTCTTTCTAAAAACATACATTTCTTATGAATACATATCCAAATAGTTAACTTTTATGAAATTTTATTACACTATACACAACACAAATTTACTTTTTATTCTCTGCAACCCGCCCGCTGCTCAGTTGCCTAGCAACGGCCTCCATCTTCCCCTGGCTGGACTACTCCTTCTCCTGCAACAGCAAACTTCTCTCACACATTACTTCCGCCTCATTCCTCTTGCAGTCTCCTACGATAGTCGGCATATGCTTCTCCCTCTCTTCTTCTTGATCTTATCCTTCTTCTTTCTGCCCATTCTTGCCTACCCGTTAAGACTACAAAATATCTTCTTCTATTTACTTGATTTAAATCATTTCATTGGACAATTGCATATTGATGCTTCATCAATAGAAGCTGTGCAAAATATTCTGTGAGGCACTGGGTTAAAAGAGGATCATAGTTCCATACCTGCCAATTTTTCTTTCTTACCAATAGCCATAAAGACATTGGAAGCTGTAGGATCTTCGCATGAATAACTTTCTTTGAAAAAGCAATATGTGATCTAAGCTCGGTTCCTGGTAGTATAGGACAAAAAGTAAAAGAGAAAGTGAATCATGTAATTTCAAAAAATTCTGGTTATCAACAGATGTGCGTTATTCCAGACATCCTCGAAAGAAAACCACCTGTCACACCAAGAGACTTGACTCTCTCTGTGAAGCAGTTAAGTCATTTAAATATGCCCCGATATCATCTTGTGACGTGGAGAGAAGTTTTCACGTTACAAAAGTGTTTTGCAAGACAAGAGACGATGTTTTACAGCTAAGAATTTGTGCAAAGAGTTGGTTTGAACTGCAATTTAGCAGTTAATACTAGCAGCGGGACCATTTCTGCTTCAACCTCTAAGGAATAAGGTAACTTTATTTATTATTTATACTAACTCGGCTTGTCTACTGCAAAGGGGCATTGTTTTAATTCAATAGTGCATATTTATTGGCATATTTTCAAGTTTTTAAGAGCATATTTGCATGCATATTTCAGTGTTTTTTGGGGCATGAAGTTCCGAGCCCTACTTATGAGCGTGATTCTTGCTAAACCGTTTGTGTTTCAGTTCCCTTTATATGTTTATAATTGTGATTCAGAAGTTCTAATATCTTTAACTACGACTACAATTATAAATGTCTATTAGTGGGTCCTGAGTCGGTTTATAGGGTTCCGTAGCTTGACACATTTCCTATGCCTTATAATTACTGCGAGTTGGACAAAATCATAACTATTTCTAGAGCAAGATCAAAACTAGAAACTGAAGGCCTGATATTATAATCTCAAAGTTTTAATACCTAAACTCCATACATTTGCCATGATGTGGTAATATAACTAACTGAAATGTCTCTTGTATATATGACAGTCTTTACATTACTTTATTTCCACCCTTGATTGTGACACAAGCCTAGGATGGTGTGAAGGAGCTCCTAGTTTCTAGAAAGTTAATTACGAAAGTTTAGTCTTCCCTCCATTTTGTTAGTCGAGATAGTTCTTTGTTTCAAAACACAAAGGTACATACAAGGAGAATAAAGGAAAAAAAAATTGTCGTATGTTTAAAAGCTATTCTCTAAAACTATGTTCCATTACCATTGTTAAAAACAAACCAATAGCAAGAATACTGAAAAACAGGTCAAATGATTCGACATTACACACCTATAACATAAAGGAATATTTCGAAAATGGCCGGTGCGCAAAAAGTTATTTGGATTGAATTGCGCGTTTTAAAGATATTTAGGTGCCTGTATTTTGTACTAAACTATATTTATCTCAAATGGTTCACCCGCTATACAAAGTTGCAGAAAACACTTTCCAGATCGATATCATTTTTTCTTAGGAAGATCTCCATCTCGCTCTGTTTCTTTATGTATACTAATTTAATATAGTTTCATTGAACACCACACACACCAACACATTCAACCATCCACACACATGCGCGCACACACACGTACACCACACACATACACATGATGTCAGAGTCAGTTTCAATTCTGGTCTACACCGGTGGTTTTAAGTGACACAAATAGATATTTACTGGTACCGAAAAGAACTGCTGGATGAAATTCCAGCACAGTGGTGGAACTAGTATAAACCTTGCAATCTGATACCATCTTTAACAATGTGTATATTATATATTGTATTATTTTATATGGATAGAGTGGGCCTCTAAACATATTTTTGGCACATATGTTTATGGAATACTTCTTGTGCCAACTAAAAGTACATGCAAGCAGTTTATAACTAGTTAATACATCTAATTGCGGTAAAATAACTGAAGGTGCCTTTGTATCTAAGGGAAAAGTACCTGTATCGTTAGTTCATTAGAGTGCTGTTAGGCCACAGTCAATACCCCACATACGCCGTAGTCCAAGCCCTTTCCCCTTGCTTCCCACAGATTCAAACAGCTCCACAATGTCAGTATCTTTGAAGTTAGCCAACGATATTTGGGAAGTACCTTAATCCGCTGTACTACAAAGTGAAAAGCAGATAAAATACCTTATTCCCTTTGTATAACACGTGCGTGTCGAAACACGGTTTACGTAAAAGAAAAAAAAATTAAAAACTTCCATTGGATAAGCATCTTCAGAAGCAACTTCAGAAATATGAAACTTATGGAGGTTATACGCTCAGTGAAGGTTCCTTTCAGAGACAACCAAAGTTCCGTAAAACTTAATGGATTTATATGTTCAAATATTTGATTATAACGGGTGCAAAGAGAAGTAATAAGACATCAACTAGGCACCAACTAGAGTACTATGAGTGACCACACAAACTTAATCCTAAAATGTCTTCCACGACATTCCTATCTGGTAGAGCTTTTACAGTCCAGTAGTGTCATAGCGGCGAATTCGACACTCCCCACTGTGCCCTCCAACAGTGTGGAAGTCCATAAATAAATTTCCCTCCACTCGGGGGGAAAAACTATGCACCACCTAAGTTTGCATCGAACACTTCTCTTGAAGACTGAAGTATTAAATTATTTATTTTTCGCTATCGACATTTCACTGTAAATACAAGATTGGAACACCCTGCAATATTAAGGTAAGGATGCGTTCCGAGCACTAAAAAGCGAAAGCAAGAATTGTGATATTATACGGCATTTGAGAAACGTTGCTATTTTGTGGTTTTTGTGAGTTATTGTGTGTGACAATGAACAGCATAACTCAAAATTGAAAAGTCAGATAAATAACAAGCTTCAGATATAGGTAGGTTTAGCACCCTCCAAGGATGGAAAATTTCAAAATATACGCTCACGCCAAATACGTTTGCATGGAAAAACTTGACTGGAGGAAATTATTTGCTTCTAAACATCTTAAATTATTTTCATTAACATTATTTGGTTGACATTTTATGAGAAGTAAAATGCAGGCATTGTATCTTATATGCACATATGAAGCATCTAATTTTGTAAAACTAGAAGCTCTAATATACACACAAAATCTTATTACGGCAGTAACGCCAACATCATTAAATTTCAGAACTCTGTCAAAAGTTTTAATAGACTTCTACAAATCCATGCACGTTCCTGACTTAGATCCTTCCCCAAGTTAAATAATGCTGTAGCTAAGGGAGATACTTGGAAGTGTGAGATATCTTTGACTTATTTATTTCCATCACACGATTTGTTGTTGTTTGTTATTTATGCCTTTTTTTTACGAAGAAACCACAGCTAGTTGTGTGCAGTAACATCAATATTACTTGTACCTAGAAACCCATTTCATTATTTAATCTCCCCTAACATTTTTATTTCCATTTTCGTTTTCCCATCTTGTTATGAAACCACTTCCATTCGTACCTTTTCTTGACGCCTAAGTATGTTTCAGTACAACTTTACTTATTTTGTTAAATATATGCTTCATTTAGAAATCCATTTTTTATGTAAATACACTGTTATGTTAAAAACTATTTTTCTTGCTCTAATTGATCTCCTTTTTGTCAAGTTTCTATTTTAAAAATAACTGTTTCAGTTGTTAGGTTTCTACAATCATAGAAAGCTTAACTCTAAGAATTGATATATACGTTCCATAAGTTTAACCGTATTGTAGATTAAGGACTGGTGTTAATTGTCTAGTTGGTTATTTGCTTGAAACTGCTTTTAAAAATAAATGCTGCGCTGCCTCAGATCTTGCCACCCTTCTTACTCCCTCGCCTCATTCCTTCCAAAGGTTCAACAGGCCTGTTAAGAAACACTCCTAAATCTGACATTCATACTCATTCAATTCCTTACAAACCATGGAAAATTGTAACAATATCTATACAGAACTGAAAAAGCAATCTCACCTAAGTGCCCATGCTTAGATGACCGTCAAACAGTCATACCTACATCTCTTACTTCATTGCGAGCTGCAAGCCAGGAACAGACCAGAGCATTTGAAGAACCCCAAAATAGTGTTACGAAAACTACTTTCATCATCACGTGCAATCCACTTTATACATGAAATATTTAAGACCTTAGATTAATACTAATTTCATAAGCATGTGTATGAGATTAAATATCCTGCGATATGCCCACTGGTTAAACACAGGTTCCAATTAGAACTTTAAAAAAATAATCCTGAAATCCTCCTTTTCTGCTAAGCGAGATGGCTCAGCGTTAACGTGTAAGGCTCCCATTCAGAAATCGTGGGTTCGATTTCCGCGACTCACCCACGGGCTCTATCGAGCGGATCCCTGGATCACCTGGCGAATACTGGGAAGGATAATTACATCCTCCAAATTTCCGGCCCCTCCAGTTCATTTCGCCTTCACTTCAATCCGGCCTTTCCGGGTCAGAACTGTTGGCGATGAGCGAGTTTGGCGCGACTATATGGAGACTTTGCGAAACCTATGTGCTGTTCACGACCGATGGATGGCGTTGCAGTCGTCTGACCTGCTGGAGTGTACCGCTGTAGAAACTCAGGAAGCTTGTGGTATAATAATAATAATAATAATAATAATAATAATAATAATAATAATAATAATAATAATAATAATAATAATAATAATAATAATAATAATAATAATAATAATAATAATAATAATAATAATAATAATAATAATAATAATAATAATAACAACAACAATAGCAATGTTACTTTCAGACTCGGCTGCTAAGTATACAAGAATTGAGAAGAGTCTGGAAGAAAATGGTTTGACTTTCGTGGGTACTCTCCGCAAAACCAAATAGGAAATTCCTGAACACGTCCTGAACATCGTCACAAAGACTCCTAAAGAAACAAGTTTGTTCTGTTGGTCTCCACAATGCATCACGATGCTAGTATAGGCCCTGAAACAATGAGGAAAAGATGTCGGAATTTGCAATATGTTATGATATGAGAAAGGTAGGCGTTGACTTGGTGAACCAACTGTGTGAGAAAAATGATATTTAAAAAAAAAAACAACAGGTTGTGTTGAGTTCTGTAACTTGCAAATATAGCTGGAATCAACGCCTTGTGCATTTACAAACCCAAAGGGGAAACTGTCAAGGGGTTAAGTAGGACAGATTTCATTTCTAACTTTTCATGGGAACTGATAAGGTCATATTGAACGCAGGTCTAAAATGCCACAAATTCGTGCAAAGATTCGACACGTGCTCAAGTATTCCATGATGCTGAAGAACCTGCTGTGGAAGACAATGCATAAACAAAAGTATTCGAGGGCGTTGTTATGAATGTGGAAGATCAAAAGAAAAATCTACCAGAAAATGGTGCACAAAGTGCTTCAAATGGGCTTGCTCTAGCTGTTTGAAAGGTGTGAATTGCCTGTAAATCACTGTATTGTATCTAATGAGTGCCAGAAGAAATGAGGTGCAAGTCAGTGAAGTATGAGTGGAATTCTAATAACAGACGGTACCTGGGAGGGTAAAGAAAACAGGTCCTGTTCAGGTATATTTCTGAAGGAAATGCTGTTAATGAGATCATCTAAATTCAGAGAACATGTGAGATGTACTACACTTTATGAGTAAATATGTATGCTGCTATGCATTATTATCGGCTGTGTATTATGTGTATTCCACGCATTTTCTTTTTTGTATATAAAGTAAAATATGGTTGATTATAGTCCACAGAACTATCTATATTAAAAAAGGTGTTGAAAATTGATGTTTAAAGCAAGAATATTAAATGGGTGACACCTTTCCCCCACGCCAGTAAACACCTTACAGTTATTCACGTGAGTAACGAAGGGTTAAACACGATCTCCCATGAAGTCTTAGGGATCTTGGGAGTCACTCTAACAAGGGACTATTATTTGACCGGATTATGTCCTATGCAATGCCCTCCGTGTGTGGAAAATGCCTATCTTTTTCAAAGTGTTTGTCTCGACGAATGTCTAGAGGTACATCCTCTGACAAACTGTTCAAATGTTGTTCAACAAAGACAGAATAGTGCAAACCTTTGGGTATAAATTTATCGTGTTTATCTATCATTACATTGGCGCTCTCCAAAAACTGAAACATGAACAGCTTTTTTTTTCCGTAATGCAGCCGCTCCATGATAACACGAGCGAAGGACTAATCATTACAAGGGAGCGTGAGCTATGTAACTCCCACGCTGCAGCATGTACCCCCAGGAAACTATGTGTTGCAGTTGCGAACTAACATGCAATCCCGAGGACATAAAGCCCTGCATAAGTAGGTCAGCCAACCTATTGCTCAGTATCTGTCCAAGCCACCCAGAGTTTAGAGCAGATCAGTTTGACTACTTCCAAGATGAAGCAAAGCAAGAGAAATAAATTTAACGGTTTACTAAGCACTAAGAAAGTAAAAGAACTTACAACCTTGCAAGTTCCTTTTAACACATGGATATTGCAGAAATTGAGGTCATTCTGGTATTACTGAGAGGTTTCAGTAATCTTCAATGTAGTTAGAATATGGCACACCTAAAATCCATAGCTTGAACTGCAGTCACAGCAGATGTTGCATATTTTATTCAGCCTTCCAAAATATTATCAGCATCCAAAGGTGTAATATCTGCCTCCTTGTATGCTTGCTTGCGGTTTCACTATCCAATAGCCAAATACGGCACTATAAAATAAGGTACAACAATTGGTAAATATTGCAATTTTTATATTTCTAATACTGGTACAAATAGCTCTATTGCGGCTAAATATGAGCCTTGGAAGATGAAAATATTAAAACGTAATTCGTTCATAGAATCGCAAAAGACTAAAGCACCATATAGCAAGAAAACATAGGAAATACATTAGAAAGAATTTCGCGATTACCAATACAGAAACCAGCCTATGTTGCGAGCGGTTTGACTGAGCGTTTAATTTAAATTAAACCCGCAAATTGAATATAAAATCCAATTACTTTAATGGCGGAGAATAGCGTGCTGTGGAAAATAAAAACTGAACTGCATGCACGTGTGCACAAAAATGAACTCCCTGGAAAGCATTTAATTACTTTATGGAAAAGGTTTATGTGCACAATGCTCAGAAATTACGCTCTACACAATTAAAGTATACTTTATAAGTTTTATTACATTGTTATAAAAAGTAGCACTCTCAAAAGCTCTCGCGTCTTTTGAATTAGTACTAAAAAGGTAAATCACTTTCACAAATTGTATTTTCACTCCTGGATTCTGTTTCTATGTAACAAGTGGTTGCCAAATAAACCTGTATTGTGCACCCTCTTATTACTGTATTTACCACTGTTTCAATTCCAGCATCTAATTAAGCTCAGTGTCGTATAAGGCATCTCACAGCGTGCTAAAAGCTTCGCTTTCCAACGGTGTTTACAAACTCTCTTTTATAAATTTCTGAGGGATTCACAGTGCATGTGCAGTCTGGTGCTCCCAGTTTCTCATATTGTTTGTCTTTATTTAATGTTGGCATAAACCCCTTTTCGCTCTGATTCAGAACAAGCCTGGATAAACCAATTTGTTAATTATCTGAATTCAAGTCCGATATATAGGTTAGACCATGAATAGTGGTCAGGCCTAGGTAGCGGTGAAAGGGATAAATATATCACTTGAGTGACTGGAAGGTTGACATGGCAATGCTGGTCTGTTACCAACCTTTGAATGAGTCCGTCTCGTACTGGCTTAATGTCAGAAGCCAAATATTAACCTACTTTAATACATGTCCATTTAGGACCCTGATTCTATGCGGTCGACTGTGCGTCATTTCTAGGATACAGGTTTGATGGATTAATAGACTTTTGAGAAAATTTATGAATTAAGTATTAAAGTAATCTTATCAAAATTATGGTGGAAAATGTTAAAGAACTGCCAAAGACCTCGGTTTAATGCAAATACAAATATGTGGTGTGTTCCACTCTTATGTTTCTCGTCCCACAATGCATTTTTACAAACACTTATTCTTCTACATACTTCATCTGGTCGAGATAAACTTTATTCTGATTACATATTCCCTTGTATAGGTACAATGGAAATAGGGGAATACAATAGGGTTAAGCGATAGCCAACTACTTCCAGAACTGGCCTCTTGCGATGGCTTTAAAATTCTGTTCTCTTTTTATAAAAGCGAAACGAACAATGACTTCCCATTTGAGAAAAGTATACGTATTTTAAAGTCCAAACAATAACAACGAATGCCTCAGAATGTTTAAACCCCCACAAAATCAAACAAATAAAACAGAAAGCGAGGTATACATATTTTGCGTCTAAGATTCTATCACTTACAGCTTACCAGTAATGCTCAACTCATTCAGAAAAAAGAGGAATTAGAGTTATTTCCAGAAAATTCCAGAAGCCATTTTTGAGAATAAAGATTATGCCCGTAAAGGGTAGTTTGGGATGGGAATATCCTTTGAAAATCTTCATATCGCATCCTTGGAAGATGTTGAACTTCAATGACAGGTATTCTATTTCGTTAATGTTTTGTGTTTCAGTTATAATGTTCAAGGCGCACACAGAAGGACTGACCGAAGATGCACACATAGATCAGTTTCTAAAAGCGCTTTTTTATTCGAGGAGTTTCAAAATATGAATGTTTTCGGGAAATATCAGGATCGAACGTTTTTATGGAATACAATACTCTCCATTTATGTAGTGGGGATGGTAAAAATTGCTCAGGAACTGCACTGGATTGTGAATGAAGCTGGACCAAATACGAGCAATAACGACAGAATCCCATCTGGAATCCGGAACCTGTCACAGATATCATCAGTAAATGGTCTAATCAAATGCTACTGGTGTGAAATCAGAGTTACACACGACAAACGGGTAATTCAGGGAGGGCAGACACGTATGAATTGGAGTGATATAATGGCCAATGATGGCATCTCGAATGCCAAATAGAGCGTGGAATATGTTTCTCCTTGTCTGATGTATATTTCACAGGGTCGTGAAGGCTATCAGAAGACAAGTTCTTGTGCACTGTAGTGGGCGACCTCCATCTGACTAGACATTATCAGTTACCCAATTAGTCATCTAGCAGAAGCAAGGGCCAACACAAGCTTTTTGGTTCCTAGTATCTTGTGAAAAATTATGTAAAGATGGACTAGAATGGTGGTACATTCATATAACTTTCGCCACTCTCTGGCACGTATTTTTTTTCTATAGCTTCTACAAGCGACTCTCACGAAATCTTAGTTTTCTGCCCACTTCATCTTAATTGCAATAATGTTTTGCAGAAATAGTTTCAATATTGAATTTGTTATAGGTATATGGTACAAGAGTTTAAGCCAATAATACGGAACGAATTAAATATTCTTCCTATCAATGGAAAAATATAGAAGCTAATGGAAACAACATGTTCAAAGAATGGTTGAAAAACGCTTCACTAAGCTGTGTTATGAGTAGAGCGAGGATAAATATCCCATCGCCTACAATGTTTGCGCGCTCGTACTATACACACTCCGTGGTGACTGGCAGACGGCGTAGTACAGGAGTTCAGAACATGTAAACAAACGGGCAGGGCTGTGTAAGAAGCTCTAGGCCATTTACATCAGTTCATATCGTCATCTTTCGTTCCTCAAAAACATTGCAGTGAACAATAATACACTTTTTAAATTGTTCAAAAGTAAAACTTGTCATTCAAGCAATGTTTATACAGCGAGAAACTTCTCTCAACGTCACATGATGTAGCGGGAGCAAGCGTAAGATATTTTGCATTGTGTTCGTCATACGTAGATGACGTTTTGTCTAGATGTTGTAAACCAATTTTTATATGAACCATTGTAGCGTAGCCAGGGTTTCTCTCCAACACGGTTTTCAGTTTATTTTGCACTGCTTCGGTTACAGGCGCAGGATCTACATTTTGAATTTCCATATAAAGCTCTTCTATCAATTGTAAAGCTTATGACAGTTTGTGATTTCTTGATTCCAAATGCAGAATAGTTTTGGTGACAACTGGAAAACACTTTTTAAAAACTAACAAATGTTTACGCAAATTGCCTGAAATCAGTGACTCAGGAGATTCAATAGCACATTGATTACTCTAACTATTTTATCATAATAATCTGCATAATATGCAGCAGCATTTAGCCAGCTACTCCATCCACGTAAGCACGGATCGCACAGAAAATAACACTCCCTTATCTGCACGGTACAGCTGTCATACTGAACCAGAGCACGCTGTTCACCCCTCAGTCCGAGGTAGCAGCGATGACGTCAAGCAAGCAATGCTTGCAGTCAACCTGATTTCTTCTTCAGTGGATATATGTCCTCGCTCTAGTTATGAGTACCAGAGGATTGGAAGAAAGAGAGAAACTTTAGGCCGGAAAAGGAGAAATTCCTAATTCCTGACGAGATGATAAATAACGGGTATCTTGGAAATATTTAAACTAAACTGCGAGTGTTTAAGAAACCTACCTTTTTGTTTAGTCAATGATTTGTGTATCTCATATGCTTTATCCTTGCACAAAGGTGTACAAAACATTATTAAAATGAAGAGGGCCTTATAGCCACAATGTTCTCGTAGGATATTAGTAGAAAACGTAGAATAATATGCATTTGGTTTCTCCGTAAATGCATTTAATGTACATTTTCATAAAAATCTGTAGCGGTAGATGAGCTGCTACTTTATGCAGAACCAACATGGCGGACAACACATCCAGTATGGCCACCTGTGGGTCAACCAGTCCCTTTCTGCTCCCCGCTTCTTCCTGCCGAGAATATACAGGTATAACGGTCTAGGATGGAAGGGTGAAGGTCAATCGGAACTTGGATCTACAGTGACTTTCTAATGGGATGATGTTTGTCCTTGAGTGCTACCATGTCGGAAACCAATCGAAGTCGCGCTATGTTGTCGTATTGCATTCCTCCTAAGTGGGGCAAGACACATGCCAACTTAATCCGTCTCTAATAAATATTATTTGTTCTAAGACAAAATATTCAAATATTGCAAAAATAGTCCAAGAGGAAGGTAGGGAGCAATGTTAGTAACATAATCATAAAAACCACATACTATTAAGTATTTTCAAATAATGTCATATTACAAATGAACAAAGATAACCATATATTATGCTCGTAACCACGTAGGCACTGTAATGGTCATTATTATTTATAATGTAGGTGGGAAGGTATATACATTTTAGGGTATATGCGTTTCTTAGAAGATGCAACAATGAGAAAGACAGAAATCACCTTGATTTTAGAAGTTCTCTATTCCTTAATGCTAAGACCTGTGGTATAGGTGATGCAAATGTGTCTCGCATTTGCGGTGATACAAGACAATCTGATACTAGTGGTGCTCAAAGTGTTTGTGTTGCCTAGAAAATACACTGAACTTCAGAATAGGGCTACAAACCTAAGTGAGTTTGACAAGGACGTTGTACGCATCGTTTTGTTCCAGTTTTAGGACCAAGGTGAATTTCCAAAACTACAGGAAGTACCTTGTGCTCTTAAAACTAAAATGTTATACACTGGTTCAAATTCATCCACTTGCGGAACTTTGAGAAGATGGCGGTTCAAGTACAGAAAGGAAATGATAGGCGTCATTCTTTAACGAAGAGGAGTCATATTGTAGTGGCAAAAATAAAATTCCTACGCAAAATGTACGAAATTCGCAATTCTGGTAATGCCAAACCTGTATTTTTCTTAAACGAGACCTGGGTAAATAAAATCTACACTCAAACTTCAATCTGGCTTCTTTTTTCTCAAAAAAGGGTTGCCTAAATATACTCGTTGAAAAAGGTAGTCGGCTCATCATTTGTCATGTAGGTTCTGCTAAGACAGGATTCCTACCTGAAAAATGGATTTCCTGTTCCAAATTATCTCAGACTATCATCATGATACATTTAAAGGATGATTTCTGAACACGTTCTTAAATGATTTAGAAGAGAGGAGCATAATTATAATGGATAATGCACGATATTATTCCATTATTGAAAACCAAGAACCAAATACGTTAGTAGAAGGAATCGAATTGTTGAATGGTTGCAACAAAGAAAATAGAATAAAAAAAAAAAAAAAAAAAAAAACGGAGGGGTTTGGCTTTTCGGCAACAGAAACTATGTCCTTTATTGTACTTTCATGTTATTTAGAAACTTTTAAACGTAAACCCTTAGGTTAAAACATTTAATTTATTTTGGTCTTCCATTTAAACTTAGACATTCGTTTTACACATTTTAATTTTTTTTTCATTAAACTTTTCCCTGAAATCACACAATTTTCACTAAGCTATGAATTGCGTACTACTAAAAGAATAATATCCTTCCTACAATGTATTAAAATCTTCGGCACATGTATCGGAGAAAGGGGGCAATCTACTTTATGGTAGATGGCATTTCCATTTTTCAGTGGTTGTACTTTACTCCCACACTCCGTGTACTTTTGAGCTATTTTACAACGGTGGAACATCTGGATAGGTAAATAATGCATTTACGAAACCTTTCTTGTGCTCTGGTGATGTGAGTTTGTACTTAAGATAAATGTTACTCATGAATTAGTTTTAGAAAATTCTCCTGTTTACACAATATTCCAGAATACAATATAAAGAATAAAAATAAAATTTTCATTACTATTATCCTCGTTTCTAGTATTATACCAGGACTAGTATCCGCAGATTTTACTTTATGCTATTCTGTATTCTTCTTCTTATAGATTAAATAATTAATTACAACATTTGTTGCAGAATTTCTGAACTACAATAACCATAACTAGCTATCCAACCTAGAAAAAACAGAACAATAACAAACAAAAGCAATGAGCTACAACTTTGTAACTGATTTAAAAAAAGAATGAAATGTAAAGATGGATAGGAGGAGTATTGAATTGTTTATATTTCCTTGATATATATATATTGTCCCATATTCTTTCTATTCTACTTGTATTCGATGTGTGCTGCTGTTGAAGTCTTGGAGACGTTAAGTGTCAGAGCTATTTCTTCCTGTAATCCGTCTCCATGATCACCCTCCACTTTTTCCCTATATATTTTCTCCATAATATGTCGCGATACTGTTTTACTAAGTCCTCCAATACCAAGTAATCCCCTTCCTTCTTGTGATATCCCATATTTGCTTGTGCGCTAGCGCCGTTCTTCCATTTTGCAGTTCATCTTCATATTTTAAGCATACAAATAAAGCATGTCTTGGCGTATTCTTTAGACCACATATATCAAATGTGTCATTTCTTTTTCTTCCAATTTTGTTGAAGTGCGTGTTATATGGTCCATATTTCGTAATATATTGGTTTGCACTCTTCCATGGTCGTATTGCCTTTAAGCTCAAGCGCTCCTTGATATACGTTAATAATCTAAAGTTCTTCTTCCTTCCGTAACTGTTTCCCACTCCTTTTGCCATTGCTTAGTTAATATTTTATGTGTTTCCGTTTTAGTTGTGCACGGTCTTCAAATTATTTCCTGCAGTTTTCCACAATTCTTTCATTTTAGAATACAATACAAAAGTCTTACAACTTAATGTTAATGCTAATTACTCATTTGCAAAGTTCAGCATCAAATGCTTGTGCATTTGGCGCTTTTATCGCTTTATGCTGGTGGCTTAATAAGGAAGCCATGCCGTGTAAATGGATTACCAGCCTGTAGCAAATGGGAGATGTAAAGACCTGGCAGAACAAAGCTCCTGTCAGAACACTAGTTCTGCAACTTATGTATCAGCAACAAAACTGGAAAGCATACACCTGATTCGCTTTGTGAGCAATGCCATAGAAATGTAAATTGTTTGTAACTTAAGGCATTACAGTAGCTCTTTGAGTATGATTTCATTTCGTGTAAACATCGCAGTTATCAAAGCCTTCCATTTGGGTACGTTAATAAGATGTTACTATGTGCCATGGAAAACACGTATTTCTGTCTAGTTAGTTTACCACTGAATAGAGCATATGCCTAAAGGCGAATTTCTACTAGAACTACTCCGTCTCTCAGTTCCCCCTCTCTATATTTTTCGTAATGAATGAAACACATTTGTCATCTTAATTAATGCTCAAACTCTTCTTATAATTAAGTGAATTTATTTCCTACTGCACTCCATATAAATCTAGTTTTATTTGTGAAGTAGGTTAACGAAAATCCACAAACGAGAGGCAGGCAGACTGACATAGAGACTGATTTCAAAAAAGATATTGTTAATAAGCAGCATGACATTACAGTAGCAAATTAGACATTCAGTTACAAATAAACATTAGAGTGACATTCCAGCTGACAAATTTGAAATGTACCCTAAAATTAACTTTATATAAACTTTGTTTTTTTTAGGAATATTTTAATTATACTCCTCCTTTTCATACTTTATTCTAGGCCACAAGATAAATTATTTTAAAATATGAACTATTCTCCGTATGAAAATTTTCATAAGTATGTTGTATTATAAGCATTATGAAATGTTCTAAAAATCACATTCTAGCCCAATATCGGCAGAAGGACATATCATTTGATTAGATTAATGTGATCTTTAGAGATTAATAAATGCATAACGCATCAAGTTATATTTTTGAGTCGAACTTTGCACGAGCACTTATTTAATTATTCGTAATACCCTTTATACCAATATTTACACCGATTAAGCTAATCATAACATGGATATTTAACAGGTCACACTTTAATTAAAAATAAAATGTTACCACAATCTACAGCGTAGTCTAAATTGCGATGAGAACATAAGAGGTAAAAGTTATTTCATTTGTACCTAGAGGTTCTGTAACTTCAATTCAATCGGAAGCTTTGACAAATGATGCTGTTATAGCTTGTTGAACTGCAGGTTTTCTTGTTGTTGACTTTAGTAATGTTCAACATTACAAACTCTGTAGAGTCTGTTTAAACAAAACTGTCTCCAACTTGGACCAACATCGAATCCGGGGCATCTGGGTTCAAAAGTTAAATCAAGGCGCTTACTATTGGAGAAAACCTCGGCTGAAGTTGAATGTATATATGATTAATTCCTTTAATTGTCTTTAATTGTGTGCTACAGTCACAGAAAACAGTTTTATTGTCAGCTTTAAAAACAAAACACAATATGTACATTGCATAGGGAGAAGGACAAAGAGGGGAGGAGTACCATGCATCATAGACGGGGGAGATTGGGTAGAAAAGAGTGAATGCGTAGAGAAGCAAAAGGAAAGAAATATACACGATATATAAAAGTACGAGCTCAGAGCTGTGCATGTATGGCTCGTGGTAAAATAGGTAGTTCCCAACCAAGCGACACTCTATGCAAAGTTCAAGCCCTGCCAATTTTTTCTCTCGCTTTTCTTTTATTATTTTTTTCAAATTGCTGTTTGCAAATGATATGGAATACTGCGCTGTTTCATTTGTTATTATCTTATCTTATTATATTTTATGTAGGATAATGTCATTATCATGACCTGAACTGAATACAATATTGTGCTTACGAATAGAAAGCATGTGCTCTTAGCTCTAGAAAAGAAATAACTAGAGTAGCCGTCAGGAACGATGGCGGTAAATGACATACAACGCGGAGATAGGGTAATAGGAAAAGTGGTGCGCTGTAACTGCTTCCCATCCTCCTCAGGAAATGTTTGTTCACATTATACACCATTTCTCAGGGTTGACTTGAATTAGGCAGCCTTCTTTTCTTTCTTTTCTTTCTTTTCTTTCTTTTGCTTCTGCCATCGTCGGAACTTCTAGCGAACTTACTATCACACAATAGTGTGGACTTATTGCTCGTAATTATTTCATTCCACTGTTAAACTGTAGGCAAGAACTCGCACACGCGCTCTGAATGGCTAGAAAACACGTATCTCATTCGTGACGGCGACTGTAGTGCACAGGGAAAATCGCAGTTACTTCCTGTTTAAGCTTTTTTTATTCACTTCCAGGAACCGTAGAAAACCCCATTTCCACTCAGATATACGGAAACAGCTAACAATGAGCATTTCCATTTGTAAACTCTGATTCTCTGCAATATTTTCCTTTAAGGAAGCGCTAGTGAATCACGAGATGGCACTCCTATACATCTGCAGAAATGTGATTTACCTTGCACACTATTTAATTCCTTTTCTGATCTAATAGCACCTGTTTTCAATTCGTAAGTCCAATAATATATTAGTCCCAATTCAAGGCAGTGCCAGTATTAAGGTCACCTCATATAGGATATTGATTGCATTGAGTACACATTTGTGGTAATTAAGTGTCAATGTTGTACATTCGTGTTCAAAATTCATTCGTTTGCTTCGCCTGATCACATTTAACAGCAGAAGTGGTAACGAATAGGGTAGTTAGAATACCACGTTTTTCATTATTAACAATTTGAAGAATAAAAATAAAAAATAAATAGAGAGAGAGAAACAAGTGTTTGGCAGGGCTTGAATTTGTCACCTAGTATCGCTTGGTTAAGAATTCCCAACTCTGCCACTGAATCACATATACAATTCTCGGCAGTTCTTGACAGATATGTTTGCATGTACAATTGAGACAATATTAGTGACCTACTGGCTCAAATTTATTTTGACTTATTGCACAAAATTATACAATCTGGTACTTTAAGTCTTCTATATGCAATTGTGTCCCCAACAATCCTCTACAATCCCTTAAAGTTAAGTTTAATTCTGAAACATTCTGCATTTTGGAGGAGAAGGAAGGCAAAGAAAAACGTAAGGGAGAAAGTGAAAAAGTAAAGTAGGTGGAAGGGTGAACCAAAAAATGAGAAGACAGAAGGAAGAGAAAGACATCTCAGGGCGCTGCCAATATGTTTGTTACAGCTAAGCAAAGATCGCCTCCCTGGTTTATTAGCTGACATGTTAGCCTTAAACTCCAGAGGTCGTATGTTGATTCCGGCTGGTAGATGGGAAATATCCTTAGCCAGATTATACCCTATTCTCCCAGTAGTCTGAGATAATATAAGAATGTGAATGTGTGTGTGTGTGTGTGTGTGTGTGTGTGTGTGTGTGTGTGATGTACTACATAAGGAGAAAAGTAAATGTCTTGGACTTGGGACTTACGCAAATATAAACTATTTGTATAATATATGGGGGTATATTTTTCCTAAACTAGAATAAAATGAAACATTTCCTCTTTTCTTGCTACTTTCTAGATTCTATGATTACTAATTTAAACAGGAAAAGGTCTAACCGTATAATTCAGGTTATGAAACAGCACTTATTTTACAAAAAATAATTATGTAAAATAATACAATCGAAGAGGATGTTGCATGAAATACCGATCACTAGAATAATAATAAGAAAAATAAAACTGGAAAGGATGTTAAAATAAAAATTTTGTATCTCATTTTGTGAACAAATGAATTAAAATTTAGAGTTAGAAAGAATACAACAATATATCAAGAAATGGGATAGTTTTAAATTTAATGAGTACTAAAACATATTCACATTAAAATAAAAAAGTAAATAATTAATTGGAATATAGAAACGTGATTCACTAATAATAACAAACGCACAACAATGTATAGGATACGCGTTGAATGCCAGAAACGAAGCAAACGTCATTGTAAAATTGCATGCAGCACACGTGTTTTGATCCTGACGGGAGATTCATTTCTTTTTTGTAGTGTTTAACGCCCACTTTTACTACATACGGCACCGCAGGCGGTGATACTGTAGACACATGGAATGAAGGTGGAGCACCGGTGGATTGAGATGGCTGGGGATACCGGAGAACCCGGAGCAAACCCGCCCTAAAGCCGCTTTATTCAACAAAAATCCCACGTGCGGTTGCCTAGGATCAAACTCGGGCAGGTTTGGTGAGAAGCGAATGGTCTAACCACTCGGCTACGGCGCGGCCACGGGAGATTCAAGGTAGCAGAAGAAAGAAACAGTAGTTTGCAAGCTTTATTGATGTAGTGGTCTAGAAATAAAGGATTTGTGGCGAGTACAAAACATATTTGTGGAAATAAACTCTGCGAATACATTTTAAAGCTTCTCCAAAATAATTGCGTCGAGTCGACTTATACACATCGGGTCATGGTAGTACTGAATTGCACATGCTCTCATATCACAAAACATCTCCCACATCAGAAACAATTACTACACACGTGCAATAATCATATATTGGCAAATAATTATAGAAGTTAGATTAATACACCAAAAGCAAAACGCGAGCAGGAAACCGTCGCAAGAACACAATCAATAGGTATATGGCAAAACGACATTAAGACATAGTCTCCGAAAAGCATCTTGAGATATTCTCACTAGTACTCAAACAAAATTGTTGATAATAAAACATTTTTATTTATCTTATATAATTATATAAATATATTTGTTAAGTCAAAGAAGAATTATCAGTAATTCAGCACAAGAATTTCGCTTAGCAAAAAAACAGTTTTTGTATTAAAAGCGGAAGCATGATTAAGTTATTTCACGTTGTTGATTTTGTAATATAAAATATTTCCTGTATAGACGAACAATTGGAGCAAAGCCTGATGCTAAATCAGAGCGTTAAATATTATTATGCATTATATATGTTTACAATACTTTAAAATATTTAACTTTCTCATTAGTTTACATTAAAAGTATGATTCGTGGTGTTATAGTTATAAATGGTTATCATAGGCCGTGATAGGTTTATAATTAGGCTTTATTCGATTTTTTCTTAGTCACTGTTTTAATCGGTCAATAAAAATGTATAAAAATTTTGAATTTTATAGGGAAAACAAACCCAACGGTTTTATGATTCAACTTGAACGGGAATATTGACTTTGTCCGTCGCCATCAACATAAAACTTAATAACACTACAAAATCTTTTATAAATTAGCTCACAACGTGCTGGCGTGAGTCGAAATACAAACACACAACACAATATATAAAATACTTGTACAGTGATAAGAATGCAAATTTTGGTTATGTATTTGTTAATCTATCACTCTTGAATACTAGCGTGTTGTTGAAGTGCGCTTTAGTAGTTTTACCTCAGTCTGTCTAGCACAGCTGTTAATGCATTACATTGTGCACTGGAACATAAGGATGGTGTATTACCTTGCAACTTGATATACAGAGTGTCCCAAAAAAAGCGACAACGCTTAGTATGTTGTGCAGGATGGCAAACTGATTGGTTTTAAGTAGGAATCCCTGTCCGGAAATTCAGCGCTTGAACAATGTAGCATATCGAAGTTTGAGATAGGTGTTCATCAATAAACACATCGACCTGTTTACATTAAAAACGGGCTTCGAACTGTGCACCTCCTACGTCATTACAGAGCCTACATCGGCGGTGGTGAGCCTCATGCACATGACCCAATAAGTGCGATTGTTTTTGAAGATTTTCAATCGCTCCGTGGACACGAGCCATATCGTCCTCCACTGACGTTACAGGAGTGGCATACACCACGTACTATTCATACAGCTCCAAAGAAAATAGTCGAGAAGTGTCAAATCTGGCGACCTTGTTGGCCATGGAACTGGTCCACCTGTACTTATCCATCGATTTGAATATGTGACGTTGAAGTGTGCTGAAGCTCAAGTCGGCCATTTCAGCAGTGCACTGGTATGGGTCGAACTGCTGTTAAAAATTTACTGTACTGGAAACTACACAAGTAATGCTGTAAGATACGCACCAAGGACTCTATGTAGGAATTTAGCACATGCGTAGTAATGTTATTATGCTCAGATCGTTTATCCCAGCACACAGATTATTAAAAGGTTGCATACCTACCGTATTAAGATACAAAAACGAATGTTAAAAAATTGTCACAACTGTTCGTTCTCAAACTTCGACGCTCTCCAGCGTCCAAACCATGCATTTCTGGACAGGGTTCTTATTTAAAACCAATCAATTTGCCATCCTACACAACATACTAAGCGTTGTCGGTGTCATTTTTGGGACACCCAGTATTTGCCGATATCTCCAACGTAGATTTCAAGATTTAATCAAAGTAATGAAACTTCAGCAGTCACCAAGCTAGATAGCTTTGCGGTATCTTGTGAAGCTTGCATATGTGGGTTTGATTCCAGCCGTCCACTCTCATGGACTTTTAGGAGTTTCTCTGGTTCAGTAGGTAAATCAGGAATACTCCGCTACCACACATTTTCTTGTCCCCATTAAGCCCTATAATTTTCCATCTGCTGTAGAGTGAGGTCCAGACGACGAGGTTAGTGTCTTGCGACGAAATTTGTATCTAGAAAGATGTAAACCTTACATGATCTCTAAGGCCTGTTTCCTTCCTGCAAGTATTTTGTCTATATCTGGGATCTCCAATTTGCAGACGGCTAAGACAGGGCCAGCGGACGTCAGGATTGGTACCCAGCTGTAATCAAATGACCACGTCATTTCTAGTGCACATTGTCTTCCGGATCTGATAGCATTTATGGTCTCCCCTTTAGCCCTTCCTTACAGGGAAACACATAATGCCTACGGGAGTGTTGTAGCTGGAGGCTTCACTGTGTAACTACCCCTTACTCCCCACTCCTGCATCACTGCAGACAACTGCAGGCTCTGTGATGTCAACAAGCAAGTGTTCCCTTCTTCCTGCCTCCGAGGACACACAGCGGAGAGTAAGGCGAGTCAGACAAGGGGGAATGCCAAGTTAATCTTAACGATGGAGCAGTGGGTTAAGGGGGAATACATATACCTTGTATGGTAAATATAGGACACAAACTCTGTCCCCCCCCCCCCCCACAATAACGATGTTATACCTGAAATATACATACCGGGTCTTGCGGACATAAGTTTAGCTATGTTGCTACTTGAAACCTTAATATGTATCCATCCCAATGCCTAAGCTACTGGTCCAGGTAGTGCGAGGTCACTGACCTTGCAGAAAGTGTTAGAACTTTGGGCCGGTTCGCCATTTATTATTACAGAGCGTTATGCCTTTTGTGCCACGCTTACTTAGAGGTACTAACCAACATGAAAACATACTAGTGTTAATAAGTAAAGTTATAAGTACGCAAATGAAGCAAATATTGATGTAATACTGTTCATTACACTCAATTACTAATAAAAATAGCTGCACTTATACCACTAACATAACTGAGCTGACTGAATGTTTCACAATATGAAAAATGAACTATAATGTGCAGTTTCTAATAAAATGGTATATGCATGTTTATATTTAAATTATTTCCAATCTATTGGGCTGGTCGCAAACATGTCCATTCGTAATTAAGTTTATAATTTTATTTATCGGTTTTGTAAAGAATATGTAACTATTACACCTTTTCTTGAATATTAACATTCACACTGGCCTATTTGAAGCAATCAGCGTCGAGATAAAAGTTTCACTTACTTAAGTCTTAAAGTGGTAATAATAGTTGGATGCTTTCCTGTAAATTTTGCAACAAAATATTCTGCTGATAACGAAAAGCAAAGTATAAATTTGATACATTGAAGATATAGTTACCAAGAGCTCAGTTATAAGAACAAAGAACACTACAGGTAAGTATTTATTTTGAAATGTAATTCCAAGCTATCTTGGGGAGCATGTTATTACAGCATCTGTAAAGAAGGAAAGAGTTTAATTTTCGGGCGTTCTGCAACGAACTGCTCATCATGCCGAAGTAACAAACATATTTAACTCTGCCAAGTTATGAAGTATCACTCAAAAGAAATCCAGGATGTTTCATGGGAAAGGAATGTCTTAAATTTATTAAATACCTTGAGTAACAGACAGAAAAAGGAAGAAGGAAGAGAGAGCGAGAGAGAGAAAGAGAGAGAATATTAAGAGGTAGAGGGGCAAGAAAGTCATAGAGCTGAATATCGAAACGTAATACCAGTTTGTGCTCCTGGTATAAACAGAAATGAAGTACGGCAAAGTAAGCTTTAAGTACCTTTTTTTTATAAATTTATTTTTTCTTTAACTGATTACCCTCCCCTTATGTCGCACTTACACCCCATAGGACTTAAAGTAATTGCCTAGGGTCAGACGCCTGTCGGGGAATCAGTCAAGCACCAGGTATGAGAGTGAGTAAGAGCATAATATAAAATGCAGGCGAAATAGATGATTGGAAAGGTGATAATGGAGCAATTGAGGGAATTAGTTGCGGAGGAAACCGGAGAACCCGTGAAAATCCGCTTCGACCACCACGAATACCACATGCGGGTCCCTGGGATCGAACCCAGGCCACCTAGGTGGTAGTCGAACGCTCTAACTGCTCGGCCACGGCGCAGCCAAACCGTAAGTTCTTATTCCTTAAATCACAATTTCATAAGAACTACACAAGCTTTATACAAATCAAAATGTCCTTACTTAGGAATTCTTAATCCATATAACTTATTTAACTTATTTTGACACATGTTTAGACAATGAACTTAAACTAGAGAATTCTCGTAACACTTTGTGTGGTTATGGATAGACTACGGTATCCACAGAAATCAAACTTATATAATAGATTGTTATGAATGTTGTATTGTACATCTGTTATTACCATGTAATTTAATACTACTTAACCATTTATACACATTTCTAACCAGGAATTTATTTCAGTGCATTGTAATTACCATGGTTGTCTTATATTTGTATGGTTGCGAGAATATTTCATTGTTAAAGCGACAATATATTGAAATACATTATTTACAAACACAGCACAAAGACAGTATCAGCAAAACTATAAGGTATTGGGCCTTCGACCGCCTCCGTAGCGTGCTTGCCTCTGGCGCGGAGGACCCGGGTTCGATCCCTGGCACCAGCATGGGGATTTTTCCCCCGCTAGGAGGTCTGGCATGGGGTGCACTCAGCCTCGTTAGGTCCCGGGGGGGGGGCAATTGAGGAGCTACTTGATGGAGAAGTAGCGGCCCAAGGTCACGAAGGCCGCATAACTGGCCGGGAGGGCTCGGGGCCCTGACCACGTCCCACCCTCCAGTACTGCACCAATGACGCCTGTAGTGGGCAGAGGTGTGGGACGCAGCGGTTGGGCGGCAAGACCAAGGCTCTTACAGAGTTGTAGCGCTAGGGGTTTATTGGGCCTTAAATGCTTTCATCCATACATGCCTACAAATTTGCAGTTTCGTTCTCATAGTTTGCGAATTTGGATAGAAAAGAAATAATACCTATGTTTGTTGTTGTTAGCTAATGCTGGATTTCTGACAATGAAGTCATTAATCCTCTTGCTCTCCAATATTTTTCACTGATATTGAAGAGAGCAACAGCAGTAATAGTAACCGCTTTTTAGAGAGCACCATATTTTTATGTTTTGGCGGTCACATCACTCTCTGACAACCCCCAGAATGTCTGGAGGACCACAGCTGTCGTTGGTTTACGGGTCTCACCGACCTGACCGGGAGAATTATCAAAATAAATTCACCGACCATATCCTCTGATTACCAATCAGAGGACGTATTACATGCCATGACATGTCAGCATGTTAGGGGTTAATATTTTAGAGAAATGGAGAGGTTGGAAAAATAAAGACTCCCTAGCCCTCGGGAACCCTAATAGCATCAGGGTCGGAAGAGAACAAGAGATGACCAAGGTAAGGTCAGATAGAAAAGTTACAGTGAGGAGCAAAACACCAGTAAGTGGGAGTAATGTTCTGCTCAGCTTGGGTACCTTGTGGTCGCTATTCACATATCCCCTAGACGGAGACCCCTGAGTCAATACCTATGTTTGTAAAGAACTATATTTAAAGAACCAAAATTCCTGAATGTGTGTATGTGTGTATGTGTGTGTAAGGGGCGTTAATTTATTGTCCAACCCCTAAAACAGGGGCGGACAGAATAGTAGAGGAGAAGAATGTCAAAAAGAATAGAAACAGAGAGTTCAGTAAAAAGGATAGAGAAGGGAAAATAAATATAGAGAGAGAATGCAAGAGGGTGAGATGGAAGGAGAATGAAGAAAAGGCACAGAGTTTTAGAAAGGAGGAACAACGTTATAGAATTAGAAAGGAGAGAGAAACAGAAGAATCATTAAAGTATCGGTGGGATCCAATAAGGTTCTTAATGTATGTATCTTCATGAACAACTAAGTAAATTGCGGAATACAAAACCATACCGGACAAAGAATTTTCCAATAACGACAGATACCATAGTTAATAACTTTTAATAAGTACAGAGTTGAGTTTACTCAATAGAACTTCAACGCTCTAGGTGACTGCTTCTTTGAGTAATATTCTTGTCTACGAAATAGTGGAAAATATAATGAAGCTTCCTCGAACGGTCATTACTTCTTGTAACAATTATGCCACGAGCAGACCGATTTTCAGCTGTATAATACTGTAAAATTCTTTTGTACTTATAACTCACTTACCTTGTAAAAAAGTGTCATACAAAGTTAGGATTCATTTGTAAATAAAGATACTTGGTTGGAGTTTTAAATATAAATCTGTTGTAGATGAATATTATTTCAGTCAATAATGAATATGGAAACTGAGGTTTGTAGAACTCTACATAATTTCCATAAATGTAACCTGACTTCCAGATTCTGTTACACATAACTTTTAAGTTACATATTTTCAATTTCTTAAATCAAGTATATGCGCAACAATCAAATCACATTCTCCATGCAAGAAAAATATTTTCATAAATATTTCTCAAATTATTCAAAAATCAGAGAATAAAATTAAGTACGGTAAATGAATTGTAATAGATTGATACCATAGACAATTGTTTAAACAAAAAGTCGAATTTATAAACTAATGAAGGATTTAAAAGAATACTTTAGGCAGGACATCGAAGCAAAAAACCACTTCTCGTTCCTCGCCCAGTCTGTTAGTGTTTACAGAGTGCACTCACGAAACTACAGGTATATTTCCCTGTCTTCAGCGACCCTTGGGTTGTCATCTACATACTTTTGATACAATGTGGTTTATGATTTTATGATTAGATAACTTGAGGCAACGTTCTTAACAATTTCCATGCCTGCTAGTTAAAGGCTACTAGTTAAAGAAAGAATGAAAGTATTTTTTGGATATCGTTAACATAAAATGTTATTTATCATTAGGTCCGTATTTTACAAAGGATACTTTTGCTGTACTAATGGTTTGTCTTGCTCTTAAGGTTTTCCAATCTTTCTCTCTCTCTCTCTCTCTCTCTCTCTCTCTCTCTCTCTCTCTCTCTCTCTCTGTCTTTATATAAAGGAACACCCTAAAAAAATCGAAATTGGTAATTCTGAATGGGAACCGTTACTTCGAATTACTTTCAATGTATGGCGTTTGTGGTGGACCTATTGGACTTTCAGGCTTAGAAATAAACAGAAATATTCATTCAATTTGGTTTTAACGAGACTCGAAGAATTGGTTATACATAATCACAAAATGTGTTTTAGTGAAACTCGAGGAACTAGTGTGAGGATTTCAGTATTGTAAAGTTCTCAAGGTATGCTCAACAAATTTGACTGACTATGAAAATAATTCCGTGTAGTTCATTACAATGCCAAGGAGAGGACGAGCTGAAATATGTCTTTCAATGTATGACGTTTGTGACCAACCTATCGTTTGATAGCTGCATCTATTACATTTGCGGAATTAAGATTGAGTTTCCGTATTTCGCACAGGAACAAGTGTATATCGCGTGTTTGCGTGTCGGAAAGCCACCATCTTTGTTTATTTACACAGGAAAAGAAAACAAAAAACTAATCTGCCAGAAAGCCTTGTATTGAATGTTAAATGCATTTCCTTTTCATGTAAATAGAAGGCATTCAATTCATTTGAATTAGAAACGAGTTTCATTTAATACTCAAACAATAATTAAACATTACACGATGCATTTAATATTATTGATCCCAATGAATTGGAGCTATAAGGTTAATTAGGATTGATAATCACTTATAAAGAGTTACAATCAAATCAATTTTAAGGGCCATCTAGTTACATACTCGTATAATTTAGGGAGTATGAAGAGAACTTCATGATAGTGTTTCAAGCCATAAGCGTACATTGCATTTCCAATTTTCACATTTGAATGTTACGCTTTAATAAACTATTATGAATTTTAAGAAACAAAGCGTATAATTATATATTTTATTGCTTCCCTTATATCTTGGCTTTAACTTCAATGGTCATGTTGACACGTTTGCTTTTGGAAAATATTGCCTATATGTAATGCTGTTAACTCGTATACAGTGGCTTTTGGGTCTTAGGTTTTTTATTTTCTCTAATGGTAAGTAGAGGAAGTATTGTATTCCACCCAAAAATTCAATGTCGAGATTTCACCGGAAATATATGTTTGGAGACTCCCTGAATCTAAAAAAAAGTAAAGCATTTTTAGAAAAAGATGCGTGTGCGTGTCTGTGTGTCTGTGGACAGCATAACTCAAAAACGAAAAGTAGGTTAAAGACCAAAGTTGGTATTTAAGTTTAATGTCTTTCAAGGATGCGCGACACAAATATTATTAAGAAAATAGTTCCACCCTAAACTACTCTTTACATGGAAAATGTTTCGAAAATTTTAATTTTTTTGAAAATGGCTCAAAAGATTTTGATTAAAATGTCATATGTTTGAGATATTTGTATGTCAAATGAAATGTATATCTTGAATTTTCTGGCTATAGCCCCTGTAGTTGTATTTATTCTGGACGACTTTTGCATAACTGGTAAACCGTTAGATATAGACCAAATCATACTATACAAAAATGTAGATCTTGCTCAGATTCACAATTTACGTCCAAACAAATTTTCTTGTAAGGTGAACCATTTCGGACAACTTAAAACTTTCGTACAATGGAACATCGTCGTTCATTTTTGTATATGTTAAGTGTGCAAAGAGAACGGAATCTCAAAGCTTTAAAAGATTTGACTAGCGCACTAATGTATTCTGATATTCCCCTTGCACCTACACGGGAATAAGCAATAAGATAATTTGTACAAATGTTTATCTTAGTACGAAGAAGATATAGGAATAAGAGTTTGTAAGAATAATTAGTACACGAGTAGAGAAAGTCATGTGAGTGCAATACATAAGATTTTTGCACATGAAATCAACACGCATTCACGGTCTTATTCATTCTGCGATACTCTGGGAAGAATAGGAAATAATCTTGGCTAAAGAAAAATCCCCACTTCCATCCGGAGTTCATACCGAGACCCCTTGCACATTCTTTCCAATTCTTTGTTTTCCCAGAAACTGCTTCAATGTTTATGTTCAAAACATGTAAAATATTTTCTTGGCAAAATTAATATTTTCAACCCACTGGCATTAGCTTATCTCTTTCATTGGAAGGCAACTTGGAATCGATTTGTATAATTGGTAAGCCTTCAGAGATAACATCCCACTACACCGAAACTGAGATCTCATTAAAATACACAATTTATTTTAAGCAATAGTTTGTGTTGCCGGAAATTTCCATGATACCCGTTATTATTGGTTTGAATTTCTCAAAACCACATAGATTTTCAATAACAGTCATTAATCAGCTGTTTCTTGCGATATCATGTAATTTAAAGGTCATCATATAGCGATCCCCTTAAGAACATCTATCAATTCGGTTTTCTCTCTTCCAATTCTAATGGCAACAAGGTTAATAATGAAACTACTTAGTCCTTAAATGTTTATTCCGATAAATATTAAGTAGATACAGTAAAAAGGCTCTGCATCAATTTTAAAATAATCAAACCTGTTAGTGTATATATAATTTATTGGATTTTTAAATTGATTCCATATTCTTTTTTTTTTTTTTTTGACCAGTTCTTACATTAGTGAGCAACTTTATTTGTCTTGCAGCAATTAGCTAGTATCCTATAATTAGATAATCAGTTAGGTTCAGTTGTTGGGTTGAGAAATTCGAAACATTTTTAATCAATTTCTTCTTGTGGTGCTTGATTATTGTACGATTCATTTTGTCTGACCTTCATTTTCTAAAGAGTGGATTCAAAATCATCAGTATAGATAATTAGCATCATTGCAATATGTCTTGAATGGCAAACCCATAAAATTTAACTGAAATGTATTTGTGTGTTGTAAATTGAAAATTCCGCCCGCATTCCTAGATTTACCTGAAGCAACCTCCTAAGCAGGATGTGTTTTGATTCGTCTTCCTTGTGTGTCTTAACCTGGCTTACATATCGACAAAGGTCTACATTTTGTAGAAAAGTACTTATACCCTTTTACTAGGATTGTTATAATTTAATGACGGGTACATTGTATTACTGACCTCCAAAATGTCTTATTGATGAAACAACTTATTTCCGGAGTCCAGCGTAAAATTCAAACAAATGATCTGTAAAACATCCGAAGAAATAAACTATTGCGAAGAACACGCCTTTGCCATGCATACCTGCATCGCTATTATACAAACAGAAGACGTTTAATTAAGATATGAATTGTGGTGTGAACTAGGCACGTATGTTTCATTTACCATGCATAGTAACTTGTACCATTTGAAATGTCTAATATGTACTAAAATGTATGTGGAAAAACTGATGAAGGTACAAGGTGATAGGTATAACGCAACGTCATTTGTATACTGCATGGCTGGGGTAGAATTTAGAAGATTCTCTAATTTTTTGTTCAAATAACAGTGGTATCATTGCTGCTGTTTCGCACTGCCGAAGCGCTACAGTGACAATTTTACCTCTGGCTTTGGGATCGTTATTTCACTCATTATATATTCTAACGAGTCCAACTACATCAATTATCCTTCGGCATTTTTTCATGTGTTAATTGGTGAAAAGATTACAAAAATAGGTTTATATCTCAGGAGTACTTAGAAGCATTCGATTTTTCTTGCTTAATTAACACTTACACTAGTTAAATTAGGAATTCATCGTTTACTCCCAAGTGGGAATTAAATCATATTACAAACAAATCGTACTAAACGGTTGGTTAGTTTTCGAGTTATAAAGACACACACACACACACACACACACACACACAAACACGCAAACACACACACACACACCTATACACAAAAGAACACAAATAGATATTCAAAGACTATTAGCTGTAGTCGCTGTATTCTTTACGCCCAGCAATAGAAAGTATTAAAGGTTGCTAAGAAACATCGCCATTATAGACAGTATGATTGCAAATCTTTTTTACCTTTATACTTAACATTTTATCGATAAATCACATTTTGCTTAGTATTTTGCATGTGCCTTTGTAATCTTAACAGCTCGATCAGAAACTAGCTTTACAGCAAACATGCTCTTTATATCATTCAATTTTGGTGATATGTTATATAGGATTGAAGTCCAGCATTAAACTGGACTTAATGTCTTATCGGTATAAAGAAGACAGACAGCCGTATTACAAAGCTGCACTCTAATCTTATATTAGATATTGACACTTTATCTACAGAGTTCACGGTTCAATAACACAGTTAGCAGCACAAGATAACGTTGTTTGGGTGCCTAGTAGCTGGTGATATCCTCGAAAGTGGACTGTTTTTTTAGTGTGCAGTGATTGTTATGTGTGAATCTGTGTTTCTATGGTTACCAATTAAAAGATATTAAAGGTAAAATCGTAGAAGCTTTGTGTTACAGGGCATGTTGAGTTGTAAAATGTTATTTCTTTGCTTCATCACTTATTGCATGTAGGTAATTCTTTCATATCCATCATGTGGGTAGACGTTAACAAATGCAATTCCAAACCTCGATTGCTGTAGTAAATGTGTAAAGTATGTCATGGTTTATTCTATCACAAAATGTAAAATTGGTGATAGTTTTATTATGCCTTAATGAATTAACTATGGGCTTATGCATGCGAGGGCATGATTTTAGTGTGGTGTTTATCCGCTTTTAATTGCCCAGGTTACTATTTTGGTCAACTATTACTAGTTTGCAACAGTGATTACTCAGATTAATCATATCTATTCATTTAAAAGCAACTATATCCGCTCTAAAGAGATTCGTTAGACAGCTCTTAGATATGAAACTGCACCTATATGTGGGCCTCAGGATTTAGCGATTCGAATCTCATGCACTGCCGGATTGAATATTTCAGTGACACAAACCAACTTTCCACATAAAGGAGTAAAATATCCTTGGAATATGGCTACCTAATTAATATTATTAGATTATTTAGATTTGTTGTAAGCGTCTCAATATTCATCATCGTCACCATAAACAATTTGGATCAATGTTTCGTTTCCATAATGCACATTCTGTTAAATCTTCCTCCTATGTTCTTGGCCGTCCAAATGCAGATATCGAGATGCTCTATAATACATATGTGAATCTCTTAATGTTATTCAACGAATATATTAATGTCATTTTCTTTTATTCTTTTATCTTTTTACTATGTTTTGAAAATATACTAATAAATCTGAATGATAAACTGTATGTTTCACCTCGTCTAGGGCATCCTGCTTTATTTCTTTAAAATTGCATTTCAATTGACTGTCTACTCCTGAACTGTACATTAGAGTTAAGTATACAATTGTTTAAGATTGTATCAACTTGTTTAACATAGATGCGTTTAAATATTCCAAATATATACTTATTGGTATTTTCCAGGTTTGATTTGTGTATCCGGTTTTATTCTTGATATTATACATCCGAAGTAACTAAAATGACTTATTCAAAAATTGTATTATGATTTGTTATCCTTCTTATCGCTCACAAAAGCTATATATCTTTTACAGAAATTTATATTTTATGAAATTATGTTCCTTAATGATGATACGTATAATGATGATATATTATTATTTATTATTTATTATTATTATTATTATTATTATTATTATTATTATTATTATTATTATTATTATTATTATTATTATTATTATTATTATTATTATTATTATTATTATTATTATTATTATTATTTGTAGTTATTATTATTATTATTATTATTTGTAGTTATTGTTGCGTTGTATCACTTTATTATTTTATTAGTGTATTTATCACTAGTATATTTATCACCTATATATAGCTCTCGCCAAATGAAGTGATTGCAAGTGACCTCAGGGCAGTACAAAACACACTGCCTACAGCGCTCAGTGTCTCTTGAATTTGTTCATTAGTTCCATACAGTAAAATGCCTGTAGCACGAAAATCGAAATGTTCACGTATTGCTAAACTTTTATAATCATTTGTGAGTAAATAGTTTACTGCAAATAGTGACGTTGAGTGTAAGTTATGGAAGAAACTTTATCTACAACGTTACTACGTCGACTATCCTCTGTGACTCTTGCTGTAGTCCAACGCCTGAAACATTATTTTATGAATGAAGGTTCGGACTCTATTTATCACCATCATTATTCTTATCCTCGTCATCACCATCAATGATAATGATGATATTATCATCACCATTATCATTAATATGAGGAGCATAATGAGTATTTTTATTATTATTTTTATTATACTATTATATCAGTATTGTTTTCGTTTGTGTTATGGTTTATTATTATGATGTTTTTTTCATTATTATCATCATCAAACGCTACTGATATGCTGAATTCATTCATAGAATAGATGTTCAAACTGATGCCTTGTTAATTGATACAATGTTCCAACCGTCCCCATGTATCCATGTGCACGTTCCTGTGAACTGAGGGTGTGACAGAGGCACATGCTTCAACGACCCTTTGACATAAGACCTCTACATTGAGGGGACCTGTTTCAAGACAATATTCTTGATATGACACCTAGGCCGACTCAGCGACCAAGGTAGAACTTGTTGAAATGGGCCTTTACAGGTTTATAACAGGGTGGTGCACCATCTTGTTGAACATCGTCAAGAAAATCCTGAAGCACACCTTGCTGGAATTCCAGAATCCGTGTTTCTCTAAGTCTGACTGGAAGAAAGACAGATGCCATAAAATTGCTCTCAAGAATACCATACCAAAATTTTCTCCTCTGTGAGAAGTGTGAGGGGTCCAGTAGTGCATGCTGGATCTATTCATAGTGGTATGCTTGCTGAAATAGCATTCATTGCTTCAAAGAACACTTTCAAGAAAGTCAGGGATGTCACCCTCGTGCACTATTCAACACTACGGCAAAATCATTGCCATGGAGTTGTTGGTTGAGATGTACTTTGTACGGATGCCACGCCTATTCCTACAAAATAATAACAACTACGATTAATGCTAATACGATGGTATTATAGAAATAATATTGTCATGTAAGTAATAACAAAATAGAACAATAATGTTAATAAGAAACGAAAAAATGTAAATGAAATATTACGTGCCCCATGTTCACACTTTATAATGTGCAGTTCATATGTTAGACAATAGCAGCATAGACAGGAGTAGGTTTATTTCCTGGAAAATAAAAATATTTGAACTACGGTGATACCTTTTTGGTTCTTTATGCTGTTATTGCCTATCATCACGGACTACACACGCTAGTTCAACTGCCTCCCATCTCACATCTTCGCTGAGAGGCAAAATACGCCACTGCCGTCTCTTCTTGGAGTTCTGCAATTGTTTTAACGCACGAAGTGTTATCTACTTACGCCGATGCCGGATGAAGTGGGCCACTTGGTATGTTTTGAGGCCCCCTTAATCCAAAATACGTTTGCGCGCGCGTGTGTGTCTGTGAACAGCATAACCCAACCGGGAAAAATCGGTTAAAAACCAAAGCTGGTATTGAAGTTTAATATGTTTGAGGAATGCGATACGAAGATTTTGAAGAAAATTCCTCCACCATAAACTACTCTTTACATGGAACATTTATCGAAAATTTTGATTTACCCAAAAATGGCACTAACGATTTTGATTAAGGTTCTATATGTTTTAGATACCTTTATAGCAAAGGAAATGTTTATCTTCAATTTTCTGGTTATAGGCCAGGTAGTCATGTTTACTCTTGATGACTGCTGCATTAAGAGTTAGATCAAATCTTACTGTACAAAAATGTAGATCTGATTAAATCATTCAATTTATGTTCAAAAGAATCTTTTTTCTTGTTTTGGAGTGAACTACGAGTATTTTGGACACACACACACACACACACACACACACACACACACACACACACACACACACACACACACACACACACACACACAGTTCGCTTAAGTTTAGATGATTCGTACTAGTGGAAATATTAGTAAGAACATATTTATATCTAGGAATACTCAATTACAATTTATTGAAACGTATACATTGTGATGGTGTCGGAGTGGTGATATTTTCGGTGACAACACGTTTTCTAGCCTTATTGTAATGAAAGAGTAGACATTGTCATTGACAGGCAACAAAATAGATGACTAGCCTTTGACCCTACAACCCGACTTGAAAAAAAACTGTAGACCAAATTAAGGAGGTTCATAAAGGTTAAAAAAACACTGTGAGCCTTGCATTCCTTATTTATGATACAAAAACAAAATTTCAAATTGAGAAGTGATTGATCAACTTTTTGGTGCTGATGGAGTGATTACTATATTTACTTTAAATTGTTCCGACTTTTCTAATTGCAATTAAGTGTTTTAAAAGATATTGGTTTACAAATTATCCGTGATTCTCGATACATTTTACACAGTCATATGTATACTACAGTAAACTAGTTAAACAAATAATTCTAAAATGGTTAACTGTCCTAATTCCAAATTTTATGATAATTTTGTACATTATTACACTTTCTCAAATATTTTTAAATTATGCGATTTCTTTATCTTTTATCATTCATATTTAAATTTTATTTTTCTATAGATCTATTAGCAGGCATGTCTTTATGACAACCCTAAAATAGGACAGCTATTCAACTGTAAGGATACTAGCACTAATTTCCGCAAGTGTTTATCTCGATTGACACGAAAAAAATAAGATGAATAAGTGCTCATAGGAATAGTAGGTACATTTTTTTAAAAAAAGAATGTTTTAAATGTCCATCACTTGGTCATAAGTGAAGCAAAATGCCAAGTGTATAGTGAAGGAAGGTATCTCCAGTACTTCCGTGGCAGTCCTGTGCCTCAATTTTATGTCACAGTAACAGAGAAGCTTATATTGAATTAGTTATGTGTGTCAAAGTAGATAACTTTATTGCAAGTTAACTTATGTCCTTGGAATTGTGTTTTTCAGCAATGGGGATTTTGGAGACATTAAGTTGGGCACCTCCTTGGACGTGGATTGTCCTTTTGGTGCTCCTGGGGCTATACTGGTTGGGAACCAGGAATTTTGACTACTTCAAACGCCACGGTGTACCCCATGTGCGGCCGGTTGTGCCCTTTCTGGGTAACATAACCCCACTGTTGTTCGGCTGGGCTTCTCCAACGGAACATTTGGCTGACATGTACTCCATGTTAGAAGGTAACAGATACGGAGGTTTCTTTGGATTCTCAACTCCAGCTTTGCTGGTGAGGGACCCGGAGCTCATCAGGGATATCTGCGTTAAGCACTTCGAATACTTCACCGATCGCAGAACCTTACTTACAGAAAATGTAGATTCTATTGCTGGACGTAACCTTTCCTCACTGGAAGGTGAGTAGATCATTTTAATTACTCTGTAATTAGAGACAGGTAACATATGAAGCACAAGTTTCGGAAATAGGCAAATATCGAGACAGAAATGATAAACGTAAATGAAATTCCCATCGTAAACCCAATACATTTTATACTTTAAGGATCTGTAGAACGTTCACTTGATTAGTTTAATAAATTAGGATTTGTAGAATTTGTCCATATTTAATAATAAAATGTTAATGAAACATGGCAAACTAAATTAAGTGATAGGCTTTAATCAGTTTTCAAAGTAATGAAAGATTGAACAAAGATCAATGTTTGCTTTGTGTTTGCTTAATAATTACCACAAGCCAATGAGAGTATCAGTTCACGAAAATAAAAGTCTCCAAGAATAAAGGACGTTTAATTTATTATGTGATATGATACAAAGGAAATTTCGCATTTACTCAAATATGCCCCACTTGTTGGAAAGGGTTATGTGGGTTTTCCTGACGAGTTTCCTGGAACGAGTGTCTTGGATTTTCTAAATCCGTGAATCAGAAAACTGCCCGAAGGAAGTAGCCGAACAACCTGGTTCATTGCTAATAAAAAAGGTATTTTAAAAGCAAAAATCGTGAATCACAATTGAGACGCGAACTTCTATGTGTATATATATATATATATATATATATATATATATATATATATATATATATATATATATATATATAATTTTAGAATCACAATGTACATATATAAGACTTTTAGGTATAAGTATAATGTTGTATTATTAATTGTGTAAAGAAGCTGCCTCTTGAAAGTATGTTGACCTGAGCACATTTCTGAAGGCCAGAGGACAAACATCTTTTGTCATCTCGCGCAGAGGGACATTTTGCCTAAAGTCCAAGGACACAGCTGGGGAAAATACACCCCTCCCCCATAACGGGACTAGAGAGAAAGTGCGGGGGTGAGATACATAAATAGGAAAAATTGGAATTGTTGCGATGTTGCTACGAGGGTGAAGCTGTATCGCGAATATGTATAGCTTCGCGCCAAAAACGTCGATGTGTGAAAGGTGACAGCGATTAACGTAAGGTGAAGTAAATAGCGATATTAAAACGCAATACCAGAAACTCGCTCAGGTGTGTACTTCGAGGCAATTATGTGATGGAGAATAAAATTAGTAAACGTCTGTGCTGTATTTGTCATCTAACCTCGCGCCTGAGAAATATCCTACTCATGCCTACCTAAATCCCGGCACCAAATTTCATACAAAATCATCGTAGCGGCTTACAGCGCAGAGGCAGCTACTACACCGCATGAGCTACCGAGTATTTCAAGTGACAGAAAAGAGACTGTCACAAAAGTGGCACCCAACGTACACTGTAACAAGTGGCTTCCCAACCCCGTTACACAATATACGAGGAATTATTAAGATTTTATTAAAATATTATGGAATATGATATCTTTTCACTGCATTGAATTTATACAAACGTAAAAATACTTATTTCTATGATAGCTAGTGTGATTTACAATAAGAAATTTGACACTTGCCTGTCTCTAGCTTTGTTTGCATTCCAGTATATCCATGCACAAAGAACATTTAACTTCTGATGCCACATGTAAAGCTGGCAAAATCAACATTAGTACCCCCTAACGTAAACATACCATGGAGATTTTGAACCACGTTTTTACTGACGGCTTTAAATACGGCACTCTCAAGCAACTTGTTCTAGTCATGTGAATTATAAGAAACTCCATATACTGTTCATGTATTATAACATTCATATGTAATGTAATATTCTATTAACATCTTGCAAACCATAACAAATGCTTGGTTGGAAGCTATTTAAAACAAAGAAGGATGCAAACAACATTCACTGTCCATATCAAGATCATATTATATCATATACGTAGTAACACTAAATTTTTAACTTAAAATGATTAAATCTTTTGAGGGATACCTTTGATTGATTTCCAAGTGATATACACTCACTAAAATGAAGATAAAATTCTTACACATTTCACGCTAAAACCGCAGATGGTATGTTAATCAAAATTAACACGGCCGTTTTTGGGAAAATAAAATAAAAACTTAACATTCGGCATGGTGAAGTTTGTTGGGTAGTATTTAGACGGGTTTATGCTATTTTATCTCCCTCTCTCCCCCTTCTCTCTCCCTCTCTCCCTCTCTCCCCTCTCTCCCTGTATCTCTCCCTCTCTCTCCCTCTCTCCCCTCCTTCCCTGTATCTCTCCCTCTCTCTCCCTCTCTCTCCCTGTATCTCTCCCTCTCTCTCCCTCTCTCTCCCTCTCTCGCCCTCTCTCTCCCTTGCTCTCTCTCTCCCATTCACTTTTCCATACACGTTTATCACAAAAATTTTGTTTTTCTTTATTATTCTGTTTTTTAAGATTTAGTATTTTTTAGAACGGAGAAAGCCTTAACAGAACCATGCTGACTGCTATGTTTCATAGGTAAAATCTACAAAAAGCAAAAATGTGTATTACTATAGCGTTCAAGTATATGGGGAATATAGAATGTGGACATGTTTGCCACTCATTTCACCTTGTGTACAGAGAGTGAGGTAGATGTTTAGTGTTTCACTAAAACAAAAATCTGCTATACACGTAATCAGAGAATATCTTACTATACCTACATGTAGGTATAATAAGACATGAAAGAAATTTATAGAATATTGCATGGTGAGAAATGTGTGTGTTACATTTATTTCATTGTATAATTTAAAATTATCTTATATTGTGACAAACGAAAAGTCTGTAGTTCTTTTGGTTCACTTTATTTCCTCAAAAATCGAATCACAACTCACAATTCGGACCTTGAAGCTTGCAGCTGTTACCTTGTGTCATAACCTTCTCAGAAACGCTGCTCAACTGTTCACAACTTCCTCTGACAATTAAATTATTCCACTCACAAGCCAGTCTGCTTAATGTATAGTCTCTGCACTATGTGGTCAGTCTGCATGGCTTAGGCTTACTGATCCCAAGATCACGGGTTCATATCCGGCCCAGATCGATGCTTTTTAAACGACAGCTCCATGTCAGTAGACTTACTGGCATGTAAAAGAACTCCTGCAAGACGAAATTATCACACAGTTGTTTCTCATACGAATTATTGACTATTTACTTCATGGGCCAGGCATTCAACACTGATCAATCTAATTCTAGTCTGTGTCAATTTGAGCTAATCACGATAGACTCTCACTAAAATTTCGTCGCAACTCTTTTGCAATTAACTCCTTGCTGCAGCTAATTGGCACTTATTTGATCTTCACGTCTCTGATTTCATTGCTATTAAATTTACATATTCTCTGAATGAAAAAATTATACACCTATTATTTTCTTAGTCTAAATTAAATATTTTAGTAAACATAAAGCATTACAATTTTGGATATTTTGCGCACACCGTTCTACACAAATATGAATATATCTGGTATTATTTATCACATAAATATGATCTTGGACTCATTTTGAATATTGAAATATTAACTTCATTTACAGGTTAAACAAAAAATAATTAGTTTAATATTTCCATTTTCACAAAGTCGTTAACATTACTAACATCATTAACATTCCAGAAAAGAAACATAACACTTAGCTTGATGATATATAATCCTAGAAAAAACTCGGAATGGAATTCCAAATAAGCACAGATAAATAAGTTAGTAAGCTGTGCAGACGAGCAGTAATATTGCAATGCTGCCTTCACGTATGTCAAGAGGTACATACATCGCGTGCTAGCTGATAGCATATCATTTGCTGCAGTTCCGTCAAGGTCAAACTCTGCAATAGCTATAGCGGTCCATCACTGTCTTCACATTCTACGAAGTTATCATTCCACGATTTAAAACTCCAAAAATCGATTTACACTTGCAGTCATTACAACTCATGTTACACTGATTTTTAAGTATCCACTTCTTCGCTTTGAAACGAATATTTTTATTAATGCCTGACTTGCAGATAATGGAAGAAAACAGTGCGATTGTAGAGTGCCTTGCACTACTTTTTCTTGTTGGTATCTTGACTGAAAAGCATTATTGCGCTCCTCGTGTTCGCTATTGGAGAAAACGTTGAAGACAATGTTAGTTAAACAGTTTTCTTGTTGTTGTGATGGGGTCTATGTATTTCAGGTTGAAAGTTCGGTTTCATTGCAAGTCTCTTGGATTTTGTGTTGTTCAGCTCCCCCTGCCACCCACCATTAAGCTTTGTGTCAATCATACAAATATCGTTGAACGAAATGTAGTATATGAAAGTCAGTATCAAAAGTTCCATCACAAAATCCTTTTCGTGTGATTTAGCAAAAAGGTTCCACTATGCTCCAATTTAAAAGTCATTTTAGTCGAAACAAATATTTGAGAAGTTTGTTTTATTTTAATACTCAGCACTGGAGCCATATGAGAAGTATACTATTTTATGCAATACTCCCAATAGCTGTTTCAGAAACAGTATACGCTTGGTTTGGAAAAGATGGGCTGATGTGTTTTAGGCATTCAGAAATAGAAACAAAATGCTAATGTTTTATACCGCTATTGTCTATAGTAGGCCACAATAGGGCGAATCGTGGCCTGTCTATTGTTCCAGTGCACGCCCTGAGCAGAATCTGGAGAACGGAAGCGTAATTTTCCGGAAAATCACTATGCATTCGCCTAATGATATTTCCTTTGCACACCTTAAAAAATAAATTCTGTCGGTGAGCTATGAATGTATGTGGTAGTAAATTAGCAAGTTTGTTTGATAATTTGTCTAGTAAATCCTCCATTAGTCATATCAAGGATTCTATATGTGTGCAATCCACAGTCACTCGTTACCTCTAGATAATTATTGGGTAGATTGTTCACCTAGGAGTTGTCATAAACGACGTGTCTACTGCATGCGAACAGTAAACACCAGATGTAAAATGATACCTTGTCCACGTGTTCATAGTGTTTTGCTCAATCAATCCAAGTGATTCACCACGCACATGTCATTAAAAAGTATTTGTACTGTTACTTCTTATTCGAATTCCATTCTGAAACCAACATAGTACAATGCACAATATTTCAAAGATTATAATGATATGTTTCAGTTTTTTTAAAGTAAGTGTTTATTAATTTAAATCCCATTTTAAAAATACTGCTCCCTAAAGGGGCCCATTTCCAATTTAGAGTGTACCTATAGAAGTGGTATGTAAAACTGTAATTTTTTGCTTCAGAATGCCACAAGCAGGAAAATTCTATAAGTATAGGATTTCTTCGGTATAACGATTTTTATATAATACAGCATGAAAATATACCGTAAAAATGCTATTCAATAAACCGCAAAATAAGCGTGTCACACCAAAAAGAAAACATGTGCGTTATTTAACCTCATCTAGTGATAGCATAAAAATTGGAGAAAATAGTATATTGTCAAGTTTCAGAAGAGTTCTATTTGACGTGGGATGACTCAGGTATGTGTGTTAGTGTCTGTGAGCAGTATAAATTCAATACGAAAGTTCAGTTAAATACCAAAACTTGCTATTTAATTCACTATCTTCCAAAGAGCAATACAAAGCTTCTTAAGAGAATCTCCCTTTGCAATAGGATTTGGGACTGGACAAACCTAGAATACAGTATGTCCCTATATACATATGCCCGAAAACAAATACCTGTTTAGATATAAGCCATTTTACTTGTGTTGAATTTTTACATCAGACAATGGACTTCATCCAACAGACGGACTGCTGAAAGCAATCAAGCACCATGGCTTCCCTATTTTTCGGACCTCAATCCATTGTATTTTTGACTATTGAAACATTTAAAGGCATTGCTGTGGGCCAAAATCATCGACAATATGCATATGTGACAAGTGCATGTGACCAATGTATTTGCCCAAATCCGAGAGCAACCAGGTATGATCGAAAGAGATCTGAATTCTCTGAGAAGAGGAATTGAAGCATGTGTAAGAATGTATGGTAACCACATGGAGCATCTCCTGTAGTATTATCGACATAACGTACAGATGTTACTAGAGGACAGAATGCCAGAGATCATGACAATCCTGTTTGTTTGTTTATGGATGTTTACCCAACAATTGCTGCGTTAACCGTTTCTGACAGTAATGCATTCCCTAGAATGCTCTTGATGGATGAAGTCTGGGGTAAATACTCAACACAAGTAAAATTGCTCATTACTCAACAGGTGTTTGTTTCCGGACACATGCTTATAGAAGCATTTATTCTGGTTTTGATCAATCCCAACTGCTGCTGCAATATCCGACACTGTTTTTAAACACCCCGTATGGCTTATAATAGTTAATCAGTCAGAAGTTGGCAGGTGAAAATTACTGAACAATGAAGCTTAAGAAGGAAGAAAAGTTTCCATTGTTATATCATTACTGGTGACTTCAAAGAACCACCTTTAAATTATATTGCAACAACTGATGATATATTTGTTGAACGTCTTGCAGGATTAAAGCGAGCGAAGAAGTAAAATCAACAGAATAACGAATATTAATATAGACCTCACAAAATGTTCAAGGTAGAGAATTAAATAGGAAATACCGAATGCATGTAACCAGTTTTTATGTAATAAATATATCGCTAAAACGCTTGATTGAAATGATGTTAAAATACTTAAAAACTGATTTTCTGAAAACCTTACTAACAGACCATATGCTTTCCTGTTTCAGGTGATAGATGGAACCGAATGAGGCCAATAATAAATTCCGCTCTTTCTCCAAAATGGTCCAAGCGCATGTACCCTAAAATATACGTGAGAATCGAACAGTTGTGCCACTTTCTGAAGTTCTCCTATCAATGTACTTCCAGCGATATCTCCGAAGTTAAAATAGAAAGAGGTGAGTATTAGCAAATAGTATTCATCACTCTAATCTCGATGATTGACATTCAGCACGTTTAAATAGGTAGCAGTTTTGCGGCTTCAGTAAATTTTTGGAGTCGTAAACCAATTAAGCATTTATACAATTCTATTTCGAATCTTGAACAAGATATATCTAATAATAAAAGTGTTGCATTAAACGAATAAAACTTTTTTCCCAGAGGACAATTTTAGTATGTTAAGAGAAGTGCTATATTTGGACCATATACGGAGCGAAGGAAAGGTACAGATTGGAGAGCACCATCGAAAGAGCTTTGATTATTTGAACCACATACGCCTTTGAAAACAAAGGAGCTCAAGTAAGCGGGCAAGTTGGGTATATCAGAGTGTCGCGCTCTCAGTCCATTTCGTTCGGCAAACCAAACGAGTATGTGTATCATTTCCTGTGACGAGACTCAAAGGGAAGGCTCAGTCTGTTTCTTTCAGTGACGTTGTTGCGCACGGTGCCTTATGCACAACTTGAGTTCGCGTGATATTCCGGTATGAAGCAAACCAGTACAAGTGAACGTGTTTTCTTAAAATTATATTAATTTTATCAGCGAGAACATACAACCAGAAAAGTTATGCACAACAACAATAATCATAATAATGATCATGATCATCATGATGATAAGAATAATAATAATCTGAAAGTAAGAAGTGCTGCAATGTTTCTAAATTTATTTTTTTAAGAAAAAATCACTGATTTCATACTTTATTTGAGATTCTGTACTAAGTACTTATAGCCTTAAGGTATCCCAGGCATCGTTTTATTTTTCCGTTAAAGGATTTAGTCGTTACTGAGTATATTCTGGTTTCCTAATTTGCAACTCGTTGAAAAAAACGAAAATTTAAGTCAGGATACCATTGAATATAACATTAAAATAAAAGAACAATTACTTTTAGTTAATTAATCTTACTTTGTGTTAACGGTTATCAGTAGCATAAACCAACTTAATGACAATTATTGTGCCAATTCTGCAGTTTAAATAACATGACTCAATTTACTGTACGATATTATGTACGTACATAGTTTGTAATCTTTGTTTAACCAACTGTTCATACACGTGACTCGGGTGTTTTGTTGTGCTTTCTTCCCTCTCACAGAAATTCAGAATAAAACATTGAACTTCTGAGACATTTACTTTGCAACAGATTATAATGTTTTACTTAAGTGTAGTGACAGAATAGGACGTGACAAAATAAAACTTGCATAGCATAATAAGATAAAAGAGGTTTTGACTGCAACAGTAGATAGAAAAGAACTCGAAAATGTCATAAAATAGCATTTGACATTGCTATTCATTCACAGACACGGGGTATTTTTCTAAAAGTGCTTTATCTGGGTCCAGGGGGTTTCAAAATCCGGCCGCTACCACTCGTGATCAAGCAACCTCACACCTGTGCTTCCAGACTTCCCAGACTGTTTGCGAGATTTCCAACTCCCGGCTTATTTACGAGAGGTTCAAGAAAAGGTGGATTTCGAGACAAATTCTTGCTAGGTCATTCCCATGTTTATGAGCGAGTTGGACAACGAGAGAAGTGAGCGTATGTAATAAAAGCGGGCGTTAAACACTACAAAAAAGTGAGTTGTTTTTGTGATGGAGTCGTGAATGTTGAACGAGATAGTGTGTGTGTGTGTGTGTGTGTGTGTGTGTGTGTGTGTGTGTGTGTGTGTGTGTGTGTGTGTGTGTGTGTATCTGAGTATACAGTCATCAAGAGAATGTGTGTGTCGACAGAGACAGTTTAGGACATTCTCTATCGATATTCAATGTCCAAGTTGTGAAAAGCAGTTTTAGTGACTGTGATCATCGAAGTGAGCTGTTACACAGAGACAACTGAAATGTCATGAAGAATTGTATACTTTCAAAACGATAAAAGAGAACTGTGTTTTGTGTTTATATTTTAGAAGAGAAATAAAGTGCCAGATAAAGTAACTGGACTTGCCATCTTCATCACACTGGTGTCAGGAGTGGGGTTTGTCACATTGCCATTTTGTCACAAAATAGATTTAAAAGAAATCTCGCCATTGAATTTTCCGTTGGAATTCAATACATTTCCGAACGGCACAGAATTTAAAAAGGACTTTTAACTGCACATGTTAGCTACGTGTTTTTTTAGACTAACCCAGTGCATGTTTATGCAATTAAAAAGAAGTCGCTGTATACAATCAGGAACAATTCGAAATCAAGGAAGGTACAGAAGCTGCAGCTATTAATGACTTTCCAAGTGCTGGCAATTTATCCGGTACTACTAATCCTCGTAATAGTAACAGGATTGAACCTGCTGCAGTTAATGACATTACGCAAACGGCAAACTGCGTAACTTCTGGCACAAAAGCCGCAATGAAAACTCTATAACGACCCAGTAGGGTGCACGGGAGCACGCACCTGTTCCTTAAAGCAAAGTAATGAACACACACATGCTCGTAATTCCGCAGGAAAGGATTTAATTCCTCTTCTAATTCGCAAAACTGCATCAGCCAGTAGAAAGACCAAAGAATTCTCGTAGGTATTTCTGAAACAAACGGTTTAATTGATGCAATGATTTTACAAAAGCGGCTTAACCGAACAAATGCCTCTGCGGTAGCGTGAGAAGCTTGCATTCAGGAAGTTCTTGGGTTCGATTCCCGTTCACCACTTAGTCTAACCTGGGCTCTTCCCAAACACAACATAGACACGCGCGCGCTCACATGCACACACATAAAACTTTCTCTCACCTGGTTCTTTTATTCAGAGGACTTCAAAACATATATTTCCGGTGAAATCTCGATATTGAAATTTTGGGTCGAATACAATGCTTTCCCTACTTACTGTACGTAATAGAGAAAGATAGGTGGTAGAAGGGGCATAATTTGGTCGACAGAGATCCGAAATAGCGCTGGTTGCAGTAACAGAAGAGCTTGAAGCGAATTATTAGTCATTTATGGTTAAGTATAACACGACCACTGAAATTATCAGAAATGGGGTAAATTTCCAAGTCAAAGAAGATTTTCCGCCCCTTCAAATTAGACCATCAGTTTATATTCTAGTTTGTGGAAAAAATGTTGTATGATGATGTGTTTTCAGATGGAGAACTTCAACTGCTGCAAGTAGAAATGAGAGATGTAGCAACGCGTATTTGTCATGACATTATGTCAATGGTGACGCTGGGTTCACATTACAATTCCTTCTTAAATCCAAATAATGAATCCTTCAGATTAACTGAGCAGATAAGTAACTTTGAAGGTGCCGGAGCCCTTGTACTGCTGGGTTACTTGCTGAGTCCATCGTTAATGAAGGTAAGACTATACTAATTAAAAATGCTTTCTGTTTCTCATTACAAAGTTACTGACATTTGAAAACAGAATTATTATTATTATTATTATTATTATTATTATTATTATTATTATTATTATTATTATTATTATTATTATTATTATTATTATTGTTATTGTTGTTGCTGTTGTTGTTGTATGTCATCATAGTTTCCAAGCTCTCCAGGTTTTATTTGTGTGCTGAAAGAAAAATCTGGTTGCACTCACATGACTTTCTCTACTCTTGTAGTAACCATTCTTACAAACTCTTATTCCTATATCCCCTTCGTGTTAGTTGAGATAAACATGTACAGAAATTCGATATTGCTTATTTCCTTGTAGGTGCAAGTGGAATATGGGAATACAGTAGGCTTTGAACGATAGTCAATTCTTTTAAAGCTTTGAGATCCCGTTCTCTTTGCACGCTTAAGATATAAAAACAAATCTGATGTGTTGCACTCACATGACTTTCTCTACTCTTGTACTAACCATTCTTACAAACTCTTATTCTTCGTGTTACTTGAGATAAACATTTACATTTACAGAAATTATCTTGTTTATTTTCTTGTTGGTATAAGAGGAATATGGGAATATAGTAGGCTTTGAGCTATAGTCAAATCTTCTAAAGCGTTCAAATTGGGTTCTCTTTGCACTGTTGACATATAAAAAATGAATAACGATGTTCCATTTGGCAGAAGTGTAAGTTCTCCAAAACTTACACAAATAACTAGGAATATCTCCGAAATGGTATACTCTACAAAAAAATTTATTCAGACATAAACTGTGTGTTTTAGCAAGATCTACATTTTTTGTAGAGTAAGATTTGATCTATCTCTCACGGTTTACCATTTATGCAAAAGTCATCCAGAGTAAATACGACTACAGGGGCCATAGCCAGAAAATTCAAAACATACATTTCATTTGTCATAAAAATATGTTAAACATATGTTATTTTAATAAAAATCGATAGAGCCATTTACAGGAAAATCAAATTTTTCGAAAATTTTTCCATGTAAACGGTAGTTTAGGGTGGATCAATGTTCTTCAAAATATGCGTGTCGCATCCTTGGAAGACATTAAACTTAAATACCAACTTTGGTTTTTAACCGACTTTTCGTTTATCAGTTACGCTCTCCGCAGTCTGACACACACACACACACACACACACACACACACACACACACACACACACACACACACACACACATGCACGGACCTTTTTCTAAAAATGCTTTTTCTTGGATTCAGAGGGCCTCAAAACATATATTTCTGGTGAAATTTCGACATCAAATTTTTGGGTGGAATATAATACTTCCTCTACTTTACTATACGTAGTAGAGAAAGTAGAAAAGCCCTGTTGTGTTACACTCGCACGACTTTCACTACTCTTGTACAAACTCAGCCTACTTCATATTACTTATCTTGTTGCTAATTTTCTTGTAGATACAAGGAGAATATCGAAATACCTATAGTAGGCTTTAAGCGAAGGTCTTTTAAGAGCTGGTCCTGTGTGATGACAATGAAATTCTATTCTCTTTGCATAATCAAGATATGAAGAATGAAAACAACTTCCCTTTTAAAAATATTGGAAAATTCAGACCAAAACAAGGAATATCCTGAAATGGTTCACTCCATAAAAAATCTGATGTGTTGTACTCACATGACTTTCTCTACTCTTGTACTAAGCATTCTTACAAACTCTTATTCCTATATCTCCATGTTAAGATAAACATTCGTACAAATTATCTTATTGCTTATTTCCTTGTAGGTGCAAGGGAGATATTAAAATATAGTAGGCTTTGTGCTACAGTCAAATCTTTTTGACCTTTGAGATTCCGTTCTCTTTGTACGATTAACATATAAAAAATGAACAACGTTGTTCCATTTCGCTAAAGTTCCAAGTTTTTCGAAACTCACACACATAACAAAGAATATCTCCGAAATGGTTCACCCTACAAGAAAATTTATGGAGACATAATTTTAGCAAGATCTACATTTTGTGTACAGCAAGATTTTGTCTATCTCTAACAGTTTAGCAGTTATGCAAAATTCATCCAGAGTAAATACGACTACATGGGCTATAGCCAGAAAATTCAAGATATACATTTCATTTGTCATAAAAATATCTCAATCATGTGAAATTTTAATCAAAATCGTTAGAGCCATTTTCAAGAAAATCAAAATTTTCTAAACATTTTCCATGTAAAGGGTAGTTTAGGGTGGGGCTATGTTCTTCAAAATCCTCGTGTCCCATCCTTAAATGACAATAAACTTAAATACCAACTTTTGTTTTTAACCGACATTTCGTTTTTGAGTTATGCTGTCCACAGACTGACACACAGACACACAGACATTATTAATCATATTTGCAGATTCTAAATCTGCTGCACTTAATTCTGCCAAAATAGTTTATTTAATAATATTCAAATAAAAAAAAATTATTTTAAATATTTGGTCCTCTCGTACTAAAATATTTAAAATATTTAAACACACAAGTACCTTTTTCTTAAAATGCTTTTTTTGGATTCAGGGAGCTTCAAAACATATTTCCGGTGAAATCTCGACATCGAAATTTTGGGTGGAATACAATACTTCCCCTACTTACCAGTAGAGAAAGTAAAAATGAATAACGATGTTCCATTTCACGAAATTTTTAAGTTTTCCGAAACTGACACACATAACAAGGAATATCTCCGAAATGGTTCACTCTACAAAAAAATTTACTCAAATGTAAATTGTGTGTTTTAGCTAGATCTACAATTTTTGTAGAGTAATATGTTGTCTACCTCTTACGGTTTACGAGCTATGCAAGAGTCATCCAGACTAAACAGGACTACATGGGCTATAGCCAGAAAATTCAAAATATTCGAGATTTCATGTCATCAACGTATCCCAAACATATGACATTTTAATCAAAATCGTTAGAGCCATTTTCAAGAAAATCAAAAATTTTCGAAAAATTTTCCATGTAAAGCGTAAAATTCCATGTATAGTTTAGGGTGGGGCTATTTTCCTCAAAATCTTTGTGTCGCATCCTTGAAAGACGTTAAACTTAAATACCACCTTTGGTTTTTAAACTACTTTTCGTTTTTTGAGTTATGCTGTCCATTGTCTGACAGACACACAGACTGACACACAGACTGACATACACACATACACACACACACTTGTTTGCACACTAGTCATCGCAGCACGTAGGGTGAGATTGTAACCAGGAGTGCTCTTTTAAACTTTATTTTAAATTAACGAAAAACTAATAAAATATTTTGTTTTTCATCGTACAGACAGTACGGAAAGAAATCAGGGCTGCCTTCACCTAATTCCTCAACGTTTTTAAGGCACCTTATTACACATGCTTTCATTTTCTAGGCTAGTACTGTCACCTTGCAGATTCCTTGTGTTCTGTATCGAACCAATAAGGATGTCTGTGCTGGTGTTGTCAACTCTTGGCAAATTACGAATAGATGTAGCCACCTCCCTCAACTGGAAGGGAGAGGAGGCATTGTGTCACCTTTTAAACTGGTGGAGAAAATACGCCTATAAATGAATGCTATCTCCCGTTCATGGCTCTCTGCTCACAACTCCGTCCCCTGGTTGCCAAGACCACATTCACCGGCTCGCAGGTATTCATGGCACTAACCACGTTCCTCCTCTATTACTGCGCCCCATTCATGACGCAGAGGTAGGAGGTCGGCAGTTAGGTGTAGGGCTTGGCCCTGCATAGGCTCCTTATCACGTTATACTGTTCACTTATTTATACTACTAGCATATGGTTCAATTTGAATTCTAGAATAGAGCTCGAATTCTCTATTGGTACCGTAAATTAATATCAAATATTAGATTTAGTTTAGTATTGTAGAATGGCTGAAAGAAATTTTATTCTGAATGAAGTTCCTGAGATACATTTATTGTCGAATGTCGTGCTCCAGACTGTTTATCGATTTACTGTCGATTACTTTTCACACTGCCTTTCATGCGGTGAAAAGAAAAAACATACATAAAAGTCTACTTTCAATAAACTAAAGAAATAGCTGAAAAGAATCTGAGATTTGATGCATGTGCCTTTACTTGATAAATAAGGATTGATAACTACTCCGAGAAAATCTAAAAGAGAACTTTGGGGGCAAGGCATTGTGGTCCATTACGTTCCCGAAAGCAGGAACGTGTTTATCACGAAGGCAAGGCATTGATGTTGCATACAGAGGCTTTTCAGTAAATCTTACGCATCCTGTCTGAGGCGGGAGTCAGCTTCATTCAAACCGAAATGCTGGTTAACGGAAATCTCGCTTCACGGCCACACAAAAGATGCGGGTAAGATGTAGACTAAGCAAGAAAGGTACAGTATCCACAGTAACCTTTCACTCTGGCTTCAATAGCTGGGATTTAAAACCCGCAGGGTGTATCTAGAGATCTGCAGTATATAGGGGAAGTCGGGAGAATATGTTCAATTCCTTACGTAGGAAGAACACAAGTCTCTGATAATGCACCACCAATATCTTAGCATTACATAAAGTGTAATGCACAATATGTAAAGATAAAGGTAAAATATAAAGACATCCCATTGGGTGAGAGTTTCCCACAGTTGTGACGTTAGCATAATCTCTATGGAATTTACAGGATGAACTAGTTCCTGTGAATTTTCCTTCTCAAATTGTCGTGGTAATTTAGAAATATATAATTTCCACCTCTCTGTTCCTTGCTACTCTTATGCAATGATCACCACTCACTTCACTAAATTCTCCTACGTGAACATCCTCTGTTTCCTTTTCCCAATCTCAGACCCCAAATTATCGTTACGTAAGCCCCCTATTTTGAAGCACTCTGTCCACGTATCCTCCTTAAATGTTCTTCCATTTCATGTCTTCTTCTTAGCTGCTCGTTACACACTTCATCCGTGAGCAATCTCTAATATATCTCTGGTATATCCGAAGTATCTCGGTCTGTTTAGCTGTGTATGTTCAAGTCTGGCAACCATACAGAAGTATGGCCTGTTTGAAATAGTAGTCGTTTGTTTTGAAGAGGGTCCCACGTTCCTCTTCCTCTTTGAGGTAGCAGAACCAAGAGCAACAGTCTAGCCTTATCATGCTGCGTTAGTTACAGCTGGATTCACAGTTCTTGGCCTCTGACCTTGAGTGGAAGTCCTGTAGGCGAACCTATAGTTTCTGTCTCTCTCGTCATCTCATATAATTCTGATAATGAAACCATGCACAACAAGTGGGGCGGGGAGGGGGAAGATAGTGATGTCTGCATTTCAACAGTCCCTGCTAATTCACAATTAATTTTTTGTTCAGCGTACGGTAATTAAAGACATATTAAGATGTTTGCGATATGAATGAATATAGTGACTTTATGAGACATTGATCATAGCATAAATAAAGTATGCTGCCATTGCTTTCTAAATTAGGATCCAAAACATTACACAACCAGAGTAGCGAAATTGTTTCAAATGTATGGACATACATGAAGAAAAAAGCTAAAACCAAAGAACTGCTTACATCACAAGAGTTTTTCAAAAAAATTAAAAAAGTTCAAAAACGCGTACCTATTAGATGCCACAGGAGCGTCAGAAATAACAGTGAAAAGAATTGTTCAAGAACGCGAACAACATGAAAATCAGAACACGTCCTTTGGAACTCCAAGCAAAAGAAGTTCCAAAACGAGTAACGGATCTAGATGACTTCGATAAATGTGTCGTTAGAAGAACAATTTATAATTCTTATGTTTAGGAAAAATGTGCCTTTTTTTTTTTTTTTTTTTTTTTTTTTTTTTTTTTTAAATTAACGTGCTCCAACGTAATGTCTTATAGGACGGTGAATGAATGAAATGGGTGAAATGATGCTCAAATGACCCCGAGGCCCATGGAGCTTTAAGTTACCCGACATTCGTCTTCTCAGGATAAGGGGAAACCTCGTGAAAAAAAAAAAAAAAACCCTTACCTGGATAACTTACCCTAAGCGAGATTCGAACTCGCGACCACTTGAACGTGAGGCATCACGCTAACAAGGCGGGCAAAAAAGAAGTGCTCCTACAGTAGCCAAATTACTTAGAATTTTAAGAGAAGGCATTAACTTCCAGGGCAGCAAGTCATCCTTAAACAGAATAGTGAGAGAACTGGCTTTTAAACGGAAAAAAACCAAGTTTACAATATCTGCAGTGATGCATGTATTAATACGAACACATTTGGACAGCTAATTAAGCTAGGCACATTGTATAGACATTTTTTTCTGCATGGACTGTACATACTACTTTACGAAGTAGAACGTTATGTGAGTAACATATGACGCTTACGCACCAATTCGCTTGCTATCAGTAGTCACCTGGCTTGGTAAGTAACTCGCTCTCAAGCTTTACATTTATTCCCTTCATGGGCCAAGAACGCTGAATCCAGCTTGTAAGTGTCTATGGCCTCGACTCGCTGCTTAAGCGCGGCCATAGTTTTGTACAGTGTCGATAGGTCTCCACGCGACACATTGTCATTAGGTAGACCTTACATGAAGTGGTGATCGGCCTGCGTAATATACACATTACGTGCCTTCTTTTCATTCACCAGGGTGGCATATATTTGTGGTGATAGCGGAGATAGTGGATTCACTATTAAAGGTTGATCTAAATAGAGCTGTAGATTTCCGCCCTCAAGGTCGTAGAGGGCGGTGTTTACTTGTGTTGGTGTTTGAACATCAGATGGGGCGACGGTGATGGTGTTTGGGTGGAAGATCCTTGCGCAGCCATGTTGACGTAGTAAGAGAAGGGTCCATAGTCAGTCCGGTCAGTATAGTGTTAGCGAGCGCTGGTTGGCCAGAACCCGAGGGTGCCTTACCAGGCAAAAGACTGATGGCTAAGGTCTTGCTATCTTACCCGTTGGGTAAGTTTGTATTAGTTAAGTGTGCTAAACTAGCGTTTTCCTGTACCTATAAAAACCCCTGATCCCAAATAATGTTCCCCAGATGACAAAAATCCCCGTAGAGAACATCCAACTCATTGCGCAGGTTAAGCCGTACAACGGCTCGGTACTGCGGACGAGACACTCGGGCGGGGGGCAATCACTGTCCCCCCATTCGACCCGAACTGCCTCTGGAGCCTCTGGAGCACAAAAGTCCACCCACGCGTGGTGCAACAAGCGGTGAAATTAAAAGCGTTGAATGCCTCGCCCAATCGCTGCCCAGCATTGAGCGACCGTCGAGGTTTCACAATGCTGAGATTCACAGCTCAGTCAATCAGTAGTGGTTCAGGAAAAGTAGGGTCACATACCAAATCACAAAACTGTACATGTCAAGTTCAAGTTCAAGTTTTCTTTATTCATAATTTTGGCCTAGTGCCGGTACAAGGGCCCCGGCTTACAGGCTATAGATTTACATTTATTTAAATTTTTCTTACAAACTTATAGTTTTGGGTTTCACCAAAAACCCGTACGGTGGCCATCTTTAGGTCACCGAGAATAGTTTTCGTTAGTCTTTTGGTGTCTATTCCAAATATTTTTTGTTGTTTTTTTTCCTTATATACATATATACATCTATATACACACATACACTCACGCATTCACCCACACACTCACATTCACACGCTTACACACACACGTTCACTGGGCACACCACAAATATGCATCTCAGCTCGCACACTGCACTATTTACAATATTTACATTTTCCCGCTGTTTTCCTGCGCGGGCAGGGTGTAGCTCCTGGTTGTTTTCCGAGGCGAGGACCTCTGCAGTAACGTGTGTATGACCTAAGAGCGAGATTGCATGGCACGCATTAGTCGGCGAGCCGTGCCGCGTGTAGAACATTTTTATTCTAGTATGTTTGCGGTGCTTCGGCTCGCCATTGCCAATGTTGGCGATCACGTAGTTTTCGTGGTTCGTAATGCGCGTCCATGCTGCCGTTGCTCTTTTCGCTATTGCCTCTGGATGGACGGGATCTGAGTTTCGAGGTGAAGAGTTTGGTTAGTGGTAAGGAGTGGAGCAGAGAGGATTTTTTTAAGGGAGAGGTTTTGGAGGGTTTGAATTTGTTTGAGGACGGTTTTAGAGGCATTTGCCCAGGCCACGCATGCGTACAGGACCACCGAGACTATAAATGACCTATATAAAATCAGCTTGGATTTAAGTTGTAGCTGTTTGCTGCGGAAGATGGGGGCACATAACTTTATCCGCTGTCTGCCTTTGTTGGCCGTATTTTTATGTGGGTGGACCAGCACATCGTGCGGTCCATGGTGACGCCAAGGTATTTGACATTCTGGCGACAGTGCAATACCTGACCACCGACCGTTAGGTCCATTGCCAAAGTGTGATGCCGCTTTGAAAAATGTATTAGCTGGCATTTATTGGGGTTAATTTTGATTTTCCAGTCATGGAGCCATGAGAGGAAGTTGTTTGTATATCTTTGCATTTCTGCAAGGCCGAAACGAGGATTTTCGTGGTGGTTGTATATTGCATTGTCGTCTGCATACATGGTGACCTTGCATCTGGCATCCACTGGGAAATCATTTGTAAACAGTATGTACAAGAACGGTGACATTATTGCCCCTTGTGGGACGCCAGTCCGCATCACTCTCTCCCGAGAGAAGGAGCGGCCCGCTTGGACGTAGAAGTGTCGATTTTCTAAGAAGTTGTGCAGCAGGTTCAGACAATTGTGGAGTGCCGGGAAATTGTGATGCAGTTTGTAAATGAGGCCATTGTGCCAGCACCGGTCAAATGCAGCTTCTACGTCCAGAAATAATGCTAACGTTGAAGCCCCATTGTTAAATTGCCTTGTTACGTCATCAGTTAGTCTGAGAAGCTGTAATTCTGTGGAATGTTCTTTTCTAAAGCTAAATTGTGAATTTGAGAGTTCATGTGTTTCCGAAATTTGTTTTTGAAGTCGAGAAAGGATAAGATTTTCGAGCATTTTACCAATAGTAGACAACAAGCTAATGGGGCGGTAATTTTGCGGCTGTCTGGTGCTTTTTCTTTGCTTTGGGAGGGAATAGCTGTGCTGCAAGCAGGCCTTAAATATCTTTGTCAGTTGCACCAGAGCTTTTCTCGGGAGATGTTTAAGTTCCTCATTAGTCACTTTGTCTGGGCCGGCAGCTTTACCATTAGGCACTCTCCTAATGAGCTTGTATACTTCCTGCGGTGCTATGATGGGTTCAAATCGTATAAATCTTTCGCCTTTTACTGTACATGTCAGTTTCAGTTTGTTTATTATAAAGTATTGGCCTGATGCCGGTACATAGAGCCCAGCTTACAGGCTATATTTGACATTTATATACAGTTTGCTTACTTCTAACTAATTATAGTTTTCGGTTTGTGCAAAAACCCATACGGTGACCGTCTATCGGTCACCGAGAATAGTTTTCTTATGTCCTTTAAGTTCTGTTCAATTTTTGGTTTATATATATACACAAATATGTACATATTTACAATTACATATCCGCATACATACACGCGCGCACTCACACACACACACACACACTCACACACACCTTCACTGGGCACACCAGAAATATGCGTCCCAGCGCACTGCACTATCTACACTTCTTATATACATTTTCCCGCTGTTTTCCTGCGCGGGCAGGGGACAGTTCCTGAATATTTTCCGAGGCGAGAGCCTCTGCCGGAACATGTGTGTGGCTTAGGAACGAGGTTGCGTGGACGCGCATTTGTCGGCGAGCCGTTCCGCTTCTAAAATATTTTATTCTAGTATGTTTGCTGTGCTTCGGCTCACCTTTGCCGATGTTGGCGATCACGTCATTCTCGTGGTTTCTAATGCGCGTCCATGCCGCCATTGCTCGTTTTTCTATTGCCCCCGGGATGAATGGGATGATAGGAGCGGCCCACCTGGAAGTAAAACTGCCGTTTTTCTAGAAAACTGTGCAGCAAGTATAGATAATTTTGAAGAGCCGGGAAATTGTGGTGCAGTTTGTAAATGAGGCCATTGTGCCAGCATCGGTCAAATGCGGCTTCTACGTCCGGAAATAGCGCCAACGTTGAAGCGGCATTGTTAAATTGCTCTGTTACGTCATCAGTTAGTCTGAGGAGCTGTAGTTCAGTGGAATGTCCTTTTCTAAAGCCAAACTGTGAATTTGAGAGGTCATGTGTTGCCGAGACTTGTTTTTGTAGTCGAGAAAGGATAAATTTTTCGAGCAATTTACCAATAGTAGACAAAAGACTAATGGGGTGGTAGTTTTGCGATTGTCTGGTGCTTTTCCCTTGCTTTGGGAGCATGATAACCTTAGCTCGTTTCCAAGTAGAGCGAAAATAGCCTTGCTGCAAACAGGCGTTAAATATCTTTGTTAGTTGCACCAGAGCTTTTCTCGGGAGATGCTTAAGTTCCTCATTAGTCACTTTGTCTGGGCCGGCAGGTTTCCCATTAGGCAATTTCCTAATAAGCTTGATAACTTCCTGCGGTGTTATGATGGGTAGTTGTTGCTCCTGCTTCTGCGCCACCCAGGTTTGTACCCATGTGTGGACCTCCCGTTCTATTTCACGGTTGGTCACTGGGTTTTCGGTGAATCTGTCTTGGAGACAGTCAGCGAAGACCTCGGCTTTCCAAACTTAACATACGCCGCAGTAGCCACCATGCCTCTCATCACACCGGATACAATGAAGAAAATACAATCTTTTGAAAGGAAATGTCTACGCATCGCATACAAACTTCTACCCAATTTTAAAAACAGCAACATCTACAATTATACAGGAACCATGCCTATTGATCAACATATAGCCAAACTCATGCTCAAATACATAGATAACGCCCATACCAGACCATACAGACGACGATTGATCAATACAGCCCAAAAAATGAAAACCATACGACCAAATCAAAATGAAAAAAATCCGCCATTACTCACTCTTATCCACATCTACGACAAACAACAAGAAGACCAACAACAACAACTACAAGACCTCCTACAATATCTATCAAACATATAAAAAATAAACATAAAAAAAACATTAATATATCAAACAAATGACATTAAACAATAAATAAAAACTAACAAGAGCCTGAAGCAGCAACAAAAAGAAAAAGAACTAAGCAAACAGCAAAATCGGCCTTCTTGGGTAGCGACGGCAGCAAGATGTGTGACCTGGGAAAAAAGAATCAAGCATCAACAAAATGAGAAAATGTACCACCCAAACTGATGGATCTCTGCCCCACCAAAAAAGAAAAAATAAAGCTAGGCTGAAGAGGGCACATTCCCTAAGCAGCCCGGGCGTGCTTGCACGCCCAAACTCCATAATTAATTAATTAATTACCTCGGCTTTCTCCTCTTCGGAGAAGTGCAAGCCACCTTGAGTGTGCAGCGCCTCAGTTGCGGAGTTGACGCTCGTGGAAACTTTGAAAGCCTTAAGTAATTTCCACAAAGAAGAGTCCGAATGGGTGGTACTCAGCATTTTGTTTTCCCACTGTTCAGATTTATTGATTTTAATTTGTTGCCAAATGACGTTGCGGTTGCCACTTCTTTGAAACAGGGACGGTTTTCCATCCTTCCCCTAGCTTCACAAGGAGTCTTTTCTTTTGGGCATGCTCCTTGTAGCAGAGTCGGAGGGCCTGGGCGACTTTTGGAAAGTCAGTCGCTGGACTCCCCGTCCATCTCGCTGAGTAGTTGCTGATAAAATATTATCTCATTACTGAGATCAGCCACTGTTATTCTGGAGGCTATAGAAAGCCTTGGTCTATCGTTCCTCCCATCCGCTTTGGTGGCTTATTTATATCTGAAGCCATAGGCTTAAGATCTGTACGATTAATATGATACCTTTATTTATTATTCACTATTAGGGCACAATTTTCACAATATGGTTATTTAAGTACTTTAGGTATGTTATTCTTAACGTACAATTACCATTTACATCCAATTTATTTTATTTTATCACCAGTATTCTTCATTTTTAAATTGAAATGCAGTAAAGCGCTTGTGCTGCCACCTTCGCATAGCAGCATAAACCTGCTATTAAGAGAAAGCTGGAAAGGACAATGAAATTGCTATGATGGTGGCCTTTTTTACCCTTATTTTCGCTTGTTTCACATTTTCAACTTTCTTCATGATACAGAAAATTTGGTTACGAATGTTAATAATATCCACGAAAGTAACAGAGAAACAAGAACTGTTTGCATGTTTTGTGCGATTGCAGACAAGGTCAGTTGAAAACAAATAAAATAGCTATTTAAGATGTTCCAGTGAGTGAAATATCCCTAGAAACTCGAAATTACAAATGGCAATAGCACAAAATTATGTTTTAAGGCACGCGCTTTCAAATATAAATATAAATTCTAGAGACACAAGATATCTCCACAACAATGCACACAATGAAATTATTTTTACTTTCTCTACTAGTACTCCACCCAAAAATTCGAAGTCGAGATTTCACTGGAAATGAATGTGTGTGTGTGTGTGTGTGTGTGTGTGTGTGTGTGTGTGTGTGTGCGCGCGCGCGCGCGTGTGCGCGTGCGCGTGTGCGTGTGTGTGTCTCTGTGGAAACGAAAACTCGGTTAAGAACTAAAGTTGGTTTTTAAATTTACTGTCTTTCAAGGATGCAACGAAGATTTGAATGAAAATTGCTCCACCCTTACGTGGAAAATTTCTCAAATCTTAATTCTCTTGAAATTGACTAATGACTTTGATTAATATAGCATATGTACAGCATATGTAGATCTCACTAAAACACATAAATTATGTCCAAATACATTTTTTGTAGGGTGAACCATTTCGGAGATATTCCTTGTTATTTTTGTGTTTCGGAAAACATACTTTCGTCAAATGCAACATCGTTGTTCGTTGTTTGCAAAGAAAACGGAATCTCAAAGCGTTAAAAGATGTGGCTATCCTTCAAAGCCTACTGTATTCTCATATTGCCGTTTTAGCTACAAGGAAATAAGCAATAAGATAATTTGTAGAAGTGTTTATCTCAACTAACACGAAGAAGAGTTTGTAAGAATGGTTGGTACAAGAGTAGAATTTATTTTATCTACTACATATAGTAAAGTAGAGGGAGTATTGTATTCCACCCAAATATTCGATATCGAGATTTCACCAGAAATATGTTTTGAGGTCCCCTGAATTAAAAAAGAATTTTTAGAAAAAGGTCCGTGTTTGTGTGTGTGTGTGTGTGTGTGGGGGGGGGGGTAGGTGGGTGTGTGTCTGTTTCTCTCTCATTCTGTGGATAGCATAACTCAAAGACGAAATGATGGTTAAAAACCAAGGTTATTGTCTTTCAAGAATGCGACACGGAGATTTTGAAGAAAATTGCTCTACAGTAAATTACCCTTTAAAAGGAATATTTTTCAAACATTTTTATTTTCTAGAAAATGGTTCTAACGATTTTGATTAAAATGCCATATGTTTGAGATATTATTATGCCAAATGAAATGCATATGTCGAATTTTCTGGCTATAGCGCATGTAGTCCTATTCAGTCTGATGACTTTTGAATAAATGGTAAACGGTAAGAGATAGATCAAATCTTACTGTACAAAAAAATGTAGATCTCGCTAAAACACACATTTTATGTATGACTAAGTTTGCTTATAAAGTTAATAATTTCGGAGATATTCCTTACTATCTGTGTGAGTTTTGGAGAATTTATACTTCTGACAAATGTGACATCGTTATTAATGTTTTTATGTTACTGTGCAAAGAGAACCAAATCTTAAAGCTTTAAAGGATTTGACTCAAAGTCAACTATATTCCTATATTCTCCTTGTAACTACAAGAAGATGAACAGTAACATAATTGCAAATGTTTATCTCAACTAACACGAAGTATATATAGGACTATGTGTTTGTAAGAATGGTTAGTACATGTTTAGAGAAAGTCATGTGAATGCATCACATCAGATTTTTCATTATAATGTCCAAGTACGAGTGTGAAAAGACACGCTTTGGCTGGTTGAGTTTAATTCCGGTCACCGTTACTATTTGTAAAAGTAGTCCTGTTTATGATATTACTACAGAGTATCTTCCTCGGAACATAATTCTATTTTTGCAAAACACATAAGAGTTGCTTGCTGAAGTATGATTTTTTAAATTAAAACTTCTGGTTTATATTACCCGCGCTAGCTTCGAATATAATGCTCTAAACGCCGAGGTTTGAGGCTTTGTCCAAACTACTCAAATAGACCACTTAGCCTAAGGCCTGCTCAAGTATGGAGTCAGAACATTCATATTAATTTAGTTTTGAACTGAAGTTAGAACAGGAAAACATTAATTCAAAATCGGATGCATAAGATAAGCACAGCAAAAAGCGAAAATAAAACAAAAATACCTTTCCAAGTGGGCTTCACGCAACAATCGTTTGTTGCAGTCACATACGGAAAAAGAAACCACATTGCTCAGAAATAATTATTAATATTTCCCAAACGTTCTTCTAAAGAAAAGTTTGCACACAGTAGCTACGCCACGGTAGCAACAAAGCTTAAGAGATATATTGCGGTCATAGTAGTAGTAGTTGTAGCGTAAGAGTAAGGCCATAATGTGATGCTTAGTGTGTTAAAACATTAATATGTAACTAGAAATATGTAGTATTTACTTATTCATTTGTTTACTTATTTATTTACTTTATTTATATTCTTTTTAACTATTTCTCAATCTCTCCCTATTATTTTGGTTTCTTTTTTCACTTCCTTTGTGTCTCATACCCTAATTACGTTACAACCATTCGAGTTCCACACACACGCGCACCGGATACGACGGAGCTAGAAGTCTCGCGAATGTTCTTTTGTTTCTGCCCCCTCGATTGTTGAAAGTCACTGACAGTAATCGCACGAGGCAGCCTAACCTTTACCGCGGCATGTGGTGCGAAGAGTTTAGCCACGTCCATCTTTTGTTGTACGCCGAGCCCGACGTCACAGTACGAAAAACACTAAATTAGCCGATCCACCTGGTGTACCTGATGGATAATTACAGGATTTCAAAGGTAAAATAGCAAATGTAGTTATTAATTTTCAACTGCCTAATATATTAGAAACCTAAATAAAGCAATTAGCGTTGTCAGAAGAATTATGAAATATAGGTGCACAATAAAAATTTAATTAAGGTCATATGTTTCAAAAACAGTGATTCAGACAAAGCAGTGATTTCGTACACAGAGTTCAGTCATAAATAAACAAAAAATTATATCACTGGTATAAACAGAAATGTTGTTGGTAAAGGAAACTATTGATTAATAATGGATATTTCGATCATTGAGATTTTTGAAGAATGAAAACAAAGCTAAATAGAAATTCGTGCGTATTGATGACATAATATATTTTTTAGTACATTATGGTAAACAAATTGAATTTCAGCTGGTCTCTAGATATTTAACAATGAAAATGGCAAGCATTTCATAGTCGGTAATGTAAATATCCATTATATCTAGGTGTTTCAATGCCTTTTTAAACTGCTGTAACTTCTTGCCAACCTGTGCGGCAGTCACAAGATTTTCAATTTTATATAGTAATTGATAATGTACATTAGTATTGTAATACGTAATTGGTATTACATTTACTCAAAAGTTTTTCAATAATATTTTTGTAGGTGCTGAAAATTCCAATGATTCCTCCAGAAATTATGAAATATTTTGGTGGGTTCGTTAAAGAGAAGAAAGGTGGTGGAGATGGAAATGATATTCTTCATATATTAAAGAATAGTTGGAAAGAGCATCCAGGTATGTAAAATGCTTGTAATTAGCTGGCACTCTTTAGCTACTATGGATTATAATTAGATATGTGAAATAGTGTTGCAATTATATCGGCAATGCAGCAAACTGATGTAGCATGTGTACATGTATAGTATATTATCCATATTTCGGAACGTTGCTATACACACAGGATACTGGGGATAAAAGTTTACTGCCTTCAAGGTGTAATGCTTTCACGATGACCTCAAAAAGTCGCCAAATACTATGTTGACGTATAAAAATTTGCTAGACCATAAATAATTACGGTTGACATAACACCGCAAAACAAACTGATTTGACGTAGCACGGAAGTAAGAAATTCCTTTCATACAATGTCTATTTCTTATTATGGGTCATAGGATGGATGGTAACAAGTACATGAACTTTGCACCACCTCCATAGCGCAGTTGTAGCGCGCCTGCCTCCTGCATGGAGGACCCCGGTTCGATCCCCGGTACTGGCGTTAGGCCCCGGAGGGGTTAATTGAGGAGCTATTTGCTGGAGAAGTAGTAACCCCAGGTCGTGAAGGCCACATAACTGGTCGGGAGGGCTCGGGGCGCTGACCACACCCCACCTTCCAGCACTACACCCTACTCACTACGCCTGTAGTGGTCAGAGATGTGGGCAAACCTTGACCCTTCATGGGTTGTTGTGCTGGGATTTAGTTTTAGTTGTATAACAAAATTCCACAAAACTCAGAAGGAACCCATCCCTTGGAGCATATTGAAGTTCTACAGGGCTTACAGCCATGGGAAAAATGATTGAGCGCATTAGGAGGGCAGAACATTTCCAAGTATTACGTCGTGTAGCAGCACTGTTTACACAAGTTGATATTTCCCACATGCAGCAGTAAGTATATCAATGCTAACGGTGATTCAAGACAGGCTATTTGTGTGTCCATTTTTTATTTTGTATTTATTCATTCATTTATTTATTTATTTATTTATTTATTTATTTATTTATTTATTTATTTATTTATTTATTTATTTATTTATTTATTTATTTATTTATTTATTTATTTATTTATTTATTTATTTATTTATTTATTTATTTATTTATTTATTTATTTATTTATTTATTTATTTATTTATTTATTTATTTATTTATTTATTTATTTATTTATTTATTTATTTATTTATTTATTTATTTATTTATTTATTTATTTATTTATTTATTTATTTATTTATTTATTTATTTATTTATTTATTTATTTATTTATTTATTTATTTATTTATTTATTTATTTATTTATTTATTTATTTATTTATTTATTTATTTATTTATTTATTTATTTATTTATTTATTTATTTATTTATTTATTTATTTATTTATTTATTTATTTATTTATTTATTTATTTATTTATTTATTTATTTATTTATTTATTTATTTATTTATTTATTTATTTATTTATTTATTTATTTATTTATTTATTTATTTATTTATTTATTTATTTATTTATTTATTTATTTATTTATTTATTTATTTATTTATTTATTTATTTATTTATTTATTTATTTATTTATTTATTTATTTATTTATTTATTTATTTATTTATTTATTTATTTATTTATTTATTTATTTATTTATTTATTTATTTATTTATTTATTTATTTATTTATTTATTTATTTATTTATTTATTTATTTATTTATTTATTTATTTATTTATTTATTTATTTATTTATTTATTTATTTATTTATTTATTTATTTATTTATTTATTTATTTATTTATTTATTTATTTATTTATTTATTTATTTATTTATTTATTTATTTATTTATTTATTTATTTATTTATTTATTTATTTATTTATTTATTTATTTATTTATTTATTTATTTATTTATTTATTTATTTATTTATTTATTTATTTATTTATTTATTTATTTATTTATTTATTTATTTATTTATTTATTTATTTATTTATTTATTTATTTATTTATTTATTTATTTATTTATTTATTTATTTATTTATTTATTTATTTATTTATTTATTTATTTATTTATTTATTTATTTATTTATTTATTTATTTATTTATTTATTTATTTATTTATTTATTTATTTATTTATTTATTTATTTATTTATTTATTTATTTATTTATTTATTTATTTATTTATTTATTTATTTATTTATTTATTTATTTATTTATTTATTTATTTATTTATTTATTTATTTATTTATTTATTTATTTATTTATTTATTTATTTATTTATTTATTTATTTATTTATTTATTTATTTATTTATTTATTTATTTATTTATTTATTTATTTATTTATTTATTTATTTATTTATTTATTTATTTATTTATTTATTTATTTATTTATTTATTTATTTATTTATTTATTTATTTATTTATTTATTTATTTATTTATTTATTTATTTATTTATTTATTTATTTATTTATTTATTTATTTATTTATTTATTTATTTATTTATTTATTTATTTATTTATTTATTTATTTATTCAGGTGGCCTCAAAGCATACATTTCCTGTGAAATCTCGACCTCGAATTTTTGGGTGGAATACAATACTTCCTCTACGTAATAGAGAAAGTAAAAATGGTTTACTTTGATTCACTGAGTCATAGAAGAAATAATGGTCAGAATTAGACAGCTGGTTTAGAGGAGATTCTTGTCGGCGTGACTTTCATCCTGAAAGAAATCTTCAAAGATCAAAATGTGGCAGGTTCGTCCTAGCACATGGAGCTGACCCCCTTTGGTAAAATTTAGCGGTTTAAATGCGCAATACTCGTTAACGAAGTAAACGCCGAGCATATGTAGCAGGTATCAGCTAAACTGACTGCACCTGTCGGATCGGACCATGACTTCAAAATCTGCTTCTGCATCGTGAGCTTGCGGAAATGACTTACATATGCAAACATGTATGTCGGGACATTTAATAAATTGTGTTCCCAATGTCTAAGTTCTATGAATTTATACTGAACACAAGTTTACAAAAAATAATCGTCACATTATTATGTGTTTTGTAAGTTAGCCAAATATTTCCCACGTATATTTTAATCAAGTTAGCAGCATTATCTGGAATTTAAATGCTAATCGCAACGAATTAGACACTAATGTGAAGTATTTATACAAGAAATACATGTGCTAAGGTTTTTCTAAAGGAGGGTTTTTTAGATTTGGGGAACCTCAACACCGTAATTTCTAGTGAAAACTCAATTACAATTTTGGGTATAATCAATACTTCCAATGTGTAGTGTGTGAGGTTAAATTGCAACAGGTCCATTTGGCTGCTACCTGACGTTTCTAGAAGAGCTGGGTTCGCTAATGACGGTCCGAGTGCTCAGAAAGACTATCGCAGTCACCCTTCACTGCCTAGTCTCTCAGAATCGTTTATATTCTTGAAATATTGAAGAATTTTTACAGAAATGTGGAAAATATCGTCATATGTTCAATCGCCCTTGCCTAGCTGGTCTTCGTATTGATACAAGAGGTTGCTGGGAAATAGGAAAGCCAACTGTCATGTGGAACATAGCCTCTTTCTAAGTTCCATGTTGTAACTTAAGCCTCATACAAAAATCCTGAGCTTTCCTCACTTTAAAGATGCAAAAGCTTTAACCTTTAGGTCTTTGTTAGTTATAAAACTTAGGCATACTAATGTTCTGATACTGAAAATTAGCAGAACAGCAATGGGGCATTTTTAAATTATGCAAAGGGACTAAACATACAATGGCGCTATAAATGTAGTTGTGCACGTGCTCTAAGTCTCCTGACAGTGCTTGTTTGGGGAGCTAATACACGAGAACTTCATGCTACCTGGTCACGGTGAAGCCACATCTGGGATCTTAGTCCAGAACCCTTCCGGGAGCCATTTCCTGGTGATGACGACATAGCCATATCAATCTCGTGACCAGACGACACATTGCCTGCCCACAGGAGAGCTTGGAATGAATGGCACACATCCCGCCGCTATGACCCTCAATATGTTATCCTCTTCACAAGTACCTACCATCTTTCATATAAACTGTAAGTGATCAATCATCCGAAACAAGAGCAAGTAACTTGGATTCTTAAACTGTTCCTGTAATGTTTGTTAACTGATTTGAATTAAATTTTTGTTACTATAATGCATCTCAAAAATGGAGTGAGTTGGGCTATAAATTTGTTTTGCTTCACTCCCTCACTCTCACTCTTTCTCTCATACTTAACACACACATACACAAATATGTGTAAGATTAAATTTGATTGCCACATGGAGTACATTGCGAACTATGGAACATTAGAGAATCTCAACTATATTTATACTTGAGATACACATATCTTCTTATACACAAAGATGAATATTTGTATGTTTGTCCTTTATGCGTTCCAGAATGGCTTAACCAATCACCGCGATATACGGCACGCATATGTATTTTTTTCATGGAAAAGGTTTCGGAGCTATCCATTTTACTCTGCAACGTGTTACATTCACACGATTTTCTCTACTCGCTTTTCTTTTATGTGACATACACATGCGCTTCTCCCTTCACGCTTCAAAACACAATTCATACAATTTTCTATGATTGAAACAGAAATGCAGTGGTTTACATGCACATGGCTTCTCTAGTCACATTCACACGTACTTCTCTACTCTCTCTTCAACATAAAATCTACATATTAAAAATGTATGTTGGTATTATGAAGTTGATGAACTCGAACACCTAATGACCGGTCTTTTTCTTCTTCTTCTTCTTCTTCTTCTTCTTCTTCTTCTTCTTCTTCTCCTTCTTCTTCTTCTTCTTCTCTGCCTTACAGAGATTAGGCCAATAGGCCTGTTCCGGCGTCAATCCATCGTTGTCTGGGTCTTCCTGGATCTCTTGGTGTATAATATAACATCCTTTATGGAATCTTTGAGCTGTACATTCTCTCTATATGTATTTCCCAATTTTTCCTATATTCTATCATTTTGTCTTGAATTGTAAATATATTTAATTGTTCTCGTATTTCTGCATTTCTTAACTTGTATATTCTAATAATGGCCCTAGAAATTTCATTTCTGTAGCCTGTATTCTTTTATATTCCTTCTGCTTTACAGCCAAAGATTACTGCCATGCAATAAAACCGGTCCCGCCATAACTTTGTATAATTTCAATTGGGTGCCGACCCTTGTTACTTTCCTTACTGGTAAGTAGGGGAAGTATTGTATTCCACCCAAAAATTCGATGTCGAGATTTCACCGGAAATATATGTTTTGAGGCCCCCAGAATTCAAAAAAAGCATTTTTAGAAAAAGGTCCATGTGTGTGTGTCTATGTGTCAGTCTGTGTGTCTGTCAGTCTGTGGACAGCATAACTCAAAAACGAAAAGTCGGTTAGAAACCAAAGTTGGTATTTAAGTTTAATGTCTTTCAAGGATGCGACACGAAGACGTTGAAGAAAATAGCCCCACCCTAAACTACCCTTTACATGGTAAGTTTTTCGTAAATTTTGATTTTCTTGAAAATGGCTCTAACGATTTTGATTAAAATGTCCTATGTTTGAGATATTTTTATGACAAATGAAATGTATATCTTGAATTTTCTGTCTATAGCCCCTGTAGTCGTATTTACTCTGGACGACTTTTGCATAACTGGTAAACCGTTAGAGATAGACCTATGTAGATCTTGCTAAAATACACAATTTATGTCTCAATACATTTTCTTGTAGGGTGAACCATTTCGGAGATATTCCTTGTTATGTGTGTGAGTTCGGAAAACTTAGGGCTTTCGTGAAATGGATTATCGTTGTTCATTTTTTATATGTTAAGTGTGCAAAGACAACAGAATCTCAAAGCTTTAAAACATTTGACTATCGCACAAAGCCTACTCTATTCTAATATTACCCTTGTACCTACAAGGAAATAAGCAATAAGATAAGTTGTACAAATGTTTATCTTAACTAACACGAAGAAGATATAGGAATCAGAATTTGTAAGAATGGTTAGTACAAGAGTAGAGAAAGTCTAGTGAGTGCAACACATCAGATTTTTGTTCTTTAAGTTCTTATTGTGCCACACATTAGTTGCTATTTACCTATTTTACTGTATGAAATTGACAGATGTAACTCTTCTTTCACGGAGGTTTTTATGCTATCCATTCACCCATGCAACGTATTACATTCCTGCGATTTTCTGTACACAGTTTTATTTTACGTAACCCATGCAGATGTTTGAAAGGTAGAACTGGAACTTAAAAATTCAATGTACAGTTCCAGTTCTACCTCTCAAACATTGCCCACACACGACTAGTGTGTTTAAAAACACCAACAATAAGTTGGTTGGTGTAAATAAATAATAATTACTATAAACATGTCCTTCTCTGCACAATTTATACTATATTCTATGATTTAAAAATAATGTAACATATTATATTCAGGTGGTTTTCTCCACCCACCTTTCTTTTACGTAACACATTCACACGTTCTTCTCTACCCACCCTTCAACACGTAATAATTCACACAATGCCCTATATGATTGAAATACAAACGCAATCTATGCATTACATGCACATGGCATTCTGTACTCGCTTTCATATAACACAATTACAATTCCTTCTCTACTCCCTCTTCAACATCCAATATATGTATAAATGGATGTTGGTATAGTGAAGTTTATGCAATTTTCTGCATGTAGGATTTCGAAGCTATGATTATTAACACTTCAGGGGCCACAACCGTGTAGTATCTATAAAATATTTCCACGTTTCAGCCATATTAAGCACCATGGTCATTATCAGGAAAGAATAATTGATAACTCAATGGCCATCTCAACTCATGGCCTCCACTGGTAACTGCATAACAAATAAACGACCATCTCAAAAATCATGGCCTCCCTTTAAGTATTCCTGTCCAAGCTTGCTCAGTCGCAGGCCACGTCCCTATTAGAATTATTTGGTTCTAATTTAATGTCATTCGCCTCTTTTATGATCTATCGTAATTTCGATGTAAAACAGCAAGCTCATCAAACAGCATTTTCCAGAATAAAACTGTCCTCACTACCTTATTTCATCGAGCTTATGAAGTAGCAGACAAAGGTCGCTTATCCCACGATACAAATTATTTGATAAACACCTTCAAAATGAATGGTTATACAAACACAGGCATTCATCAAGTACACAGGAGATTTAAGATTAACTGAAACCGCTCCACGCACGATCACAACATACATGAAGGTGGAAAATCTAAAGGAAAGGCGTTTTCCCCTTCTACGGTACAGTGTGAATAAAATTACGCGAATACTAGAAAGAACATAACATTAAAGCGATATTCCAGCCACCAAGAAATCTGAGATAGTATATGGGACCGCTTAAGGACAATGTTGGTTTTAAAACACCTAGTTTTTACAAAACTCCTTGCCAATGCGGAAGGACATATAGGACAGACAGGTCGTACGATTAAAGAGAGTCGTGAAGAACACGAACACAATCTACGAGTACTACAACAGGAAAAATCAGAAATAGCACAGCATAGTCTCGACAATGATCACACAATTTTATTTGATGACCTCGCTGTTTTACACCGCAGTAACGGACTCGTAAAAGGGGCGACTGAAAGTAAACTACAGCCAAATAATTTTAACAGGGACAACGGCCTACGACTGAGCACAGCTTGCACAGGAGTAGTTATAGTTTATTCACCAATTCATGGTCCCTGGGAGGAATGCAGCCACCCAGTACATCAGTAAAAAATTACGATATCTGAAGCTGCAGTCGTGCCTCACATCGCCCTTACGATAATGTTGCCAACCTTGGAATATATATTCGAGCTAGATCAAAGCAAAAACGTCACTCAAAGTAGTCGAAGTAAAATGTTATTTTTAGTTCATGCAGTACATTCAGCTTATAGAACATAAACGATACTTTCAACTACTCTGTCTTTCCCCCACTGACCATTTTCTACCTTTTCTATTTGTTTTCAAGAACCTTCCAGCCGCTTTCGGTTACAAGTGATATACCCTCGAGCGTTATATCGTGCAATTCCTGTAAAGAAAATTTACGTGTTAAATTCCTCTGTTTTACCTTTGCCCAAGTTAGCTCCATGGGAGTTCACACGTGTATGGGGACAAGCAAACGACAGAGTGGTCCAATGAAACCCAAAATGCGTCCCTTTAGAAACGTCTTTGGTTTTTTTTTTTTTTTTTTTTTTTTTTTTTTTTTTTTTTTTTTTTTAAATCATCCTGTAAGTCTGTTTATTACGTGGAACTATTACTCTGAACCCCTTTGTTCTGCAACCGCAATATCATAGCAGATTTCACAGCACTCTTAGACGGGGATTTATGTACTTCTACGCTCCGCTTCCTCTTTTCTTTACTTCCGAGATAACGCGAGTGACTCGTTCAATTTTTAACTGAAATTAAGAGATATTAGATTAGGGAGCAATCATAACGGGAATAACATTGGAGGTAAGTTGGCAACCTAACCAGCCACAACGATGTCTGCGATGCTTACAAAACTCGGGTTACACTATCGTGGAATGTCTCTCCTCTACCCTTCAGTCCCCTAAAACCACGAGCTGATGAACAGACAATAAAAGAAGGCCATCATTTTTCATATGGTCGTTTATTTCTTATGCAGTTCCCAATGGAAGCCATTAGTTGAGATGGTCATTTATTTATTAATTATTAATTCCATTGAGCTTAGTATGGCCGAAACGTCGAATAATTTTATAGATATTACGCGGTTGGTGACCCATGACGTGTTAATTAATTTTCTGTATGTTTGAAATAGATATGCAACATATGTATCACATATATGTCTTATATTTATTTACCCAAAAACATATTGTCTCATTTATTTTTCAGTCTTGCAATCAGTAGGGGGTTCCCGTAAGCTTCAAGGAGTAAACGTACTAAGGTAGCTTATCAAGTGCTATCTGAAATAATAAATATCGACAGTTATATATTTGAAAACTGCTGTTACAGATTTGGACGATGATGATCTGGCAGCCCAGCTAATGCTAATGATGTTAGCTGGCGTAGAGACTATCTCCACACTTGTATGTTTCGCAACGCATCTGATCACCAAGCATCCCGATGTACAGAGACGCCTCCGCAAGGAGATTTCCTCCGTCCAACTACAAGATGGCCTAATACCTTACGAGGAGCTACATAAGATGAGATATCTTGATATGGTCGTATCTGGTACGTTCGTTTGCGAAGAAATATGTGAGGTTACACACACACACACACACACACACACACACACACACACACACACACACACACACACACACACACACACAAAGACACACACGCGTGCTTTTTACAGAAGTTAATACTGTCATTCAACCAATAAAACACGTTAAATGGCAACTAATGACCAATAAGAGTAAAACCGAGTTGTTAGACCACATTTCTTCAGTAAAACAGCAATTTCAAAAACAAATTAAAAAGATAAATGGATCTTACACAATTCATAACTAAACTCTATTATTATTTCTGCCCAATAGTTTGCATAAACGCATTTGAAAGCATAATTCATTTCCAACTTAATCAATGTCGTTAAATGTTGCTAATATTCAGTTCAATTTCAAAGATTGCTAAACATTTTATTTTTAGGAGTTTTAGAGATCTTGCAAATAATGCATACTTTAAACAGAAATGATTATATTATGAGTGAATTTTTTACCACCTCCGTAGCGCAGTTGGTAGCGCGCTTGCCTCTGGCGCGGAGGATCCCCGGTACCAGCATCCCAACTGGGAGGTCTGGCACGGGGTGCACTCAGCCTCGTTAGGTCCTGGGAGGACCAATTGAGAAGCTACTTGATGGAGAAGTAGCGGCTCCAGGTCGAGAAGACCGCATAACTGGCCGGGAGGGCTCGGGGCGCTGACCACGTCCCACTCTCCAGTACTGCACCCCACCAATGGGGCTTGTAGGGCGTTAGGCCTTGGCCCTTCATGGGCTGTTGCGCCGGGGTTTAGTTTTATGATTTAATTTTTGCCATGTTATCAAGCCAAATATCCACCGTATTCTAGTTTTCATTGGTGGATTAATGTCTCTTTTAAATAACTTGACGTTTGGAAATGAATTATCCTTTCATACTAGCCGTGTAGGACAAGGTTGGAAAGGTAAATCAAACTTAAAAGTTCAATACCATAACTGAGATTTAATCCATGGACCTTCCGGTGTCTGGCCTGTTGCTCTTATTCTACTTTCCCAGCCTTGTGCTACACACTGCTAGTGTGAAAGTAGAAGTAATTTCCATTGACTGACTGAATAGTTTGTTAAACTATGAAGTCAAGTCAAAACAGCTGTGGCCACTGTGGCATATACAGAGCACGGAAAAGTTATCAGGTTAAGAAGAAACACACATGCTTTATACAATGTTTGCATTACTCATATAACACAGCTTAAAAGTTTTGTTATGTGTAATATATAGACAGAAAACGTTATTCCATAGCTCTATGTGGTACTACCTTAAAAATTAAGCAAACGTGTTACTGATAAAACAACCGTTGCAAGACGCTGTAATATATCTTTTTTGTGGTAGAGAAAATATATTTTGAGTGTCTCTGCAGATGCTGCCAGGGAAAGGGAGAGAACTTATTATCTGTAAGTTTGCCACCCACGCTGCAAAGAAATGGCAATGGGGGATTATAGGATTCACATCAGTTGAGATCCAGCTGCTGAAGGCTGTGGAATAGTCCACCAACAACTAATATACTTTTAAGAGTTTGTTTAAAGCTCTGCAATCAGCACAATAGTTTGTAGGGTATCCTTGAAATAAACAATACACAAATGAACGAGCCATATGAGGCTTAATCCATGAAGCTATTAATGACGAACTTTAATGGAAGGTTGTTTTGAGATAATCGGAGAGTACAATAAACATTACCCTGGATTAAAAGGCTATACGAAAAGTGACACTGCATATATTCGCTAGTTACCATTGTTTAACTATATATATATACCGCAAATCATTCTTAAGAATGCTTATTTTACTCCCTAGTACATGTTTAGCGAGATAAACACTTGCGAAAATAGTTTCATTACAGTTTTCATTGAAAATACGAGGAGGAATAGGGTAAACCAAAACGATAGTCGGTTGCTTAAAATCGAGTAGCTGCATATTAGCTAGGGCGCTAACCAAAATCTCTCTCTCACTATATATTAGCTCAGTAATGCCGTACTCTTTCCAAGACAGGTTAGAAACAACTGAATAGTTTCATCACTTTAAAATTACAATCGTATAGAGAAATTCAAAGCAGCAACAATATAACCTAGAAACAGCTAACAGCACAAGACGTCATTTGAAATGAATTAAAGATATCTATATTTATGTGTATCTCTTATGGTTTACCAACTACAAAACCAAACAATACGAGGACTTCAAAGGATATTCCCAAGAAATTCAAAATCTAAATTCGATTTGTAAAGTAAATATCTTCAAAATATATGAGTGACGGTCAAAAATGCTATAGATTTTTTGAGAAAATCGAGAATTTCAAAACTTTTCGCGTAAAGGGTGGTTTGGGATGGGGTTTAATTAAAATCTCTGTATTGCACCTTTGGAAGTAGTAGAAAAGGCGTTTGATATTTGTCACAAATGTATTCATGCGAAACCACCCGGGCGCGCGTACATACACACGCGCGCACGAATACACACACAAGCGCAGATCCGCGGATCCTTTTCTAAATATGCTGGTTAGCTGTTGGGTCAATCCACGTCAAATCGAACACCCGTAAAACACGACTTTTTCGTAGGAGGTTCAAATTTTTTTTTTATGAATAATAGGCATAAAATAAGGAGACCCGTATTTTTTATTTCCGTATTTTTAAACTACTTGCTTAGTTATGGCTATTTGAAGCTACGCAATTTCTGCGCGCACCGTAATATAAAATCACTTGTTACTCTAAGTTCATATAGAGTTCAGAGTTAGGGTTTGGCGCACTGGAAAGGTTAAATACAACACTTTTAACAACTTTCGATCAATCATTATTACACATAAATTTTGGACTGTTTTTTATGGCATATTTTGTAAACCCAAAAATAGAATTTAAATCGATGTGTTAAAAATCTAAAAAAAATACACACGTATTCCCTGACATTTATCTATAAAATAAGATGTTGAAAACTATGGAGCTTGCATTAGTGCATTTTCTACAAAAATTTTTCTGGAGGCCTGCAAGCGCACACGGACGAGTAACAAGCCAGGTGACTGCAGATAGCCTGCAAATTGCCGCGTCAGCTACGCTAGTCAGATAACTTCTTACTAAGGCAGTACAGTCCATGCAGAAAAATGTCTCCCCGATGTACGTTCTTTCTGATACCCTTGTGGCGTCTGATACGTACCTTTGAGCTTTTGAATTTTTTTGAAAAAATCTTCTGATATAAACAGTTCTTTGCTTTTAGCTTCTTCCTTCATGTACGTCCATACATTTGAAATAATTTCTCTACTCTGACTGTGTAATGTTTTGGTCCCTGATTTAGAACTTGCAGGTGGCATAATTGATTTACGCTATGATCAATGTCTCACAAATTCACTATATTCACTCTTTATCGCAAAGATCTATGTCTTCAATATATCGCTGCACTAAAAAGCACCTTTGAATTAGCAAGACATGCAGACATCACTACTTTCCCCCTCCCTCCCCCTGTGCATGGTTTCATTCGCAGAATTATACAATATGAGCTGATGAAACAGACAAAAGCTATGGATTCGCCAACAGGACTTCCAGTCAAGGTCAGGGGCCTAGAACGATGGGTCCAGCTGTGCTTTAAAATTACACTCCTTCATTCCTTTGTCAAAAACTGAAGCTTTAGTGAAACAATTTTCTTTCGAAGAAGGAGGTAAAGCTGTGTGTTGTATGGAAACATTAGATTAAAATGCATATTTTAAAAACATTTTGAAGATGTTAATAGTGTACATGTAATAGTGTCAGTTAGCAGTGTTCTCCTTACTGTACTGTTGTAACGTTCATGGAACCTCAAGCAATGAACAGTTGCCGCAATGGAAGGTGGCAATTGTGTGAGGTTACTGTAGTCGCCACCGCTGCCACGCGAATTCGCTGCACTGATTTGCAAAGTTAATTACAACTGAACTATTAGAGACTCCATTCTGGTTTTTTCTGAGAATATTGAATAAACTTCATTGTATTTTTAGTTTTTTTTTCTCCAAATTTTTAAATAGTCGAGTTTATGTTATTATCTAACTTTAAAATTTTAATCGTATAAAATATAATATTAATAATAATTAATAAAATTTTCTAATAAATACCTCACGAAATACTGCAATTTATCTTTAATTTGAGCCAAAGATCAAGTAATTTGCTTCATTACAATCGGAGGTGTGATTGATCGAAGAGTGAGGAGCGCGCGATTTTTGGGACATTTCAAAAATTAATATCTGCCAAAATATTTTTTTTATACAAAACGAAGAAACGCAGGTCAAATATATTTTGTTCCAAAACACACACACACACCAAAAAAAAAAAAAAAAAAAAAAAAAAAAAAAAAAAAAAAAAAAAAAAAAATCAAGAAAATCTGAGAGATCAAGG
>CM060966.1:83222344-83487344 GCA_030765045.1 Tenodera sinensis
AATGTCTTTCAAGGATGGAACATGAAGATTTAGAAGGAAATAGCCCCACCTTAAACTACACTCTACACGGAAAATTTTTCGAGCATTTTGATTTTCTTGAAAATAGCTCTAATGATTTTTATTAAAAACCGTGAAGCCTTGATCCATAACGTACGCCGTGAAAGCTTCACATCTTACACTTTTTATATACTCTAGGGTTGAGGTATCAGAAACAAATACCATGACAAACTTAGATTGAGTAAACGAATTTTATAATTTTAAAGACAACAGTGTAAGCCACAGATTTCTCTAATGAGTTCAATTTCAGTAAGACTTGTTACCGCAATTTCTTAAAATGCATGTGCCTAAGCAGTATTATTTGATGCTGACAAAGTCCGTGAAGGTACGTCGCACATATCATTCACAGAGTTTCTGCATAAAAGGTCTGATGTGTTGCACTCACATGATTTTCTTACTCTTACGCTAACCATTCTTACAAACTCTTATTCCTGTATCTTCTTCGTATTACTTGAGATAAACATTTGCAGAAATTGTTGTATTGCTTGTTTCCTTGTAGGTGCAAGGGGAATATGAGAATACAGTAGGCTTTGAGCGATAGTCAAATCTTTTAAAGCTTTGGGATTCCGTTCTCTTTGCACGGCTAAGGTATAAAAATGAATAACGATCTTCCGTTGTACGAAAGATTAAGTATTCAACAACTCGCACAAATAACGACTATCTCCGATAAGGTTCACTCAAAAGAAATCATTCACACATAAATTGTGTATTTTAACGAAATCTACAGTTTTTGTGCACACAGGGGGCCTCAAAACATGTATTTCCGGTGATCTCAACATCGAATTTTGGGAGAAATGCAATACTTCATCTGCTTACTACACGTCGTAGAGAAAGTAAAAATTAGTGCAGCACTCTTATACGTATCGAGAGGTGCGTAGTCTATAAGAATTCATCTGACAATCATAGATTTGAACATGCTATCAACTTCTCTCCCTTGCGCACACTGAAAATATATGCAAATATCCTCAAGTTTGAAGGGATGGGCTTGAATGTAACAAATATGAACATCATCTTCAAAAGATGAACATTGGATGCAGCACCCAAAATTATGTGAATGCAATCTGAAATTCTATACCTTGTATGTGGGATAAAAATAAATTTCTTTTATAGTAACTTATTAGAATTTGAGCAATTTTTATCCATTGATATCCAGACTGACGTCTGCTGATTAGCAGTGACTGTGGAACTTGTTTTAGAAACCTTGAGACTGCATCCTCCAGCAGAAGTATTGGACAGAAAGTGTGTGAAACCTTATGCAGTTTCTGGATCAACTCCAACCTATGTACTGCAAAAGGGAGATGGTATTGTAATCCCTGTATCCTGTATTCACCGTGATCCGAAACATTTTCCTGCACCACATCGATTTCGGCCGGAAAGATTCGAGGAGGACAGAAAGGAAATTAAACCGTTCACATACCTACCATTTGGAGTGGGACCACGAAACTGTCCAGGTAAGGGATTTCTGAGCTATGTGTTTAAAATTGAATACTGCTCTACAATAAAATATCCCTCTTGAGATTCTCTCTTAAAAACATTTCTAATTACTGAAGTTATAAAACCTGTATGACACATTCTTACACGAATAGGTATTCATTTTTCTTTCTTTCTTTCTTCCTTCCTTCCTTCCTTTCTTTCTTCCTCCGTTCCTTCCTTCCTTTTTAAAAGTGAAGCCTAAGACCATTTTGTTTGGTATACTTTCCGTGAGTTTGGTAATATATTTTGTTAGTACATTCTAAAGTTACTAAACATTTATATCATATTGTTCATTTTTCTGAACATTTAAAGCCACATCTCCGTTCAGAGAATATTTAAATGTTTAAGCTTGTTAACAGTAAATTTAATGCTGCATTCTTTTGTTTATGTTATGAATCAATGAGCAAATAAATTTGAAGCTGATGGAATTCTTGTAGTTAAAACAAAATAAGCCTTAAAGAGAAATTATTAGTCACATAGCTGTGATATTTAGATACTCTTGCAAACACGAATAATCAATATAACACGTCTTAACCATCCGAAAAGGGGACGTTAAACCCAAAGCATGTTATTTGACTCTTAAGCGTTATTCCCTTGAGGAATGTTATGTTTTAACTAATTAATCCAATAATCGATCACCTTCGTTGGGCTTATAAGGCTTCAGTCATTACTCGTATACATCTTCCCTAGACAGTTTATCGTGTATACAATTATAACATTCTCATTAGAGTGGTTGTCTCTACTATATAAATGAAGTAATGCACATTTATGATGTATCCTCTTGACATCGGAGTGTGCTTAATCTAAAATTTTCAAGCTTTAATGGTTGGATTAAATATTCAGAATATGCGGATCAACTAAGCTCTATATTCTTAACATCAGGCTTATTCACAAGGGTCTGAGAATACTTATCTTCCACAAAATGTTCTAAACAATAAGGTGGTATTCAGTTATAATTATGAAGCACGATTTATTTTCAGGTGTCAGATTTGCCATGACGATCAGCAAGTCCTTGCTGGTCAACTTCCTACAGCAGTTTGAGCTGTGTACGGTGGACAGAACTCCGGTTGAGCTTAGACAAGTGAAACTTTGCTTCAATAAACGAGTAGAAGGAGGATTTTGGCTAGGCCTCAAACCTATAAAACGCGATGATTTAGTTTAAGATGATTTTGGTAATTGCGTATATTGCGAAATATGTTTAGGAAGTGCTTAAGGGAATTTATTAAAGAAATGTAGTGTAATTAAGATGTTAAATTACATACGAGATAATACATTTATAAAGCACACGCATTTAAGAGAGAAGTTTTATACAGTGACAAAATGAGTATCTGGAGCTACAAAAAGACGTTTTGATTCTTAGCTGCCATCATAGAAACGTTTACGGGTTATTACACTTGTTAAGAATCATTCCAAAATGAGGTATGTTATGTTTTATACGATTGTTACTTTAATTTTTATTACTGTCTTTGTTATATTTGCTATCCATTATTTCTGTATGAAATTATCGTTTTTAGTATTCTGTGTCTCTAGGCAAACTCTAAATAGGGTCAGATGATCAAATAAAAATAATTAAGGAATATTTCATTGCAACATAAAATTTATCATATTTTTAATATGAAGAGCAGGGAGTTTGCATGGATACTGCTATTGAAACAAAAGAAGTTGTTTGGCTGGTGTTAAAAATCAAGATAGTGTCATCCACAGCACAAGACTAAGGTTACTGAATGAGCTAAATATAAACTTTCATAAGCTATAGCACCACATCCACAACAAACTTGTTCCAATTTGATGCAACAATCTCACTGGCATAGATTGTCCGTGATTATTGGAACGAGATTTACAGCAATGGCTGATATTCCCAGGTAGAATAGATATGTATGTGACCTGTGAAGTCTCCGTATTTCATATCCAAGGAGTGCTTCTTTCCAGGAATTGTAAAATATGCAATGTGCACTTAGTATTCCATGGATATTCATAATGTTCTAAAATTTATTCTCCCCCTCATTTTTCTTATGTTTCATGATGATTTCCTACACCTCATTGATTCACTTTCTTTTTAACTCTATATCACTTTTACTTCCCTTGCTCACTTAACTTTCGCTTTTTATAATACCTGCTTGACTTTATCCCTAAACCTTTATTTCCATCCTTCTACGAATCCTGAACACAGTTCACTTAATCACTTGTTCTTCCTTGTCACACAGCGTGGAGCACCATTTTCTTACTATTTTTCTTCAGCTTCCTATGTATTAACACATGTTGATTATCTGATATCCACTTTTCTAAGTTAATATCTTTCCAAATACGAGCTGATCTTTACTGCTCACCCATCTCCCGTTTCAATCTACCAACACGCAATGCCGTCTCTGTCCCCCCATTCCACCTGGTCATTCTGCTCAACTTTGGAATTGCCCCTTTGTTGTTTGAGTAATTTGTACTAGCATCTTGGAGGCCACTCACTGCTCCTTGGTTGTCTGGTCGTATCATTTCCAATTCCCCACCACCAACTTTCTCCGTCAAATTATTGTCACCAATCATAGCTTCTTTCCTCTCCTTCTTCTCTGTCACCTTCTTCCTTACTATTTTCCCCTCTTCTTTTCTTTCTCGCATCTGTCCTTGAGATGATGCGACTTTCCCATCTCAGTGATTCTTTGAAATGCGATACGGCTGACTTATTAATTTTCTATTTCCTGACTTGTCACTTCTTGAATTTCCGCTACTATGTCTGTTAATTCATTCTTTTCCTCTGCAATTTGTCCATCTGCCCATAATTTTAAACCTCTTATGTATGCCTGTTTCACCTCTTTTTGCTCGCCTTCTCTGCTCTATCAATTGCTTCATTTGCTGCCTTTGGTCATATGATAAGTCTTTGTTGATATAGATGTTTGTTCCTTTGAGTTTTTTGTCTATTTCAGATGATATAAGTCGCATATGTACATGTAAATTTTGCTAGAATGTTTCTTCTTCCATTTTTTCTTCACGTATTTCATAGTTTCTAGTGATCATCTATAGCTTCTTCTCCAAATCTTCCTTTACCTTTTGCCTTGCATCCAAGCCTGTCCTTTCTTCTATTCTGACAAATACTAAGTTACATTTCCTACTTCTGTCCTCCCATTTTTTCATTTTTTCTTTGATGTTTTTTAATTCTTCTTTTGTCGTTTCTATATTCTGAAGTATTTCCTCTTCTTTCTCGACCAGTTATCTTCCTTTATTTCCCTCTGTAGTCTTTTCTATTGCTAGTACTTTCCCTATTTCCCCCAGCTCTGCTATCGCTTCGTTTGTAGCATATTTGCTGGCCATGTCCGTATAGTACATATATTTGCTGAGTACTGAAGTAAACTAAAATAAAGCAATTGATAAGAGTTAACTTTAGATAAGAATTCCGCTGATTTAATTATGGTCCTCTAATCTTAGAAATACTTCTATCTCTCTAGAATATATTTAAAAATGATAAAGAATAATTAGGTGCGTTTTTCGTATTACTTTTTAAATTCTTTAATACCTGTATCTGGTAAGTCATATTTTTAAATCATAGCTTTTTCATCTAAAACTTTAAGCAAGCTACAGCTTTATTTCATATTAAATATTTTAAAACAATTATGTTAAAATGAGTATCTAATACTAACAAATTATAAGCAAATTTCAGCTATCTATGTTTGATGGTTTAGAGAAAAGTATACGTTTCTGTAAAAAGATGCATCTTTTGGTAAACGAGCTTTAAAATAAAACTAATATAACAAAACACAGTGTAGAATTATTTTCATGATTACTTTTTGTAAGTTATAATCACCCCCACATATGATCCATACGTGAAATTACAGAAATAACTGAAGAATGTTTAACCATAAGAAACAAAAATCAAGAATGTTTGCTAGCAAGTCCCCTTAAACCTGCAGTAGGCGCGTTAGTAATTATAACACGACTGGGCGCATGCTCCAGTTGTAGACCTTTTTATTTTATGCCTCTGATTATGTTGGAATTAAAGAAAGTGATTTACATCCGACGGACCAGGACAGCAATATAAATGTAAATAAATCTTTTAACAATGGGAAATAGGTTCAGAAAAGAACCATTGTAATACAAATTGCATGCCGGACATTTTAAGAGTAGAAAAAGAAACAATTCCATGATATTTTTATAATGCCCATACAATTTATATTCATTATCATAACTTAAAGTATATCAAAATACTGTAATAACTTACAACCCTTTAATATTTAATGTCACTCTGCTTTGAAACAGTTAATACAAACGTCTTTCACGTGATCTTTGCTTGTGTATTTGTAGTACTTTGCACAAAAATGTCGTGTAAATTTGTTACGTCCTCTTGTAGAAATATAGCAACAGCTAACATTGTTTTGATGTATTGGAGGATAATGTTGGCTCTAGGATTCCGCAGCACTCTGTCCTTCGTATTTCTACAGGAAGATGTGCAATTGTTGACGTGAATTTAATCTGTAGCTTTACAAGTTCCTGTGACAAATTTTCAGTGCATTTTCTTTATTTGATTGGTTGGTATCCTGTATTTGCTTTATATACGCAAAGAACATTAATTGCAGAAACATTTAGCAGGTGATATATAATTATCATTGTCAGCGGCGTGTATTACGAGCCACATATTTTTAACAGAACTGGTCCACTAAATGAACTCCAACCTTAACGTAACAGTTAATAATTTCAGGTTTCCTTCAGGTTTCTTTATCAATAGCAGCATCGTGGAAATACTTATTTTTCTTTGTGTATTAAGATACTAAAGTAAAGTCCTCTCTAAATCCAAAGAGAGATGAATTTTCTTCAGTTCTTCTATTTTCTGAAAATTACATTCAGAGAAACAATATCATTGGTAAAAGGTACAACAATTCTATTCCAGATGCATCCTATAAAGTGAGAATATCACGTGTTGCACTTATATGACTTTCTCTACTTTTGTACTAACCATTTTTACAAACTCTTATGCATATATCTTCTTCCTGTTAGTTGAGATAAACCTTTGCAAGAATTTTCTGATTGCTTATTTCCTTGTAGGTTCAAGGGGAATATGGGAATAAAGTTTTCAAATTCCGTTCTCTTTGCACGGCTAAGATATATAAAAATGAATAACGATCTTCCATTTGACGAAAGTTCAAGTACTCCGAAACTCACACAAATAATAGGGAATATCTCCGAAATGGTTCACTCTACAAAAAATTTATTCAGGCATAAATCGTGTGTTTTAGCAAGATCTACATTATTTGTACAGTAAGATTTGGCCTATCTCTTCCGGCTTACGAGTTATTCAAAAGTCATCAAGAGTAAACAGGACTACATGAGCTATAGCCACAAATTCAAAATATACATTTTAGCTGCCATAAAAGTAACTTTAACATATGGCATTTTAATCAAAATTATTGTAGCCGCTGTCGAGAATATAAAAATTTTCGAAAATTTTCCATGTAAATGGTAGCTTAGGGTGGAGAAATTTTCTTCAAAGTCTTCGTGTCGCATTCTTAAAAGATATTAAACTTAAATACCAACTTTGACTTTTAACCGACCTTTCGTTTTTGAGTTGTACTGTCCACAGACTGACACACACACACACACGCACACGCACACACACACACACACGCACACGCACACACACACACACATACGGACCTTTTAATTTCTTTTTCGATTCAGAGGCCTGAAAACATATTTCCGATGAAATCTCGACATCACCGAATACAATACTTCCGGCGGCGCCATAGCCGAGCGGTTAGTAGGCTCGTCTACTACCTAGGCGGCACGGGTTCGATCCCAGGGACCCGCATGTGGTATTCGTGGTGCACGAAGCGGCGTCAGGGCGGGTTTTCTCCGGGTGCTCCGGTTTCCCCCACAACTCATTCCACCAATTGCTCCATTATCACCTTTTTAATCATCTCTTTCACCTGCAGTTTTTATCATACTCTTCCTCACTCTCATACCTGGTACTTGGCTGACCATCTGCTTCCAGTTCAGAAGTTGAAGTAAAAATATCCGAAGCATATGTGGTCTACATATGTAGACCGCGCTCACTACAGGGTTAAACATCTGTACAATATGGAAAATATACGTAATGCAACAGGTAACTAAGGTAATGTTACACTTGATCATTGAAGGGTACATTTAGGTGTGGGCACCTTTTTGAAAATAAGCCTTCAACACAACGTTTGTAGATAAAACGCATTAATGAATATTATGCTCACCAAGACTTGTATTTAATACCGTATACAAGCACTCAAACTCATAAAGAATGTAGTTAAACACGATCTGGTTTCGTACGTACGTTTTTCCTAACAGACAAGCAGTGATGTACAGAGAATGTGAGAGTTATGAGAAACATGAAAGGGTCATAAATGTAACCTTATTGGAATTTGATTCTGCGACACAGACGAGTGATAAATGTGACTTAATTCCCTTGCACATACTTAAATGAATGTTTATGTCCGAACAACAAGTGATTTCCGACTGTTTGCGCTGTTCACTTAATTTATACCTAAGAAGCGTTTTTGCCTAGCGTTTTTCTGTTGCGTAAACGTATATTCTCCTGGCATTATCCGGTTGCCACAATGAAACAATGTGCCTATAGCAGATTAGTGACAGACAGTTGTATCGGGCACTTTGAGCATTGTTACCATTATGTCATTTAAGCAACCTTTATCGAATATGTAAATAAAAAGCATTATTAATGCTTAGACGTCAGATACAAGTGTATCCTTATTGGTACGAAATATTTCTGGGACACTCTCCTAGTATCAAAACGGGAAACATGCCTCTCAGAATATTGGTCCGAAAATAATTTATTTCTGAGATACAAAATCAAATTGAAGTCTACAAACATGGTTCGAAGTGGCTTCCTTCTGTTTTGATGCATGCTCTAGGCTTGCGCTCCATGTTATTGAGCACTTGGTTGCCAATTCCATGAGAGTTCTGTGCTTGTTATAATGCACTCTCTCATTACAGTAGTTGCACAGAACCTAAATGACCCCATACGAAGAAATCCATTGAATTCAAAACAGGAGATCGAACACTCATGTGAAGAATTCCCCTTAAAAATCCATCTATGTGGAAATTACTTATTATCCAAATGAAATGAACTGGAGCACCCTCGTGTAACAGAAACATCCGTTGGGTGAAATCCAGAGACTGGTCAATTATACGATGTATTCATTTCAAAGAAACTGTAGATACGACTGTGCATTCTGACTAGTCACCTCCAACGTTATGTCATATCGGACGATCAATAAATAGAAAGGGTGAAAATATGCTCAAATGAGCCCGAGGTCTCTAGTGCTTAGGGTTACCCGACATTCGTCTTTTCTGGATAAGGGAACGCCTCGGAAAAAATCCTAATTCACATAATTCACCCAAACCGAGATCCGACGCCTGGACCCCTTGAACGTGAGGCATATAAGGTAGCGATAATGAATGATTTCACCCCAAATATTTAGGCAGAACTTCTGTTAATGTTTCTCCAGCCACTTCATAAGGGTTTTCATAGGCTCAGTTATAAGTATTATGAGCATTAAAGATTCCGTCACGAGTAAACCCAGCATCATCAGTGAAGAAGGTGCATGCAGGATATTCAGGAACATAGCACAATCTGATAACTTTTTGCGATGGCAGAAAATTCTTCTTGACACAAAGTCTGCCACGGTTTACTCTTGCATCCGCCGAGGGCGATAAAGGTACAGAACATTTTCATACAAATCTCTTCAGATAATCATGCGGTTATTGCCTTCTCTTTCTGCAATGCGTGCTGTGCTATTTGGGGGTTGAATGCTTCGTACCTCTCTTGGTCTCCCAACATCCAAAATTCTCCTCCTAAATGAGCCTCCACCTCTCTCTTCTCCCTCTCTCTCCCTCTCCCTCCCCTCTCTCTCTCTCTCTCTCTCTCTCTCTCTCTCTCACACACACACTCAAGCGTTGGTGAATTCCTGATAATGTTCGGTGCAAGATAATTTCCGATTGGGATATCTTTTTGCACAAAAATACAAGCCCTTAATGCATTCGCATGTGCATACGAATCTATTTACTCACAGAATACATTTTATTCTTCCTTATGCACTCTACAACAACCAAGCAAAATACAGTTAAAGAGATCAAACACTCTAATTCAGTTAATTATTAATTATTTAATCTGTACCAAACAATCAAACAAGCAGCGAACAACAATTTAATTCAATTATTATCATTGGTGTCAACGAAGGAGCGAATCCGTTAATAACTTTCTAACAAACGATTTTCAAACCTACGTTCATATGAACTGATCTAAGGTCCCTCAAATATATGACAGCGATAAAGATTATATTCTATACTTTGTTTCTTCTATAAAGTATGTGGCTGACGATATTATTTATTTAAACGTTTTACACACTCGAGAAGGGCAAACGGATCCCCAGGTATACATACAAATCTAATACAGAAATTTTGTGCAGAAACTATCAATCATTAATGTCAATGACACCGTGAAAATGCAGTATTTTCATCCTCTCTATTATACAGTAGTATGCCGTATTTTTGCAGCACTAGAGGGCATATTTTGATGGTAGCTCATTTGGTTAGACTAATTGCACAGAAAATGAAATATCCATATTCTAAATCCTGGCTATGACATTGCATGTTTTAGTTAGATCCAACTGTTCCAACAGAAAGAGTTATTGAACTCTGACATTATTTTCTTATGCACACGTTGTACGAGGGAAAACCAAAGGTTATTGCCCACAAACATTGAAAACATCCCCTGATCATTGAAAGCGATTTATAGGAGACGAATATGATATTTTGATATCGGTGTTCAGTATCCACATTTAACAATCTCAAACAGATTAGACATAATTATATTTCAACTATATAATTATATCTCAAACATATAAAGTGAGTCAGAATGATGCCGAATAATTATAAGGCATTACTCAGGGATTATTTTGGAGTATTTTATTTTAGTGAAATTATGTCCGTAAATGTCTTGACGGCGTTACAATTTTTGAAACACCGCGTTGGGTAAGACGAAATTCCGCCGAACAGATCACTACGCATTTTTATTACAAGGCATAAGGAGAGTTTTAAAGTATGGTTAGCCGTGTATCTTCAATTTTGAAAAATACAATACAAAACTCTCGTTTAAATCTTGAATTAATTATTGGCACTTAAATCATATGCTCTAAATTAGGTCATACATTATAACCGCAATAACGTTTCGTCAATAACATAGCAAATGCTACCACTGTTTAAATTTTCTATACCAGCAAAAGGCTTCAAACACAGTTAAAATAAGAAAGAAACCACAATTAAATAAGTGCATAAATGTTCATGAGAGATGTTCAAAATGACGACATTGGAGCATCTGTGCTGACCGCACATATTTATTTTGAGACTTCTTTCATTTCTGTTAACTCCTAAGTTCTCCGCTAGGCTTACAATTCTTACCGACTGCTGCCGCTGGTAGCGCTGCGGCAAGGGCGACTATAAGACCGGTGCCAGGTCCTGACTTCGGTAGTGTTAGCCGCACCTCTATTCCGACATCTAGTTCGATGAGTTGTATGTTTGGGCCTAAGTTTCATTCTTCTTATCCTCGCTGTATCTAACCGTAAGTTACCTGGACTGCGCTTGGGGACAATTTATTATGTGTACGGATCAGAGTTTCAGCTTGCTAAAATTCTGCATCTTCTTGCTTTGTCTGTTTAAGCAGGGGGGAACGCTTTACTCTCTGTAGCCACTCGGCAATTTTTTGGGAACACAGAATTATATGTTGAACATCATTAAATGTTAGTTCTTAAAGAGTTTATTACTTGTTACATGCCAAGGTAATTTCACTGTTGTTCACATTGCTTTATTAAGCACTATTACAGAAAACATACTGTCTAATGCTTGTGGGAGGGTCACTCCTTTCACAGAGTTGGTCCTGACGATACCCCAGTGTTAGGCTTCACACTTCCTTCGTTTCCTTTCTGTTATTAACTAAACTACAACCACGGTGTACTACAATAATGATTGCCGAGTTCTTTAAAAAGTACTTGGTATATCAGGAACAGCATCAAATGCTACAGCGATGCTCCTCATTAACTCCTCTTCACTATTAACTAGCATCTCGCACGCAAGAGGCTGAACATGTCCCCAAAGGCACAAGAAGAATCTGGTGGTCATCTACTAATTCGGTAATCAGGATCCGTTGCACTTATAAAATCTCTTACAACACCGCCATAATTTGCAGATGTCCCATCGCCTTGGAACCATATTAACTGGCGTATTTCTAAAGGAATATTTTCGGGAAGTCCTGGCAAAGTATTTAGGAAAAGCTCCAGGAAAATGTGACCCGTCAAACGTAGAGCCAGCAAATAGGGCCTTATGACTGGTATTCACAATACCGGTCCAAATGTTCACTGCAAACCAGTATTGATAATTTGTAACTCTAATAGCTCTAGGGTTTGCCTGTGTCCAACTCTCTCGTGTAAAAGCCTTCTCGTACGTCCACAAGGTTAATCATACTGGGCCATTTTGCCATCCAGATGATTGATTTCATTTTTGTTAAGTTCACATAGGCACACACACTGATTTACTTCCTCACTCGTACATCCAGGTACATCCACACAATCTCACACGCAACCACAAGCACCAATGTCCGAGGTGGTACTTGAACCCGCAACCATCTGCGCGGTGGAGCGCCAACGACAAGCGCTCTAGTGGCCACCACTATGAGGCCCGGCATCAATGCGTTTATGAAGCTGGACAGACTGTAGTCAGAGTGGTAGGTCAGTGTCTCAATTCCTAAACGCTCTTTACAAACATTCAACAATACCTTTAGATAGCGACATCACTCCGTTACAATCCACCACTGTTTTTTCGAGTACGATGACATTAATGACATTCACTGCAAGTGAAAGGGTGTGTCAGTGGGTACAACGTCCACGTCCACGTCCACGTCAGTTCATGAGCCTGCGTTTGGACATTGCTGGGCTACAGAAACGAGCGGAAGTCCCCAATGGCTCCTTGTTCGAAGGGCCATCCCACTGCTAGAACTCAGAATGGATAATGACCTGTCCAACTAAGTAGCCCTCTAGTGTTCACGGGGAATACTAAGGAGCAAGCATGCGCGCCATGTTTCCAGTACCACCACATTACAAACTCTAGAGGTACACCTGATAGATATGAAGGTAACGGAATGTGATGCTGAAATGTTGCCCCACGTTGAGAAGCCAATTTGACGCTACGTTGTCTAGCCGCTGATGTGATGAGGATTGTTGATCTTTCAATTATCCCGCGTTGAATGAATCCATTGGATGCTGTAAGATGTTACTGGATACCAGCACCACATTAATAAAGACGCCACTAATAAAGAAAATACGGTCCCGTCCTTACGTCATTACCTCGACTTAGCTCGGAAAAGCATGGATTTGAAGTTCTCAGGGTACTTTGTGGGTATTAAAGAAATAGCCCAAACTTCGGTTTTAGAGGTTTAATCCTTCTTTTCAACATCGAGAGGAGCCGACTACAATAACCTTCCAACAATCCTTGTCACGCTTTAAATTGTATTGCAGCATAACCACGCATAACGGTCTCTCCTAGCGTAGTGACTCTATCCTGGGCGTGCTTTCGGGATTTTAAACATTTGACCGTTGATCACGTGAAACTAGCATGTAAACCTCGCGGTCAAAACGTGATTCTTGTCCACGTATACTGAATTTCTGTTTCAAATGTAAGGGAAATGAAGGAAGGAAATCATAATATCCACCTAACGAGCAAGAAAATCGAGGTCAGAGTGGGCGATCGATGGGGATCAAACCCGGGAGCTCCTGAATGCGAGCCTCACTTACCGATGGGACAACTCCCTCCGTAAGTTCAAATACGTATACAATGCCAATAGAAATAAAGTAGATTCTTAAATCATCCAAATACACCATTGACCCATTTTTAAAACTGTTTACAAGAGTTCGTACATGTGAACAAGCCTATATTGGTGCGCCAAAATGAAGCATAAACACACGCATACCGGAGTACAAAAGAAACTGCCAACTAAAACAAACAGATAGGATAGCAGTTGCTCTGCATGTTTTGTCCCTAGACGAAGAACAAATGGTACATGAGGTTTCACCCACAACCAAACATTATCGTGCTCCTTTATGCAGAGAGGAGATTGAAATTTAGAAAACAACAGTCCCTCCTCCTCGATTCCGTTCACTGTATAAATTTATGCCAGTATAAATATCGGCTCTGTTCGAAAACATGTTTTAGAAGGAGAGAGAATCGGCCCAATGCCAACTCTTGAGAACACTTACCCATTGACAGCATCGAAAATATAAGTAATCGAAACCCATACAGCAAAACAACCAGAAGTTAATTGTATTGTGGTTTATTCCTCAGTGCATAGGAAATATCATTTAATATAGCTAGGATTCCCAAGCTGGGTATTCCTGCTTTCAATTCATACTTTCTTCCACTTTCTACGTTCTTTGTGTTTAGAAATGCAAATGCACAAACAACAATATAAGGCATACACAAATTGTTAAAAAGTTTAAAAAAGACCTACACAAATGTGTGAATTCTATAAACTTTGAATTATTGTTTAACTAACCACAGATATCAAAATTAAATATTATAACATTATAGCCCGCAAACCAACACTGAAGTTTAAATTCTAATTTAAATTAATATTGTAAAGTATGTACGGAACATACAAGCATGTATTGTTACTATGTATAATAGAACATGCGCCAAAAAGGATTAAAGCACACACACACACACACACACACTGCAATTCTGCTGTGTCCTTGCCTCCTTATAGACCAAGGATGACATCACAGGGACCTTTCGCCAACTCCTTGAAACAAGCCAGCGAAAACATAGCCAGACCTTTCTTGAAGGCTCCAGAGGTTACCCCTTTTGGTTCAGCCACTCTGATTATTGTTAGTCATGTACACACAGAGATTTGTGCCAAGCAGCCTGCCTTGAACACATTTGTTTGCTTGGCGGCCTGGTATATGGTGTGAAAGTAGCTTAGTCCCGACAGTCCTTTGCTTTGCGCCGCACCTGGCGTCACAGCATGTTAGACTACGTACGGATCTAACAACAGCTGTCTTCTCTATACCTACGGTGATACCGAAAGTTATAGATACTTTAAAAATACTAATTATTAAAAAAAGAAATTAAGCATTTAAAAATAATAACGATAACAACTATTATAATAATTTTAAGTAAATAACAATAACTATAGAGAGAACATGAACAAAAAGGAGGTAGCCTCAGGGATGGGAATAGCGAAACCAGCGGATTTTATTGCGTCGCTTGGTTTCTCCTTGGAGGTCTTGAACGTTGGTGGACAGTCTGTCGAGGGGTACAGACATGAAATTACTTAAAATCCAACGGACATAAGTGAGCATCTTAAAGTTTATTTGTGTCGACAAACAGTTTTGATTGTGCAGTTAATTACACAAGAATACATATATTGGTTGGCAATATCTCCAGTGAAAAGAGTAAAAAGATTGATTCTTCATTAAAAGCCGTTAGATTAAAAAATCTGTGTCGTCCTTTCAAAACAACTCACGCAAACTCAGACAGAGCATCCTCATCACTTCTATCAATGTACAAGGGCAGATTCTAAGAAGGTTCTTGGCGGAGATCATTGTTAATTCAAATAGTTTGACCGACAACAGCGTGTGATTTTGCTTCGGGATTCACATCGACGAGAGGTAAATATTGCTTCAAAATGGTGTATCAACGTGATTGCTGCTTCAACAGAAATGTGTAATATTCATTTGTAGTTGTGTTCATAGTGTTTTGTTATGTTACTTAAATAAAAGTGCCCCATCTAAGTTGCACCAACTTTTTGGACAACTCTGTATGTTATGGTATCCCAGAAAAAGAGTACACCATTCCCAATAAGGTATAATTTTGAGGAATGCAATGCAAACATGGAAAGAAAAATACACTGACAGGGAGATAAAAGAATGTGACTTCAGGTGACAATGGATCACAAAATTTAGGTTGCGGGTTGTATTGGTTTTCAATAAAATTGCGAGTGATCTGTTTCTATTTAGGGTACTTGCATGTCATGTCGCCATTAGAGTTATCGCGGAATAAGACAAATTATGCTGATTACCACTATACCAAATTTTTTCTAAGAGAGCTATTCCTTAAAAGCTATACTTGGAATTATCAGTCCCAAAGTTTTCCTTACACCAAAAGGAAAGATTTGTTGGTAATAATTATTTGAAAAATTCGCATTAATTTAAGTTAGTGGTGTAAAAATACGCATTAATTTCGTGCAAATTTTCGGGCAAATACATAGAGATTATGGAAGTTAAAATTAACAGGTAAGTAATGTTATTGTAACATTATTGTTTAAAATTTCTGAAATTCATTTACTTTATTATTATCATCATTACAAGGAGCACTACATATATCATGCATCAGACATCAGGGCCATTACCCATCAATCAGCATCACCAAATTGCAACATACAAGCTGCGACACTTTCTGCCTCTTACAACCAAGCTATATGTAGAACAAAATCTCTCGATGTCTGCATTTGACACTGGTAACCAAAGAAATTGATGGGACTTTTCACAGAAAAGCTGGTAACATTCACCTCTTGCTTTGAATGCTAAGAGTGTCTTGCTACATCATATTTATTAGTATGGCCCAACTGTTCAACAATGGCACAAAGTTGTTTGTGCTTTAAGTTTATTGTGACGGCTTTGATAACACGGAAATGTGCCTTGTGAGATAACCTTTTATTTTAGCGTCACCGATTGCATCGGTAGCTGTCAATAATATTTGTTTTATAATATTGTTACAAGTTGATCTCAAAAGATGCTGGGTTGTTGAATTCGTAAGAATTAGATTTGAATTCTTTCATTGTTATTAAGACCAAAACTTAAACACCAGCGATAATGGGTCAACGAGTTCAAAAAGCTTATTTTTCTAAGCAAAATTTAAAAAAAAGTAGATATTTCTCATTTGTCGTTAAAAACAAAAGCTCTTGCCTGTGTTCATACCTAATAGGATATAGGAGTTGCTCGCTAAAAACTCTCCAGAGCCTTTTCAGAAACTAAGCTTTTTCATTAATGCGAAATGAGAGAAGAGGCGGCCCAAAACTGAAACACACAGAAACGAAGGTGTTTTCAGCATCCTTTTTTATTGTTGTTATATAAATTGCAACCCTTTGTGCTCCCTGCGCCCGATCCTCTCCTAGCCAATAGATGGGAACACAAAAAGAAGGCAAAAAAAGGGGGTGAATCCCCTCGAAGCACACTCGCAACCTTTAACTCCATTTCCATCTCTCTCCAATATACTTTCCGTAGCAGACAAATTCAAAACTCCAATAATTTGTTTCTGTTTTTTCATACCGTAGAGATACGGTAACTAGCTGGATCGAGGAGAAGAGACAAAAATTATTTCTATCTCGTGCAAGGCGAGGTTCACAATGAACTCTCTTTATGAGAGAAGACCTCAGTAATTGAATCCGGTTCGTTCAGAAACCTAATAATGAAAACCCGTCAGCACTTTCGGCAACGTGAGTTGAAGACCAGGAGGTTTGTTTCCTGATCTACGCTCCGGGTTTCGGTCGTGGTACAGTTGCACCCATAATTTACTCCAACACATTCAAAGATTTTCAAGCCCTCAGCTTGATAACTTGTTTCATTTATTCTCTTAAACTGCACCAACTCAGTGCAGCTAAGAGAAGACAGGCAATCTACGCCATGTTTGCTATCACTATAGAAACAACTACATTTACTTTTTGCAGAGTGTAGATTCTATCACGTGACAAAATCTTCACATTTGTACATATTTTCTAAGATATATGATTTTTTATTTTAAAATGGTTAGCATCAGCAGTGAATTGGGCTTTCCAGATATTCTATTTTCGGTCTGTTTGCTATGAAACATACGTAGACAACCAAAGCCAATCTTTCCATCTTAGACTTCTAGAAAAACCTGCAGCCCTTCCAACAAGTAAAGTGGTGTTGAACAATTGCAACTTTGCGTCAATGTGATGTCACTTGGGTTTGAAATACTCTCATTCCTGAAGAGCTTTTACTTTCACACAAAAGCTGTCGTCTCATACAAATCTCACTAATTTTTGGTGACGTACTGTAATTAGCATTCCTAAGCCTAAGCCCAGGCACTATAGCCCATGAAGAGCCAAGCCATACCGCCCAGCCACTGCGCCCCCCATCTTGGCCCATTACAGGCGTCATTGGTGGGGTGCAGTACTGTAGGGTTGTACGTATGCAGTGTCCCGATCCCTCGCGGCCAGTTATGCGGTTTTCACGACCTTGGGCCGCTACTTTTCTACTTTGGGATATTTATCTCTGATGTGAGATTCCCTCGTGGTTAACCGGCAAAGTATGAATCAGCTGGGGAATTTAATGTCACTCTGGTAAGTTGGCCATGGTAGATTAGTGGTTGTTGTTGTAGTGTTTAACGCCCGCTTTTACTACTACGGCACCGCAGGCGGTGACACTGATGATACATGGAATGAAGATGGAGCACCGGTGGAATGAGATGGCGGGGGAAACCGGAGCACCCGGAGAAAACCCGCCCCAGATTAGTGGTTAAAGCAGCCGCTCGATAAGCGGAAGATCCGTGGTTTAAATCCGGCTGTGGCATTGAATTTTTCAGTTTCTGATTCAATCTCTTAAACATTGCCCTCACACGGCTTGTGTGTTTAAAAGCACCAGCAATAAGCTTGTTGGCATAAATTAATAATAAGTATTCAATTAGTTTTCGGTTTCGGAAATTGATTTATTTCATTATAAACATTACCCGATTGCGACTTTGGCCCACTCCACAGTCACATTCACATTGTACTCCTACATATTTTTCAACAAAATATACTTATAAAACCTTATTTTTCTACTTTCTTGATTATGGAGATAAACATCAGTAGACGTTTTATTAACCCTATACTCCCTCGTAGGTAACGTAGTGTGCTTATGCGATAGTATAGACTCCTTTAACAGCTAAACGTAACTGGTGGCTTTGCAATTGCACTGATTTGCGCGTCGAAAAGGAGAAAAAAGGACTGAGCAAGGAATAAGTAAGAAAATTATAAGGATCATAAAATGCAAACGAATAACAAGAAATACCTCGCAAATGGTTATCTCCACCAAAAATGCAGTTGCAATAAATTGTGTGCTTTCACAATATTCACATTTTTGTAGTAACATTTTATGTATTTATTTTGTGCAAAATTAATTTGGAATGAAAAGGACTTTATATGCTATTTACGGAAAATTCAAGTAATACGTTTCATTTGAGATGGAAATGTATATATTAAACATGAAGTATTTTAATCAAAGTTGTTATACAATATCATACTTTAAGACCAGGTTGAGCTATGGGAATTTTCTTCAGAAACTTTGTGTGGCATCCTTTTCAAACGGAGTTAAAATGCTAATCTCGGTATTTAACTGAATTATTTTAAAGTTATATTATTGACAGACGTACACACATGTGTGCGCACAGATTCCTAAAAAATGTATGTGTAGCATTCATATCGCTTTCTCTAGTCACTCTTAAATGTTTTTCTTCCAATCGCTTACTATCTACTAGAATTACCCTATATTGAAGCTCTGAAGATAACGGAAACCCCGGATAAAAATTCTTATCCAATATCTTACTCTAACCGAGATTCAAACTAGTGGTCTAATCTTTCATTAAAGTAATCTGGTAACTCTAGGTATGAGGACAGGGTAAAGCGAGCACAAATCAACGGAAGAGAATCACGCCATTGAATTAAACAAGCCTCTATTCTCCAACAGAGGTACGATGTAACCAAACCATATAATTCTCGGCTTCTACTGCAGAGCAGACTAAATCAATGTCTTAATGAAATGTTAGGAAACAACAAAACCCTCAGCAATCACGTCATATCAGAACAGCACGTTTTCTCGGAGTGCTAGGCAGCGCTAGTGCTGATGACTTACACAGCAGGCAGCACAAGAGATGAGCATATGGTTTCGGGTATGAGAATGTCAGCGACACGAGGAAGGCAGAACTGCAATCAATCTTAAAGCTTCCCCATCTGGAGCACGATCACGCTCTATCATTTTACCAATGTTCTTGTTCATTAAAGGTGCGGTATATAAATGACTTGCCACCGCCCCTTATCCATTCTGGATACAAGAAAATGATTGTTTTACTAATGGAATGTTATCCACCAGAGCATGTTAATTCATTTCGGACCACACTCCAGACCATCATAAGAAACGTCTGTAGAACATGTCCTAGTGTTATTAAAGTGAACACAATCTCATTGCAGATGATAGCCATAATTCAAGCAAAATGTCTCAAGCCTGTAGGCAGCTTAACTACAAAAAGTTATGTTGTATTCACTAATTTCTCAATTACCACAGTTCAAGCAATTCTTTCAAAAAACTTAGTATTGTGTCTACTCTTATTTAACTTTATAAACTTTCATTTTGTGCCCACGCATTTCGCTGTAGGATACAGAAGGTAAAGCGAAAGTCAAAAGCCTCACCATTGTTGAGAAGTAAATCGATTGAGAGTACTGCACCACTTTGTACATGGAAAATTGAATTACACTTTTAAATAATATATTTCTTCTAAGTCTTGAACATTTTGTTAAATTATTGCACAACTAAACATCCTAGAATTTTTTGGTTTGGCAATGATGAATAATTTTTTTAGCTTTCTGTATATGCCGCCCTTAACAACTATGCGCATATCGGCAGCTTTTCCTTTGGAACCATTATTCAAATATAATTATAGACACTGGATTTAAGAAAACGGGCCATTAAAACTCACTGGGTTAAGACAAGAGTGTAATTCGTTACCTATTGTCCTTATATGCATATAGACAACATGTTAAACAAATGGACAGTTTTGATGAACCCAAGAATAAAAGTCGATAGAACTCTTGTATGAACAATCTTTTATTTCCAGGCGACCTGATCATAACTCAGAGATATGAGGATGATTTGCAGAAATGCTTGCATGACCTAAACAAATTGAGTAAATTATATGATTTTAAGATGTCAATGACAAATACAAATATGGCATGCAAAGGCAAAATTCCAGCAGGATCTAAAATTGTTATAGAATTTGACCCTCTAGAACGAGTAATAATTTTAAATATTTAGACTATGATATCAGCTTTAATGCAGATGTATTTTAAAATAAATCAATTCCAAGAAATTTACAGAACTATATATGCTTTTTAATACTTTTACGTTTTAAAACCAAAGCATCGTTTTAAAAACAAAGTAAGAAAAGAAACAAAGACAGAATTCGACACAGTGGTGGCAATTCTCACAATATTGTACGGCTGTCAAACTGGATCCCAAGAAAAAACAGAAAGAGAGAATTCAGACGGCTTAGATGAGGTTTCTTAGGCAAGTAAAGTGTTGCAGTGAACTCCACAAGATTAAGCATGAGGACGCAAGAGTAGAACCATTGTGTAGCAAGGCAATGACATACACAAAAAAGTGGTTTGGGCACGTGAATCAATTAGTGAGCAGAGACGCTCGTTTCTTCCAAAGAATTACCAAGCACATTAGACGTCCTAGGCTGATGCGTGAAGTTGGAAAGGGCAATTATTATTATTATTATTATTATTATTATTATTATTATTATTATTATTATTATTATTATTATTATTATTATTATTATTATTATTATTATTATTATTATTATTATTATTATTATTATTATTATTATTATTATTATTATTATTATTATTATTATTATTATTATTATTATTATTATTATTATTATTATTATTATTATTATTATTATTATTATTATTATTATTATTATTATTATTATTATTATTATTATTATTATTATTATTATTATTATTATTATTATTATTATTATTATTATTATTATTATTATTATTATTATTATTATTATTATTATTATTATTATTATTATTATTATTATTATTATTATTATTATTATTATTATTATTATTATTATTATTATTATTATTATTATTATTATTATTATTATTATTATTATTATTATTATTATTATTATTATTATTATTATTATTATTATTATTATTATTATTATTATTATTATTATTATTATTATTATTATTATTATTCCTATTATTATTATTATTCCTATTATTATTATTATTCCTATTATTATTATTATTCCTATTATTATTATTATTATTATTATTATTATTATTATTATTATTATTATTATTATTATTATTATTATTATTATTATTATTATTATTATTATTATTATTATTATTACTATTATAAAATACAGGATTAACATTAATAAGAAACGAACAAATGCCAATGAAATAATTGGTGCCCTCATACTTGCACAATAGCAGGAGTATACAGGAGTGAGTTTATTCCCTGGAAAATAAAGATCCTGTAAGTAAAGTGAGACATTTTCGGTTCTGTATACTGTTATTTTCTATTATCACGGACTACGCACACTAGGTCAACTGTCTTTCACTCAACTGTCTTCGCTGAGAGGCAGAACACCCTACTCCCGTCTATATGATTAGAATTGCGCCGTGGAGTTCTGCAATTGTTTTAACGCACGAAGGGATATCTACTTACGCCGATGCCAGATGAAGTGAGCCACCTAGCATAAAAGTTTGTATTTTTGATAAGTGATACACTTATTGTTAGTAATTTTTGGAATAGTTTTCGAAGATGCCACTATTCCTTATATCACATTACTGCCAATGCCTACTGAAACAAACAAGCTGTAACGCTTCCATAAAATAGGAATTACTGGTGTTTTACATTCAAATGCATTTCTCCAAGGTCTCTGCTACAAAAAAATTCGAACAAAATATTTTTCTTATATGTACTTCATACCCTTTTTGCCTTTGAAGCACAAGAGGAATAAATTAGGCGGAAACAGTAATTTAATCCCATAAAAGTGTATTGCATGTAATGGCGTAAAAAGTCCCGGTTGCTTGCAGAACTGTAGGACAAATCTAATGACCTTCTCTAATCATTATTGTTTAGTTTAAATAATTTTTAAAAGAGATTATTATGAAATAGATCTACAGGGTTCATGCTTATCTGGTCTAGTGCTCTGTACACTTGAAAACATTCCCATTCGTCTTCTAGCCTCCCATTGCAATTGTCCCTTCTATTTATTCGAGCAGCTTTTGAGTGCAGTACACGTTCAGATTTGCTCCCAGTCCATGACCACATTCTCACTACACAGCATGCAGTTAGGTGAAGTAAACATCTTCATCTGATCGAGATGTTCTGCCAGACAGCGATGTATTCACCTCTGGGATGCGCCTACAGTTGGGCTTGGTAAGCGGAACATACGTGGTTCAAATCCCGGCTATGGCATTGAATTTTTCAGTGCTGATTCCACTTCTTAAGCATTGCCCACACAAGGCTTATGAGCTTAAAAACGCCAGCAGTAAGCTTGTTGGCATAAATAAATAATAACGACGTTGTCTTGCAATTTATTACTTATGGAATCCTTTTTGAACAAGTAATCTGCTTCTTCATTTGCCTTTACCCCAATACGGTAGGGGGTCCATTGGATGGCTATGTAATTCCTCATTCGCTTCAATTTTGCAAACAAATTCCTAATTTCAGCTATTTTTGAGGTTATTGCATATTTGGTGTTTGATATTGCTTAAACTGCCAAACTTGGATCACGAAATATAACTACTTTTTTAAACGAATGTGTTCTTAAACATACTTGAGAAAGTTCGATATATATTGCCTCTATTACACTATCAAAATTTGTTTACATTTTCTCAGCTGACTTATAAAATGAAAAAAGCTTGCGCTGTACCTACTTCAGCGTCTACTTGAACACTATTTTCCATCTTTGAACCGCCAGTTCAAATATGAAGCCACTCTTTATCTGGGTACCTGGTGTTGACTGTCTCTAATGTGATACATTTTAAAACATTAGCTTCAATTTCTGTGTTCTTTATCTGTTCTATTAGATTTAGGTTATGACATGTTGATTCATATAAAAACGGTTTCAAGCCAAATTTTTCTGTGAGTCCAAAGGGATACAGGAAACTCAAGCGAAGGTAAATGTTTAAAAATGGATATGCATATGCTGGCCTTGAAGGTACTTAAACTTTTGCGATATCTCGTGAAACCACGGTAAGATGATCGTTTCAAAAATCTAAATGTACGAAAAATTAAGAACCAATAATAACGGACAAATCGAAAAGCGCAGATGCTGCAAACGTTATTTGAAATATAATATTTTTAAAATACGTCTACGAGCAATACACTGCCATAACTATTGCGAGTGAAAGGGAATTCACAGCTAATTGTCACATGTAATTCATGTTAATCGAGATAAATATTTGTAGAAATGTTTTGCTATATATTTCTATAGAATAACAATGTAACAGTGTAGTGCAGTAAGATTAAACAATAGTTAACCCTTTTAAAAGGCTGCCACAATGGTGCTTTGAAATTCTGTTCCCTATACATTACCAGAAGGGAAAAAACCAAAGGAAAAGGGACATGAATAAAATATTCCATTGAGAAAGTTTTAAGTGTTGGAAAACTCAAACTAAAGAAGGACTATGTCCGAAATTATTATCTTAAGAAAGAAAGTAAAAGAAAACAAAGACTGTGCTTTAACAAGATCATTCTTTCTGCAGCAAAATGCCGTCCATTAACAGTTATGGAATAGTTGTGAAAAATGAAGAACGCTTCAGATTCTATTCCGAGAAATTTGAGTATATATATTTAAGTTGCCATGAAAATATCTTAAGTATAGTTAAACCAAAATCATTTGAGCCATTTTTGAGAAAATGAGAAATTAGTGGGAGAGACAGACAGAGAGAGAGAGAGAGAGCGAATTTAATTTTCTGTGTAAACGGTAGTTTGCAGTAAGAAGATTTTCTTTAAAACCTCCTGTCACATCCTTGTATTTAACTGACTATTCATTATGCTGTTCACTCTCTGTCTCTCTCTCTCTCTCTCTCTCTCTCTCTCGCACACAAACACACACACATACACGTGAGCGCGATCCTTTTTCTAAAGAAAGTTTCTGTTTGTTTTATTTAGCGTGTATTTCCGGTGAAATGTCGATATGGAACTTTTCAGTGTAGTACAATAATTCCTATGTGTACTTTGTGTGATGGGGAAAGTAATAAAGCTGCACTTATCGTGTAGATGAATTATTTTATGCGAACATATAAACAAAGTGCCGCTAATTGGTACTCTGTGGTGGCGAACGAACCTAAAATAGCAACAAGTTTGTAAATATGTACATCAAAATTCTCGTTGTTTGAAGGTTATTCTACAACACTGAATTTATAACAGTTTTCATGGGCTATTTTAAACGAGTGTGTAACAAAAGAGCCTTAAACAAAGGGTGTTAATCAGTGCATGTACATTGCGGTTTCTATAGTGTTAATGTACGGAAGTGTGCATTATATGGGTCCATTACAGTGCTATTCATAAAAGGTATACGTTATTCCACTACAAAGAGCAAACAAAATATCATGATACGTTTTCTCATTTTGCGCTGTTAGTTGAAAAGTTAGACGATAGCGTTCATGATTAAAACGTTATTACAGCTTACTTGCATTTTTTGCTTATTTATCATCACTTCTAGGTCATGTTACCTCAGGTCTTCATAATCCGTTTGAGCAGGCATGAGTAAGTTGCGTTGAAGACAAATAGTGCAGACAGAGTGACTATTCTGTAAAGAAGATCCCGAAACATGGAAATAATTTTGTTAGCTAACTTTATCCTTCCCACAGACAAACTGAACGAGATGGCTCGGCGGTAAAGTGTGAGGCTTGCATTCGGGAGATCGTGGGCTGGATTCCCACGACCTTTTTGACCATGGGTTTTTGGGAGTTCTCCCGGGTACGAGTAATCTCCCAAATGCGGGAAGTATAACTACATCCTTCGAATTTTCTGTCCCTCTATGTCATTTCACCTTCATTTCAATCTGGTCTTTGAATGTCAGCAGCCTGTGGCTGCTTGGCAAACCCTGGTGCGATGAATCTTCAGCACACGCCAGGGACCCTCACGTTGGCTCGCGCTGCTCGTCCCTGTTTTAACATGGCCATAGAGCGCTCTCACTTCATCTCTTCCTCCCGGGGTCTGACATGCAGTAGTTTCAGGCAAGGTGGATATTTTGGCCCATGAAAACCAGCTAAAATACTGACGGAAACAAATACTAATAAACTGGTTTTGATTATCACAGCCATATGACCTTTTTGATAGTGTATGTAGATATATTCTGCTGTAGTCTGCTTTAGTATGATCTAGATCTTGCTAAAATATACAATTTATGTCCTAATTTTTTTGTAGAGTGAATCATTTCGGAGATATGCCTTGTTATTTGCGTGAGTTTTGCAGAACTTACAATTCTGTCAAATGGAACATCGTTATTCAATATTTTTATGTTGATCGTGCAATGAGAACGGAATTTGAAGTTTTAAAAGACTGACTATCGCTCATAGCCTACTGTATTCCCATATTCTCCTTGTACCCACAAGGACAAACAATAAGGTAATTTCTGCAAATGTTTATGTCAACTAACACGAAGATATAGGAATAAGGCTTTGTAAGAATGGTTAGCACAAAAGTGGAGTGAGTCATGTGAGTGCAACACCAGATTTTTAGTAAAAGGTCCAGGTGTGTGCGTGTGGCTAAACAGCGTAAATCAAAAACGAAAAGTCGGTTAAAAACTAAAGTTAGAATTTAAGTTTAATATCTTTCAAGGATGCTGCACGAAGATTTTGAAGAAAATTTATCCACCCTAAACTACTTTATGCATGGAAAATTTTTACAAAATTCTTATTTTCTCAAAAATGGCTGTAACGATTTTGATTAATGAAATTTACATTTTTAACTTTCTGGCTATAGCCCACATAGTCCTATTTACTCTTGAGGAGTTTTGCATAACTGGTAAACCACTAGACCAATTCTTTCTCTACAAAATATCTGATGTTTTGCAGTCACATGACTTCCTCTACTCTTTTACTAACCATTCTTACAAACTCTTATTCCTATATCCTCTTCGTGTTAGTTGAGATAAACATTTGCTTAAATTATCTTACTGCTATTTTCTTGTAGATATAAGGAGAATATGGGAATGCTTTGAAATTTCGTTCTCTTTGCACGGTTAACAAATAAAAACATGAACAACGGTGTTGCATTTGGTGAAAGTTTATGTTTTCCGAAACTGACACAAATAACAAGGAATATCTCCGAAATGGTTCACTCTACAAAAAATTTATTTGGATATGGATTGTGTGTTTTGCAAAGATTTACATTTTTTGAAGAGTTAAATTTAGTCTATCTCTTACGGTTTACGAATTATTCATAAGTCATCCAGAGTAAACAGGACTACATAGGCTATACCAGAAAATTCAAAATATACATTTTGCCATAAAAATATCTTAAACATGTCATTTTAATGAAAATCGTTAGAACCATTTTCAACAAAATCAAAATTTTCGAAAAAGTTTCCACGTAAAGGGTAGTTTAGGGTGGAACAACTTTCTTCAAAATCTTCGTATCATATGCCTGAAAGAAATGACCTAAACTTAAATACCAACTTTGGTTTTTAACCGACTTTTCGTTTTTTAGTTTCGCTGTTCACAGACTGACAGACGCACAGACAGAAACCCACACACGGACCCTTTTCTAAAAATACTTATTTGGGGGGGGGGGGGGATTCAAGGGCCTCTAAACATATTTCTGAGGAAATCTCGGCTTGGAATTTTTGGGTGGAATACAACACTTCCTCTACTTACTAGTAGAGAAGGTAAAACTGTAGAGCTCATTAAAATACACAATTTATGTCCAATTGAGTTTTTTGTGGAGTTTCATTTCGGAGAAATTTCTTATTTTGTACTTTAAATGAAATATCGTTTTTAATTTGTATATCTCAGTCGCACTAAGAGAAAGGAATTCCAAAGCTCTCTCGGGGGAAAATAAAGCCTGTAACTTGTGTGTGCTTAGTGGGACGTACTAACCTGGAAACATGCTATTTTTAATAAGTAAATTTTTAAGTCCACAAATGAAGCAAATGTTGATGTAATATTGATAATTAAACTGTCCTTAATGACCAGTACAAATATAAATATACTACTAACAACCGGTATGTTGTACTTTACTTAAGAACTTGAGTCAGTTAAGTCTGAAGTATTTAAATATTTTGTGCTAAACCATAAATATCAGTACAAAATATTTAATAATAGTTAAATTTTCTAATTTTATAATAAAATTAAATATACTGAAAATGTTATTTATTTTAACCATATCTTGCAACCCTTTCTTACTTTTCCAGCCAAAAACTTGACACATTTCTTCGGAAATATAGGTTTTGAGGTTTTCGAATAATAAATAATTAAATAATATATTAACAGTTTCGGAAAATGTGTGCCTGCGTGTGGGTGAGTGAGAGATAGTGTGTGAGTGTGATACAGATTTATAGACTACAGAGAGATAGATATAGCGAGATGGAGAGATATCTAGAGAAGGAGGGATATACGGAGAGACGGGAAGTGTGATGGGGAGAGAGACTGGGAAAATGATGAAACGACAGAGGGGAGACATGCAGAGATCTGGAGAGAGGGATGGGGCGAGAGACGGAGAGCGATGAGAGATAGGAAGATAGAAATGGAGCGGAACAGGGAACGCGAGAAGGGGTGACCGTGACTGGTTGAGGGTGATGGAGTGTGGCCGGGATAGAGGTCGAAGGGTCGAGAGCAGGTGAGAGGGGTCGAGGGCAAGTGAGGGGTCAAGGGCAAGTGAGAGGGGTCGAGGGCAAGTGAGAGGAGTCGAAGGCAAGTGAGAGGGTTCGAGTGCGAGAGAGAGTTCGAGGGCGAGTGAGAGGGTTCGAGGGCGAGTGAGAAGGGTCGAGGGTGAGTGAGAGGTTTCGAGGGCAAGTGAGAGGGGCCGAGAGCGAGTGAGAGGGGTCGAGGGTAAGTGAAAGGGCTCGCGAGCAGGTGAGAGGGGTCGAGGGCAAGTGAGAGGGTTCGAGGGCAAGTGAGAGGGGTCGAGGGCAAGTGAGAGGGATCGAGAGCGAGTGAGAGGTTTCGAGGGCGAGCGAGAGGGGTCGAGGGCGAGTGAGAGGGTTCGAGAGCGAGCGAGAGGTTTTGAGGGCGAGTGAAAGGGTTCGAGGGCGAGTGAGAGGATTCGAGGGCGAGTGAGAGGGTTCGAGGGCGAGTGAGAGGGTTCGAGGGCGAGTGAGAGGGGAAGAGCATGGGAGTGAGAGGGTGAGAGAGTGAGGTACAGAGGCAAGGGAGTGACATCGAGTGACATCCGGAGTGACATCGAGAGTGACATTGAGAGTGACATCGAGTGACATCGAGAGTGACATCGGGAGAGAAATTGGGAGAGACATCGGGAGTGACATCGGGTACGACATCGGGTACGACACCGTGTACGACAATGTGTGCGACACCGTGTACGACACCGTGTACGACACCGTGTTCGATACCGAGTACGACACCAGGTACGACACCGGGTACGACAATGGGTACGACACCGTGTATGACATCGTGTGCGACACCGTGTTCGATACCGGGTACGACACCGGGTACGACACCGGGTACGACACCGGGTACGACAATGGGTACGACAATGGGTACGACACCGAGTACGACACCGGGTACCACAACGGGTACGACGCCGCCGGTGACACAGGGGGAGGGACCTCGTTGATCTCGGGAGTGACTTCGTGAGATCTCTTGGAAGGGACTGCTGGAGCGATGAGCCGGGCCAACAGGTTACGATGGCGAAGTTAAGAGAGGGTGCCGATTAGAGTGTGGGTGAGGGAGGTGGAGAGGGAGGGAGTGGTCGTGAGAGTGTGAGAGTGTGTGTATGTGCACAGCATTAACTCAATGGACGTCAGACAGCAAACGATAGGGGGACGCCGGCCAGGGGCAGTTGCAGCACCGCAAACGTTGGTTTGTTCCGCGGTGCCCCACCTCTCTGGCGCGGCACATAACAAGGGGCTCGAGAGATCAGTTGTGTGTTATAATATCACGAAGGACTATACTGTGTTGACATCAGTAGAAGACACCCGTGTTCTTGAGCAAAACATTAGAAGAAAATAAAGTTATAGAAAAGTAACTGGAGTGAGTCATTTTGTCACACTGGTGTCGGAAGTGGGATTCGTCGAATTACCCTTTTGCTACATTGCGCTGAGGAGTAGTATATGGATGTCATCATGGAAGAGATGAAGGAATTACTAGCCCACTAGCCTAAATCAAGAACCTGAAACCCAGAATGGAAAAAATGCAGAAAGCATGGAAACGTAAACTAGGGAATGGAAGAAATGAAATCCAGACTGATAAGATGGGAAGCGAAGTAACAGGGAATTCCGCCATAAGATAAGATAGAGGTGAAGATAAGAAGTGTAAAGGAAGAACTGAAGACAAAAATGAATTCTGAAGTGAGAAAGATATCTGAAGTGATCGATACGAAATTTAAAAATTTAAATTATTTTGTTATTTAAAGACGCTGTCAATTGTCAGGATCACATCAGCGTCACCGGTGTGCCGGAATTTCGTCCCGCAGGAGTTCCTTTACATACCTGTAAATATACTGACATGGAGCTGTCGTTTTTAAGCACACTTAAATACCGTCGGTCTGGGCCGGGTTTTAACCCACGACCTTGGGATCAGTAAGCCAGGGTCTAACCAACTGAGCCACCCAGACCGAGCCACCCAGACCGCCAAACGAAGGTGGCTATTGGCGAAGATAGACGGCGTCGGAGTGAAGGAAGGCGCGGAACAACTCGACGGGAAGGTGGAACTCCTCTGCTAGCGCGTGGACGTCGTGGAGGACGTCGAGGAATGTTTTAGCACCCTGGAAGGAAGAGTCAACGGCATCGTCAAAGAACTAGAAGCCAGAGGTGGTTGGAATAGTACGGATTGGCCGAGGGGACAGTTACGCCCACATTGGAGAACAGAAGTGTACGATACGATGAAGTCAAAGGGACGTCGACAAGGATCAGCTACAGGAGTGTGTAGCCAAACAGAATATGCGAAGTTCTCTCAGCAGGGAAGCCTACGAGATAGTGAGGAACAAATAAATACCAACTTGGCGTGAGTCATGGAGGTACCGACGGAGCCGTCCAAACAGGTGACGCTGAGCACCGTGAATAGAAGACTGGTGGACATCGTGGACGGAAGATACAGGAGAAGAGGTGCCGAGTACTGATGGCCACGAGCGCAGCCGTGACTGTGATTGTATCGTATGTGGCGGGGGACATGCCTAAGAGGAACTAGATCGACCCTACGAGACTGTGGTGACAACGGGTGACCTCTTGCTTGTGGAGGAGGCCTGGCTGGAGTTGACCTTGGGGCAGAGCGTTATGGGTCTGTGCGTGTTCGTCACGAGGGTGGCTGAGGAAGTGATACTGGGACTGCATGCCCTCAAGAGCGACGAGGAGGGTCCTGCAAGTCGGACAAGACGAGTTAACGCTCCGGAGCCCCAGCGCGAATCTCATGGTCGGCAGGATGATCCTGGAGGTGGTTGAGGTTGGACCCGCCAGAAGACTGAGAACGTACTTCAGGGAGATCGGCGGTCATGAAACCTTGTGGATCGTTTTCAGGATGGCAGCATATGTGTGAAGGGCAACCGGAGGAAGTGGGGTGGAGTGCTATAGAGTGGGAGGTGGCCAACGCTCAGCTACCAATCGCTATATAAGGTCTTCGCAACCAGGGGCCGCTGCTTAACAGTCAAGTAGCTCCTTAGCTACCTAGCGAGGCTGAGTTCACCCCGGAACATGTCTCCCGCTTGGTAAGCAGCAGCGCTAGCTAAACGTATATCTTAAATTTTTTGGGAATAGTTTCCGAAGTCCTCTTCATTTTGACTTACTTTTGTATAAATGGTAAGCTGTAAGCCAAAGACAAAATTTTACTACACAAAAGATCTAGATACATCTCGTTTAAAGCACACAACTTATGTCAGTTTTTTCTTCATTATCTATTTTCGAAGTTCTCCTTCTTATTGGCTTGAATTTTCCCATACTCTTAGGAAATGTGAAATTGTTATTTAGTTTTTCATTTGTTTCTTCCCTGGTAATGCAAAGAGAATGGAATTTTAAAGTCCTCACATAGTAATTAGGTCTTAAAATAGTTCACTCTCTACAATGAAGTGTGTAATAAAAGCATTTCTACAAATTTTGCTTCGATTAACATTAAATACATAGAACAATAAGCTTTCGTAATAATAATTTATACAGTTATAATTTATACTAAGAGTGAGTAGAGAAAATTATGTAATCAAACTTTTTTCCGGTAACTAAAGAATTTTAGTCACCTGTAGCTTTCGCCTAATACATCCTTCAAAAAATATGTAAATATATAATGAAAATTTATCTCTTATGTAGAAAAATAAGTATTTGAAAAAAATCTGATGTGTTGCACTCACATAACTTTCTCTACTCTTATACTATTCTTACAAATTCTTATTCCTATATCTTCATGTCAGTTAAGATAAACATTTTTACAAATTATCTTATCACTAATTTACTTGTAGGTGCAAGGGGAATACAGTAGGCTTTGAGCGATAGACAAATGTTTTAAAGGTGATCACTATATGAAAGCTTTAAAATTCCGTTCTCTTTGCATGGACAAGAGAAACTGAACAACGAGGTTCATTTGAGAGAAGTTTAAGTATTGCAAAATCACACAAATAACAAGAAATGTCTTCGAAATGGTTCACTTCCTACGGTTTACCAGTTATAGAAAAGTCACCAACAGTACATAAATAGGACTACATGGGCTATAGCCAGAAAATTCAGCGTATAATAAAAATTAATAAAAATTAGCCATTTTTAAGAAAATCTAAGTTTTAGAAAAAAGTTCAGAATAGCTTAGGGTACAGAAATGTTCATCAAAATCTTCGTGTCACATCTTGGAAAGATGTTAAAGTTAAATACCAACTTTGGTTCTTAACCACAGTTTCGTTTCTAAGTTATGACACACACCCACCCACACCCCAACACACACCCCTATCCACCCACCCACACAGAGAAAGAGAGAGACGTGCACACACAGACACAGACACACACACCACACACACACTCCACACACACACAATCCACACACACACACACCACATACACACGCGCGCGCATCTTTTTGTTGTATCTACTACGTGTAGTAAGTAGAGAAAGTCATGTGAGTGCAACACATCAGATTTTTTAAAGTTAAAAACCATGTAAAACTATGATATGCATAATTTTATGAAAGTATTGCATGGTTATAATTAACATGCTAGGGCTCCTTAGGAGCAGCTCCCTCAATGAGTGTTTGTTTCATATCTGGCTATGGCCATTGCTTTTTACCTTTGTATATTTTCTTGTTTCTAGTATTTTTATTTTTTGAGTGAAATTTATACCTGGCTATTGCCATGAATCTTTTAAGGGCGCTGATGACCTAGAAGTTGAGCGCCCTTAAACCAAATCCAAATCCAAATCCTCAATGAGTGTACTTGGGGTGCCCTGCCAATGCTAGGAGTCCTTAGCCCTTATGGGATGTAACAGGCTCAATTCAATCCAGTTCCATTCAATTAACATGTATCTGCAAATATGCACATAATGAAAATTTCAAAGCTAGAGAGCCAAGAGCAAAAACAGGTCGCTTGGGTTTACCCGGGCGGGATGTATGCCCACGGTACCTATCCGTTTAGTACGGATTTACCCGTGAGGTATATTAGGTGAAATCTTTTCACAAGCTTTTTGTCAGTGTCAGCTAATGCTGATGTTTGGTATCTCTCTTTTGCTACCGACTTGAGTTGGGAAAGCGATCAGAAGGTCTATCCATCCTAGTGCACTCAGTGCCCATTTCTGCACACTTAGCCGGCCAGCTTGTGTGACCAGTTACTGGAGCAGTGTCAGATAGCGAGAAGCCGATGATGCAGTGAAATGTTTGGTGAAATGTGGAAGCAGCGGAGCTAATCGTCCCAAGACATCCTTGGGTAAACGATAGCTTTTGCGCCCTGGGAAGGCGGTGGTCATATTGTCCCAGGGTGTTGACTAGCTGGTTAGGGTGTGACGTAAGTTTATTATACATTGTGCGAGTTCTTTCACGCACAACATCCACAATGTATGGAATGCCAGAATGAGTGTGGAGGATTTGGGATGGAAATCTAGGGTTGGTATCGTAGATCATCCTAAACGCCCTGTTCTTCACGAGCTGCAATCTACGGATGGTGGTTTGAGCCACCGATTCCCAGGCCTCGCATCCATACAGCATCAAGGGAGGGATAATCGCACGATACAGGCGTAGTTTGAGACGTGTGGGCATTTTGGATCATAGGATGGGGTACAGCTTTCTTAGGGCTCCGTGGCCCTGAGCAGCTTTGGCTGTAACATGTTTAGTGAAGGTAAGTCCTCGGTCAAGTTGTACTCCGAGGTACTTGGCGGAGTTCACCCAAGGGATTCTCCTGCGACCTAGTCTCAGGTCCCTATCCGGCCTCGAGCTTCTGACTTTACCTAGTAGTAAAGCCAGTATGTCAGTATGAGGACATAAAATTTCAAAGCTCTAGCTCTGTAGGTTTTTAAATAAGCGCACCAATAAACGAAAAAATACATATATGTAATGAGGAAAACAAAAGCAAAATTGCTCTCATGCTCTAACCTGAAGCTTTCACCCTTACTATTTTCCTGAGGCATAAATGTCATCATCCTGAGATTCTCTGTCGCCTCTTTACATCTTCTTTCTCAAAACCTCTATCAACTTTGGCAACTTGCTTGACAACCACTTTTGGAAGACCTGTCTTCATGTCCAATGGCACTGTCACTTAAGCCATAAACAGCTATTTAATGATTTGTTCTGGATCTGTATCTTTCCATAAAGGCATCTTTTGGAAGAGAGTCATCAGTAAGCTTCCTGTAAATAGGTTTTATTACTTCCATGTTGCAGGTTGTAAGGAATATCTATGCATATATTCTGTACCAGCTTCAATTGCCCTTTGGCACTTACACTATGATGTGGACCCTTTTGGACAGAAGCCATGGTTTGGATTGTTATCTGTAGAACTCTTATGAGAAAATGTATAAATATCACATTGTTCAGGAAACTATGCTCTTTATTTCTAACCAGGAAAAATAATGCAGTTTTGATCCCTACAACGTCCATCTTGCCTTAAATAGTTGGGTCAGTGTAGAATCCCCTCCGCCAATACTCTGCCTCCCATCCTCCATGACAGATTGCAGCTTGAAGATTTTCTGTACCTCCGATGGAATTTTAGGAGAATTCAAAACCATTCAACAATCAGTTCCACACATCAAGAAAGAGCCTCAACGCACTAACAGCTCTATACCAAGATTTCTCGTATACCGCGTGCTCATGAGATACAATTGTTTCTTTAGAATAATCTGTTGCAATTATAATAAAAACCACACATAAGCATACTATTAATTCAAATATGCTGTGTGCAGCAATCTCACTGTTTACAACATATTTGTCTGAATCGTCGTTACAATAAATATAATAAGAAATATGACATTAAAATTGCGACATGACTAAATGGAGTGGACTCAACCGGAAGGTATCTCAGACCCCGAGGGAGGAAGGAGATGGAAGAACCATAACACGTAGGAGGCACCAGCCAGTGTGGGGTCCCTAACATATGCAGGGGATTCTTCACCTAAAAGCCATACTTCTTCGTGCAGCCACCAGCCTCACGGATTTTGACACTGTCCCCTGGTGGAAACGGAAGAACGGGTGCCAGAGTAGCAACTCAGCTTCACCCACCAGGAAGCCAAGGGGCCGAAACCCTGAGTCTTTTACATTAGCAGAGGTACGTATTTTTAGTGCCATCACTCCCTAAGGTGGAAGTGGGTACGCCCTTACACACGTCAATCCATTTGAACAGACTACAGATAACCTTGTTGGGGCCAACAGTGTCTAGCCACTATCTACCAGCTCTTCAGGTTAATACCGTCTGACAATCCCGCTTATAGGCCACCAAAACGCCGGCCCTAAACCAAGAACAGCATTTACAGAGGGCAGATTTCATTATACAGCTGCGTCACACTCACCCATTGCCTAAACTTCCATCCCTAGAAGGACTGGATTAAATCTTGGCGAAATGAAGTTGAAGTGGCGAAGAGGAAACTAATCTACCGAGCATTCGCCTAGCGGCAAAGAAAAACTGTGGAAAAACTATAGCCAGATTGGTCGGTCACCGGGGATTGAATCCAGAACCTCCCTAACGTAGTCCCAAGCGGTATAGTCTAAGCTACCGCACTCGGAGACATTACCTATATTTGTGCTATCCTAATTTTGAAGTGAACCAAAACAAACCTAAGCACATATTTATATAAAGCGTCGTGGACATATGCGCAATTTAAATAGGTAGTAGTAATAGATAATAAATACGCAATGCATCCCATAAGGTCAGCACATTCTGCGTTGCAGATAATACTAGTGACATACAATATTCACACAGTGCTAAAGAATACTAATTAGCTCTGAAAAAGCGAGATTAAACTAAAGTAATTTCGGTTAACAATTCCATGCTGTTTCGTTATAGTGTGGCTGATGATGATGTACAGTTAAGGACGCTTAAGTACTAGCTCATCAAGCCCTTATAAAATCGTTCATGGCAAAAGCCAAAAATAAAGCTGCTTGTCCTGGTATGTACTCGTGTTGGCCAGCCATTCCAATACAATGCTGATGTAACAGACAAGTTTATTTGCACCAAGTAGAACTGATTTGTAGACGCTAAAAATATTTATTTTAATGAGCCTTAACGTGACCTAAAATTTTGAGAAAATAAAACCTAAATTTTTTATAATGACACATAAATTCCAACCTTCAAGGAAACATATCAGTTTTGTTTTCCACTTGGCAGATTAAACTATAATTTATTGGAAGCTATAAATGCGCGTGCTTATTAATAAATGCGCCCAACTTGAAATCTTGTTTTCTCGCAAACGCTTTTTCAGCATTTTTACCTGCTCCAATCAGTATTAGCTTTCACTAATTTGTTTCAAAGTTTTCGTACTTTATTTAAAAAAATATATCAAATAAATTTCTAACTTTTGAAAAACGAGTATAAGCTAGATTTTTAAACATGTTTATGTTTAATAAGGGACATAAATTCCAAAATACGTATATGTTATATATTATATAGTTTTAAAAGTTCACAGATGTATTGCCTAAAAGCACTTTAAATTGTATGATAAACTTTTCAGCTGAAAAGTGTTGCATGAGGTCATTTAGGCTTTCATAGAATGTATTGCTCAATGGTAGACGCCAAGTATGGGGTGGCGTGAATGACCGTAGATGTCAGCACTGTGGGGTGAGCGTTATCGTGGTTATAACTCCTCTGGTCGTTTTGGTCGAACGTTTGGAACCAATTTAAATGTAATGGTGTCAGCATATAGCCAGAACCCTGCCTTTGTGTCAGCATGAATTCAAATGTTCTGCTAGTAATGCAAGATCTTGAAACACTTTAAAATAAATAGGCGTTATATTTCCATTTCTAGACTAAGTCGGCTTAGCATTAAAAATGAAAAGAGATTATAATTGAAAGCTACACTGCGATATATGTAGCATTATAAATAATGTGGTACGACACTTAAAAAGAAATAATATGGATTCTTACTGCATCTCTAGCCATAAAACACAACTGATAGGAATCACCCAGACTCTTAGGAACCGTTCGGAAAAATATGGTCCACCATTAATTGGTCGATTAATTATCCAGTGTCGTATTCAATGGACACATCGAAGATAAACACTCTAAGAATGTTTCAGCTAGAAGACATCAGTATCACCAAATTATAGCCATTAATTTGCTGAAGAGCAGCTTGTTTAACAAGTTGTGTCTTACATGAGTGTGTGAAGTATAGCGATTTTCTAACACGGGTGTGAGATGATACAACGCATGAAAAAAGGTAAGGAGAGCCGTGAACAGCAGTGCTGACAAGTACCTTAGCAAAACTTGACTGCTGCTGGAAGATTATGCTATTCATGGGGATACGTGGCGGAGAATGCAGTGCCTGGACGAGTTTTCTCCGGGTTTTTCAGCTTTCCCCGACATTCATTCCACTAACTGCTCCAACACCAGCTTTCCGTTTATCCATTTCACTGTCACTTCATATGATTTTCCCTTCTTCACTCTCATACGAAGCATCGATTACCTATCCCAGAGGTGTTCAACAAGTGAATACAAGCTCACTCCCACTGACCATGGCAAGGATAGCCAGACTTAGTAGTCAGAAGCAGATAGCACGGTGTACTGTAGCACACATAATTGATTGGGAGGACGAATATTTTTGTTTTGAGATGAAGACGATAAAGCGAAGTGCTAGATTTGTAAGACTGGTAGATGCAGATTTATACCATTTCCTTTGCTTACGTTCCGTGTTCACGATAAACGTTATTCTCCCGGAAAAATACAACGAACTTTTGAAGCAATAGTACGACACGTTTTCTTCATAATTTGAAGTCCTAAAAACATTTGAAACCAAAATCCAATTATTGCACTTTTGAAGTTTCTAAGTAGCGAGGCTTCACACGAGCTACAAAATATGAAACTACTTACATTGCAGAATTCCGTGACAGTAAAATGTTCTGAGAAAAAAAGGTGTGAATTATTTAGATCTCTGCCCAGCTATGAGTATCCCAAATTAACTTTGTTTACATCCAGTTTAATGGCACTCCTTTGGCTCCACTGATATCTGCGAACAAGCATTTTTAAAAATGAAGTACATTAAAATTGAATATCGCAACAAGATAAGTGAAAATCACCTTCCTTATCTTTTGAGACTGCGCACTTCATCTTTTGCACCAAATATTCCAGACTTCTGAAACGTAAATCGTGCCAAAGAAGTAATCATCAGAAACATCGTGGGTTAATTAGGAGTAGAATATGAATTTGCATACCTTTTGATTTCCTGTAGATAATATGTCGCCACTGGAACTCAGTAACCACGGATAACTGCGTCATTCTGACCCAGCGGGTGGAAGGAGGTGATTTCAACCTCCCCTAACTTGCCTTGGTTGAGCACCGCTGACCCATCTAATCTCTCTGATCCAGAATTCCTCTGCTCCTCTACAAGGCAATGACTTGTAAGTTCTGCGGGATGTCCTCCAAACGAGGAGTGTGAGTATAGAAAGAAGAAGTAAAGAAATTGCTGCGTACAGCAGCACTGGCGACGTTCTGAATAAATTTACTGAGAAAGAAATTTAAGAAGTAAAAGTTCCAGATTTAATTTTCGGACTCCTTTCGGGAATTTATCGATTATATGGTTTGGGGGATGTGAAAAAGCGTCACTTTGGGAGGACAGTCCCTGGGAGATTTGAACACATATCTTCCTTTCCAAAATGAATAACTGCGCGTTTCTTGTCAGTAGATACATCCAAAACCTATCAGTATTTCAACAAATAATTCAAAGGTTTATTGACAAAATGGATTAAAGTTTGGACCAATGCTGTAGGAAAGTGGTGGTCTAAGATATGAGTAAACAACATTTTTGGGGGTGGGGATGCCTTTCTTTTCATTCATTTACACCAGTGCTGTCCTACGCGGTGCCCGCGGGCATCATGGCGCCCGTCATGTGTTTTTCTGGTGCCCTTAATAAACAAATTTTTATTCTATTTCTAATATTAATTCAAATGTCAATACAAAACTATTCTAATATCCTAGCAGTACACAAATGAAGTTTGTTTTTGTAGACCTAAGGCTGTATTCGTTACTGTCCTAACCATTGGCTTCCCTTTTCCTCTCGAAAGAAAGATACTTGCCCTAACGGTGCTTGTGATGGCACCCGTACCTCCTTAGACATGTGTCCAATGTGCCCGAGCACACAATAAAATTGGACAGCTGCACTGACTTACACCATCACAGTTAAAATCATTCCATCATTATTAAAAAGGGTTTCTTGCTTGTAGCGAATGGTTGTTGTATCGTGACATCATCTAGTTTATAAACTGTAAGTTCAGTCAGTTCCTGCTCTATTGACTAACCTATGCTTGACAAAATTTAATAGCTGTTGGCAGGAGGAGGTGCTCAACGCAAAATCCAATCAGAGGTTACCACGCCTTGCGATGTTGTATACTTAAACATGCTGTAAGATCACCCTGAAAAGCCTGTGATTAAAAAAAATCATTTGCGGCCACAACATTTATTTTCACAACAGGAAATAATAGCAGTGGCCAGGTATCAGCCGCCATTAAATGTTGTGTCTACCAAAATTACCCTACAATTCTAGGAACTCGCTCTGTCACTTCACAGATGTGAACTATAGTTGATACAAAATTTAATGGTGGATGACTCAACACATCTAATCAGAGGCTATTGAGACCTTGCGGTGTTGTATAGTTAAATACGCACCCAAATTACGCTATAAAGTCGAGGATGTAAATATAATTTGTGTCCACAAAATTTATTTTCATAACAGAAAAGAGCATCAACCACCATTAACCTTTTATGACTGCCATAGCCCACTGCTCACTGGTAATTCACTTTGCTTTAATATTAACATCATCTTTTTCGGCGGCGTAATGAAATACGCAACTCGACGTAGCTTTTTCTTTCGTGCACTTTGCTCGCTGGGAAGTTTAACACAAGACTCTCAAATTCCTTAACAGTTACAACACTCACAGTAGCCATCAACTCGCTCGGAGAACAACACTTTTCGTCACATCAGAAACTACTCGCTCACTCATTTGCTGACTGGCTTGCTTCGCATAGTGCTGCCTTGTATAGCTCTAGGAAATTTCCACACAGCTTCAAAATGTTCGAGAAGACGAATCTGGTTACGTGGCGATTGCGCTTATCATTTTTACGCTGGTTAAGCGCGGCTTCTCCTTTTACTGTTCCCACTCACGATACCTTGGATCATAGGTATTGTGTCACAAGCTCTTCTGAGACGGCACACAGTTTAAATAGACATGCTTTGAAAAATAAATCTAGAAGTAACCGAGCGAAATGGTTCCGCGGTAAGTGCGAGGCTCACATTCCGCAGATCTCGGACTCAAACTCCTTGGGTCAATCAGACTGACTGGAATGCTTTCGTGGTTTCCCTCTATCGTCAAGGTAATTGCCGGATTGGGTATTTAATACCACGACCCAAAGTTTCACTTTAAGTGTAAAACAAGACTATAAATAAAAATCTATGTATTGCACTACCATGGCTTTCTCTACCCTTGTACTAACTATTCTTACAAAATCTAATTTTTCTATCTTGTTCATGTTAGTAGAGATAAACATTTTGAGAAAGTATCTTATTGCTAAATTTCTTGTAGCTGCAAGGGGAATATGGGAATACAGTAGGCTTTGAGCGATAGTCAAATCTTTTAAAGCTGGTCGCTAAATGTAGGCCTTGAAATATCGTTTTCTTTGCACGGCCAAGTGATAAAAGGTGAATAACGACTGTCCATTTGAGAATCATATAATATTGCAGATCTCACACAAATAACAAGGAATATCTCCGAAATTTTCACTCTGCAAAAAGATTCATTTCGATATAAACTGTATGTTTTAAAGACATCTACATTTTTATATAGTAATATCTGGTCTATCACTTACGATTTACGAGTTGAACGAAAGTTATCAGGAGTAGACAGGACTACATGGCCTATAGTCGGAAAATTCAAAACATACATTTTATTTGTCATGAACATATCTTAAAGATATGGAATGACAGTCAAAATCGTTAGAGCCATTTTCGAGAAAATCCAAACTTTCATGCAAAGGGTAGTTTAGGGTAGAGGAATTGTCTTCAAAATCTTTGTGTCACATCCTTAGAAGACTGCTGACTTTGATTTTTAACTGATATTTTTGAGTTATGCTCTTCACACACACACACACACACACACACACACACACACACACACACACACACACACACACACACACACACACACACATACACACACACATACACACACACATACACACACACAAACGCGCGCGCACGGGTCTTTTTCTAAAAATGCCTTTTTTGTAGTTAGGGGGCCTCAAAACATTTATATTTCCGATGACATTCCGACATCAAATGTTTGGGTCGATTAGAATACTTCCCCTGTTCAGTATATATAGAGAAAGTAAGAAATAGATCTTAATAGTGAATGTTTGGGCCATCTATTCACAGACAGTGTAAGCAGGTAGACTGGATTGTACCCTAATACCTTCTGCTTGTGACAGAGGCAGAGATACAGTTGCTCTACACTGCTCCCTCTGTAGATTCGTGACGAAGCAGGATATATGGATGAGACCTTGAAGACTAACTGTTCGCCACACACCGTTCTACAAGTGTATCCTAACAGATTCTTCGCGATATGACTACGTAGTTATACCCACGTAAAAATAATAGGGAAAAACCTATAAATAAGGAAAGCAAACTTGGTTTAATTATTTAATAGTGTAATTTTGTTATAATATCAGAAAGGCAGTTGCGCTGCTATATGTATGGTCCAAGTACCCACTACATTTGTAATTATGCTACGCGTACAAAAATAAACGCTAAGACATCATGTCAAATGCTAGCGTGGAAATGAATTAACTTGGAACATATTTTCACGAGTATCTTGCGATTCTAACATTTGCTCTCTGGTTACTCGGCAGATGCTTTGCTGGATAAGAAAGTTAAGCGAATCTCAACAGGAATCGATCTCTATTGTGCTTGTGGAAGCCCCGGACCAGTGGTTGGAAAGAATAACTTCGGTTAGTTAACCTCTTTTTCCTTCAACAGTCAATTATCTTCTATCAATTGCTTCCCTCTCTTCCCACACGGTTCGTTACCCTCAATTTGTTCTTCGCGAGGAACAACAACTTCGTCTCTACTTTACAATAACATTATTATGACTAATCAAAAACTTCCCTAACTTACTCTTCTCTTTCTTGTGGTGGTACGAAAGATTTAAAAAGTTTAAACTAGGTACACAAAGGAATGTGGGGAGAATATAAGATAAAATCAAATTAGTATTTGCACAAAATGTTATCGCTGGAGTAAAACCTAGTATTAAACTATGCTTCCAGTTCTCACGTAGCCTCCCAATAAAATATTCTTTCATCCAGTATCCTCAGATCTTTTGAGCAAAAATCTTTAATGATAACTATATACACACAAGATATAAGTAATGGGCTCATCGTTTTGCACTATCAAGCTTCATATTGGTAATAAATCCTCATAATTTCTATCAGAGTGCATGTTTATATTTTGGTGACCTTAAGAAAGGAAGTATATAGGTTGCTACATAATTAAAGAAAAAAGACAATGGTAGCCGAGGTCTTTAAGGCACGGTCTAGTGATCAGGGGGTCTGCTGTTTAAATACTACCAGAATCGTCCTCTCTGACTTTTTTCAGACTTTCTTTAGTTCTTATAACTGGCAACTGCTAGGAGGGTAATCTAAGAGTTTGAGGTAGAGCATGTACTTAGGGGATTTCACACTGAGCCCAGCTGGCTATTGTATGTCTGAGAGGAGGACGAAAATGAGAGTGCTTTACGAGCGTGAAGAAACCCGAGCGAGCAGCGAGACGACGTGAAGGTCCCTGACGTGTGCTGGTGGTTCTTCATTTCGACATAAGGGTTCACCAAGCAACCACCAGCCGCATGGGTTTCGACAGCAGTCCTTTCCGGCAGGCCTGGCAACTATGTACAATGCCACTCATCCGTAGAGAACAGCAGTTACAGTGCGGAAATTCCCCACACGGCAGCGCTAATTCGTTCGTCCATCACTAACACTTCCGACTCTAAAAGAGTGGATTGAAAGGGAGGTGAAATGAAATGGAAGGATGGACAATTCGGGGGATATAATTATCCTTCGCAGCATTCATCTAATGAACTGGGAAAATCCCCGAAAAAAAGGAAGCTTGGCCACGACCTCTCGAAAGGGAGCCTCGCACGCTGCCACGGAGCCATGTCGCTCGGCAAGGTACTTCCTTCCAAATTTTCTTTCCCAATTATCACTTAATTCCATTTATCAGCAGTATCCAGATATTGTGCTGTCTACAATAAGAACTTTTAAGTGCTGTATATTATGCCACAATTTAAACACGTGGAAAAGGCCATACCAAAAGAAGGGCGAATCCAGGCCAAAATATTAGCTTACCAATAGGGAGAGATCAACTCAGGTTTCCAGCTCAAAACACATCAGCCGTGCCCTTCGTGCTAATCAACGGCCTACTAGAAATACTGGGCCCGGTGCAAAACGTTGTCCAGTTGACGTAAGCAATGCAAATTGCTCACATTGTATTAGTTAGGTGAAATGTCAGGATGTATGTGCTAAGTTTTGTTGTATATCAGTGCTTTAATTAAAGAAATACGTTTCTCATAGAGTATTTTGCAGTTACTTATAATCGATAATTCCATAATTCTGAAATGAAGAATAAAAGTATGTATTTAAAGCTAATATATCATAAGGTGCAGTAATTCTGCTGAGCTGGCTTATTGCCGAAAGAAACAAAATCCTTTTTAGTTCATTTAGTCAATATGCTCGACAGAGTTTACTAGAATTTCACTAGAATTTCTTACTAGTGCCACAGTAATATACTAGTAAATCGCTATGCGAGATTATTTAACACCATAACCTCAGTAGCTTGCAAACTGATTTGTAATGCAGATTTTATGGTAATTATTTCTAAGTATAATGAATATGATAACAAGGGTGAATATTCCTTAATTCTTTCAGGAATTCAAAATGCCTAGGTGCTGCAATGTAGCTGGCTATAAAAGCAATTACTAATCACAACAAGAAAATTTTATCACATTTTTATTATCAAAATACGAGGAACTTAAGAAGTGGCTGAGAAGCATTCCTACTGACCACAGGAATGAGCAAGCCTGTTAACCTTGAGAAGCACTTTCCTGGAGGGATTGTGATAACAGACATTTGTAGCTGATGGGGAAATAAAAATTTTTCCAAGAACCTACCCTAAACTAAAACGTGGTGCAATACCTTCAATATTTTCTAATCTACCCCAGTATTTGTCAAGATCAGGTTCATCATGCATAACTTTAATAGATGTAAAAGAAGAACATTTGAAGAAAGCAGTTGCAGAAATCCGAAAAGTGTTTAAAACATATACTGCATAACAAGGTCTGCATTATGTAGCAGATGTAGTGCAATACATCCTAAGTGTAAAAGATGGACAGTGGACTAGCATTATGGCAGAAGGAAGGTTAGTTGATATTCACAAGATTCTTGGTTCAGTGTGTGTTATGAGTGATTTCAGTGTTCTATTACAATACATAATTGCAAAATACCACAGCATAACATCCCAAAAGACTGCAAAATAGTAACCAAAAAAGGTCTCTTGATGAAAGTTTTATCTTCTAGATTCCCATGTGCATACTGAAGATGTGCACAAGGAACTTGTAGTCAATAATACATTAATGATGTTAAAGAGTATTTTTCTGGTGAATCATACCTCAATTACAGTTTATAACAGAGCAACTAAGGCTGCTAGATGTAAACGGTATTGCTTGCAGGTATGACAGAAAAACTTTGTTCTTCGCAGCTTGTGTATATGCTCATTCACATTTGCATATGTTTCTCTGCTTGAAACTGAATGTTTATACTTGTCCCATCCATGTAATCAGCAAAACTTATCGGAAACTTTGACTTAAACCCTTTCAATATAGATAAAAGCATAGGTTAACTGACTGATAAGAAATAAAATTGAAAGACTATGAAACAGTAGTAAAGGTAATTCTGGATGAGATGTACATGAGTCTAGACTCACATTCAAATGGGGTACAATTTATGGTGCTAGCAAAAATAAGGCCTCAAATGTGGCGTAAGCTGCACAAGTATACGTGTGGTTTCAAAATATAAAGATATGGTGACTACTGTACCAGTTCAAGGCTTAACATATGAACAGTTAAAGCCTGTGTTATTGCATGTGATCGAGAAAGTAGAGAAAATTGAATTTTTCGTGTTATCATCTCAAGCAAATAATAACGCTGGAAAAAGGAAAGCTTATAAATTGCTAACACTTGCTAGCATTTTATAGCCATGCATTGAAAATCCAGTAAACAAACACAGAAACCTCTTTTTGGTTTTTGACACTGTTCATATATTGAAGTGTATCCATAACAATTGGATTACTAAACAGGAAAGAATTTTGAAGTTTCCCAACTTCAATTATATTAATCTCCTGGTAACTACAGATTTTAAGTAACTGGAGTTAATATATAGAAGGGAAAAGAACTGACTTGTAAACTATTCTCATTTACTGTCCGATAAGGTCTTGTACCCCTCTAACATTAAGAAACAGAATGTGAATCTGGCTCTTCGGTTATTTGATGAAAGAAATATTGCTGCTCGTAAGTGCTGGTATTCTATGGAAGCAGTGTTTTCTGGGTTTGAGAGTACAGCATCATTAATACACATTGTAATTGGTGGATAATTGTGAATGTTAAAAGTGTTTTGAAGGAGAAATATTTTGCAGTACATACAGAGGATCCATTAGAAGAAGCAGTTCAGTACAACCAGAGTTTGATTAAAGGTTTGGAGACAAAGTGTACCAGGTTCTCAAGCATTAAGTCCCCAAACCTCCCAATCAATAATTAACACGTTGGATGTTTAATATTAGTTCTATACTTCATGTATTTGAGCATTACACAATTTTTACTTACTACTGAGTAAACTTAAAGTGATAGCTTGGAAGGAAGGTTCAGCATGTATTGACAGCTTAGTGGACCAAATTCATGTGATGCAACTTCTTAAAAGTGAAAGAAAATGGAAGATTTAAGGATATGGCATTACTGATCTTTCATAATCATGATGTCCCATTGAGAACTTTGCTTCCGTGATCTAATGACTGAAATTGTAAATATTGAGAAATATTGAGAAATATTCTGAAATCTAAGCTAATCTAATTTCAATAAAATCATCTACTGCAATAAAGAAAAATCAAAATTTCCTCTAGAAATTTCAATCCACACAAAAATTTACATATAGACTAATGCTAAAATGAGCAATTATTTAAGCAAGAATCAAACTCCTAAACATTCTGTGTTGCCTGGATCTCAAATGTTAGATATCTTTGATTGTGCTTTACCTGTATTGGTGTTCATAGCTGGTTAAGCTGTGAAAAAAAAAACGTTTTTTTTAATGTAATATATGTACATAATGGTTCAAAACTGACAAAGAAGCAGAAATATTCCCGCCAAAAGGGTTCATTCTGGAATGTGGCCATGGGAAGTTAGCAATTCCCAAAGAAAATGCTATTGAAGCAAAAGTACTAGCTTGGTTTCTGCTGAAGAAAGTTCTAGAACTCGATTCTGGTACGTTCCTTGGTGATTCAATTAAGCGTTCAATCTTATATAAATGTGTTGTCTAAAATTAGAGTATCGTGAACTAGAAGCCTTCAGTTTGGATGATGAGTGCATCTGTAGAAGAACATTCAGACATACGTTACAAAATATAATATTAGGGTCACGCAAAATTGCAATAAACAATCTTACTAAAGAGTACAATGACACTATTAGCAAGGGGCTGTAATACACAGCTCAAGAAACTAAAAAACTGTATAAGCTATACAGTGCCCTTTAACAGGATTAATTATTACAATTCTGCTTGGCCTAACTATGTGTTTATTAGTAATAATAATAATAATAATAATAATAATAATAATAATAATAATAATAATAATAATAATAATAATAATAATAATAATAATAATAATAATAATAATAATAATAATAATAATAATAATAATAATAATAATAATAATAATAATAATAATAATAATAATAATAATAATAATAATAATAATAATAATGATAATAATGATAATAATGATAATAATGATAATAATGATAATAACAATGATGATAATGATAATGACAATGATGATAATGATGATGATGATAATGATGATGATGATGATGATGATGGTGGTGGTGGTAATGAAGATGGTGGTGATGGTGATGGTGATGGTCATGATGATGGTGATGGTGGTAATGAAGATGGTGGTGATGGTGATGGTGATGATGATGATGGTGGTGGTGGTAATGAAGATGGTGATGGTGATGATGATGATGGTGGTGGTAATGAAGATGGTGATGGTGATGGTGATGGTGATGATGATGGTGATGGTGATGATGATGGTGATGGTAATGAAGATGGTGGTGATGGTGATGATGATGATGATGGTGGTGGTGGTAATGAAGATGGTGGTGATGGTGATGGTGATGGTGATGATGATGATGTTGAGGATGGTGGTGGTAATGAAGATGGTGGTGATGGTGATGGTGATGGTGATGGTGATGATGATGATGGTGGTGGTGGTAATGAAGATGGTGATGGTGATGGTGATGATGATGATGGTGGTGGTAATGAAGATGGTGATGGTGATCGTGATGGTGATGATGATGGTGATGGTGATGATGATGGTGATGGTGATGATGATGGTGATGGTAATGAAGATGGTGGTGATGGTGATGATGATGATGATGGTGGTGGTGGTGGTAATGAAGATGGTGGTGATGGTGATGGTGATGGTGATGGTGATGATGGTGGTGGTGGTAATGAAGATGGTGGTGATGGTGATGGTGATGATGATGATGTTGAGGATGGTGGTGGTAATGAAGATGGTGGTGATGGTGATGGTGATGGTGATGGTGATGGTGATGATGATGATGGTGGTGGTAATGAAGATGGTGATGGTGATGATGATGATGATGATGGTGGTGGTAATGAAGATGGTGATGGTGATGGTGATGGTGATGATGATGGTGATGGTGATGATGATGGTGATGGTGATGATGATGGTGATGGTAATGAAGATGGTGGTGATGGTGATGATGATGATGATGGTGGTGGTAATGAAGATGGTGGTGATGGTGATGGTGATGGTGATGATGATGATGTTGAGGATGATGGTGGTAATGAAGATGGTGGTGATGGTGATGATGATGATGATGATGATGGTGGTGGTAATGAAGATGGTGGTGATGGTGATGATGATGATGATGATGGTGGTGGTAATGAAGATGGTGGTGATGGTGATGGTGATGGTGATGATGATGATGTTGAGGATGATGGTGGTAATGAAGATGGTGGTGATGGTGATGATGATGATGATGATGATGATGGTGGTGGTAATGAAGATGGTGGTGATGGTGATGATGATGATGATGATGGTGGTGGTAATGAAGATGGTGGTGATGGTGATGGTGATGGTGATGATGATGGTGATAATGATGATGATGATGATGATGATGATGATGAGAGTGTGCTTACTACAACTATATGTTTGTAACCTAACCCCATCCATGATCATACTTCACTTCAGGGTGTATTTCATGTTGGAAATTATTCAGTAGCTTAAACTGTATTATCAGTAGCTCAAATATAACTTTTCTAATGCATTCAAATGGAATGGTTGTTGCTTATATTTTCCTGTTAACAAAATTCTACTAACCATGTTTTAAAATTTACTATTGCAGTGCAGATAGTAGTAATTAAAACCATAACTAAAAAGAGCAAACATAAATGTTAGAAGTGAAGTTACTTATAGTGTTTGTGCACAAATTCAATTGATCCATTCAATTCAAAGGGATAACTTGTAACAGAAATTACCTATGTACCTCAATAATTGAGAAAAGTGTGAATATTACATTTAAAAAACCCACAATTTATTACAGCGAAAAGGCAACAATTGTGAGTTCTTTTAAATTTAATTTACACAAATACCGTTGAATCTATTGAAAAGACACCAAAGGAAAAAGTAGTCATTTATTCAATTTTCTCTGAATATAGCCATAAATCAAGAACCTTCAAACAGTAATAATTCAGCCAGATGATAAACTTTTTTGATAAAAATATTTTTTTCTAGAAAACTATAAACTTTTCAACATTTTGGTATTAAACTTTCTTGTTATTCACAACATGAGAAATTCGCTGTTAAAGTCAGGCGGATCATTTCACTTCCACTCTGTATATACCGTATCTACGATTAATTTAAAGCCAATAAACCAGCATTTTAGTTACATGTGCTGGAGCTATGCCAAATATTTAAGCAGTATTCTGAAGGAGAAACTTTTAAACGGATGGTTTATAGAATGCGTATGCTGGAAAAAAGCAGTCGTGAAGAAGAATACATGGTATTTTACCGCTGAACTAAAGGATTTGGTCCACAGCGATAGTACCACAGAGGAATCCGATCTTGAAGAACCACTACAGTAAAATATAGGCTGTTTGCCAGCGAAGTTTGTCTTTCACTGGCGGACCAATGGGGTGGTAATCGATCACAGTATAATAGAAGGAAACAACAGAACCAGCAGGGAGCAGGAAATCAAAGGTCTAAAACGAATAGGAGGTTTTATCAAAAGGAAGCTGAATCAGCTGGGTTTACTTCCAAGAAAAAGTAAATATGAAAACTTTCTTAGTAATCGTGAAATTACGTTACAATGTTATGCCATTACGCTTTACTTTAACAGTCGATTCTGAATGAGAGATTTGGGGAAAATATTGAGAGGTACCCTTTCGGACAATGTAAAATGCAGTGTTTTATGAAATAGTTTTTAAGCTTTCCATAACTTTTCGCATACATTTAACTGTAACACTTTACTTTATTATCATTAGAATAATTATCATTTCGTGTAAATATTTCACATAGAAGTATTATACTAGTAAGCCAAATTCTCACTTAACTATATTCCATAGGTGGAATATTATATATGGCTTTGCACACTTTAGCAGTCTTAGAATCCATAATTAGGAATTGAAACGAAGAACCGGAATCATTTTCTGGCCTAGTGCTCCCAAAGTCACGGGTTCAAATACTGCCCAGACCGATGGTTTTTTAGTGCGTTTAAAAACGACAGCTCCATGTCGGTATTTTTACTGGCATGTAAAAGAAGTTTTGTGGGACGAAATTCCGGCACACCAGCGACGCTGTGTGATCCAGGCAATTGACAAAATACTATTGTTATTATTATTATTATTATTATTATTATTATTATTATTATTATTATTATTATTATTATTATTATTATTATTATTATTATTATTATTATTATTATTATTATTATTATTATTATTATTATTATTATTATTATTATTATTATTATTATTATTATTATTATTATTATATCCTAAAGTACAAGGTGGCATAGAGAGATTAAGAAGGTTCCAAAAAAATAATTTAAGAACTTCAGCTAATATTAATGATCAATTAAAAAGAGAAATGACACGTTCATAATGCCGTGGGCCATTCCACATAATTATAAGGTAATTTAGTGCCAATGAAGAACTGGAAAAATTTTAATTGTTTTTAACAATCTCAGCTTAATTTTTGAAGTTTTATACTCTTGCTTTAAGTAATCGAAATGAGCATTTTTGACAATATTCTGTGTAACTCAACAATGAATTTACTGCCAAAGATAACAATTCTTTTGAGAATATTATCACAAATAGAAGCAGCAGTTTAATTCGTCACCTCATTTATTAAGCAAAATGTGTTACGAGCCTCGCTTCGTGGATCTGACCCAGGATAGGATAGGATGGGACGTTGCGGAGGTGTTTCGGCATGTCAACCTTCACCTGTGTCGTTCGCGGTGCACTCCCGTGTGGAAGTAGGAGACAGTGGTCGACCGATCCAAGGAGTCACAACAGAGCAGAGGACAGACCATTTGCAGATTGACAAGCGTCTAGTACAAGCGACGTCTTGCCAATCCACTGACTTAGAGATTCCCGCAAGGGCATTGGGAGACCGAAGACTGCTAGGCAAAGGAGGAAGGTTTATCGAGAGCATATTCCCTGCCATACGACACCTAGACTCCCACCGACACTTACTGCTCTTAAAGAGAGCAGCCAGATGACGAGTGAAACGAAATGTGAGGTGAAATGAAATAGAGAAACAGGAAATTCGAGGAATATAACAATTATAGCATCGCCTGACTACCCCAGGAAAAGCCCGAGAAAACCCATGGGCTAGGTAGGCCGACCGCGCACTCCACAGATGAAACCGCCTGAGTCATTCCGGATAGGCACTTACAAGCAAAATATGTGTTTTTGCAGTTTGTTCCAGAAGTGTTGGGGGTTCTCTGGGGTACATCGGACATCTCACTTGTCCGGTGTAGTGCCCAGAGTTTCGGCATGTGGCACAGAAGGGGGTGTTGTGTCTTATGGGATGTGTGCAACGTCTTGTGTCTGAGCTGTGGCCACAATGGAAACAAACAGCTTGATCTGTGCAACGTTCCTCTTGGTGTCCGTATTGGTAAACAGTTACGGCAAGGAATGTGTCGTTCTGTGTGTCGTGATGGTTTGGCTCTAAAGATCTGTCGTTCAATAATGGACCCTTTTTTTAGAATGGTATTGATTGTTGTCACAAATTTTCTAAAGATTCTTACGAGTGGCGTCTGTCTGGTTTTTTTTTTTTTTTTTTTTTTTTTCATATGATTCTTGATACTCTTGATATTTCTGGGTACGTCTGGCGTATACTGTAAAGTATGTCTTCGTCGGTTATGTCATAGGGCATATTATCCTTAAGGACTGCTGTAAGTGTTTGTCTGGATCTTTGTGGTGTATCTGTGTTTTGTGTGTGTTTTGTGTTTTGTCGAAGAGTGTTGGAGTACTGTGGGTATGTGCCAAAGTTTGTGATTGTTATTGCCTGTGAAAAAGTTACAGCTTGTTGCCAGTTTTTGAAGGTTAGGGCGAAAATATTTTTGGAGATGCGTGCACATGTATCGCTCGCAACCATCTATTAACCGTCTCTATTTATTGTATATGGTCTTTTATAGTCAGTACTCTGTTGAGGAGACAGATTAGTGCAATGTTCATATCTGTGGTCTGGAGATATTGTGAAGAAGGCGCGAGTTTGAATATTGGTTAGGGAAAGTTATCTGGATAGTTTTTGTGAAGACCTTTCCCTTATCTTGATCAATGTCGGGTAATTCTGAGCTCTGTGATCTCATTTGAACATCATTTCGCCAATTTCATCCATCGTCTAATATGACCTAATGAGTTACAAGAGATAAACTTAAATGGAAAACAAAGCAATGTTCCAGAATGCAGATTCTCAAAAAGTAGTCAATCAAAGCCTCGTTCAGTGGCTGGCCACCTGTGCTATACCTGTTTGTTTTCTCCAATGTCCCGGCCTTAAAGCCTTAATCGATGGCTTGGCCGATTGTATTATACGGGCACGCAACAATGAAAGACATTTCAAGTAGGGAAGGAGGGTGCTAACCTATTTCGTGGTTCAGTTTCTCACCACTGTCTGTGGTATACAACTGTAAACGTTAAACAATCAGTGCTGTCTTATGTAGACTCTGTAGTACTTCTTCGTAGGGAGAAAGACTGAAGCAAGCTATACAAACAGAGAAGACCTTTTCAGATAAATGTTACGCTTTGATATTTCCTATCTTGCTCCAGATATTCCGAACACGGTAACATGGATTAGTGACTCTTCTAAAACATAGACATTTGCCTCCTATCCAAATATGTTCTTCATGGATAACCACAAAGTGGTGGCAACACATAGAGAAGAGACTTATTTCTGAAGTAATTACCTCAGAAGAGGCTATTTATGTGGACTAAAATATATGGCACCAAGATATAAAACACTTTCAATTTCGCTGCCGCTCCCCATAAAAAAATCACCTCACTTATGTATGCAATCTACATGTTTCCGTTTAGGTATTATTCATTGTCAAGGGGATTTAATTCCTAATTTATTGTTAATTTTTGATGACGGTATCGGTATCCTTATGTAATAGTGATTTCTAAAGCTAATAATGCTGTTGTAAGTAACAAGGGTTACTTGAAGAGTTTTAAGAGGGATAATTCTAGAAGAGGCCATGAAAAACCAAGTTCAATTAACCTTTATAGGTCGCTACCTGCCAGTTGAGCTCCAGTGATGAATTAATTAAACTTTTTACCTTTGCCGTTCTTTTTAAAGTTATTGTACGATATAAAGGATTTTGTGCTAGTGACATGTTGCAGGTTGCAAGAGCCGAGCTTTCCAACGCTTGCTTTCCACGGCGATATGACATTGAAATGTTGCGTCTTGGAAAATTATTAAGACTCCAACGCTAATCGAGTGAAATGGCCCTCCTGTAACGTGTGAGGCTCATATTTGGGAGGTTCCGGGTTCAGTTACTGTTTGGTCTGGTTTAGCAACCTTGAAAATTTTGGCGGTTTTCTCTAGGGTGGAGTGCCGCGATTTTTCCTATCTCCGTTTCCGGTCACTTCATTTCCTTATCATGGTTTAGGATAGAAGGATTAGGGAAATGGGTGGCGGACGAGGCGGCGGTGTTGGCTTTGTAAAGCTGCTCACCTGGTATTCGGTACAGGATAGCCATTAAGGCCTCTCCGTATGGAGAGGTAAGCTTTTCTTTGAAAGGTGTAAAATTAGTCGTCTGAAAATAAAGTAAATATTGACATAATGTTCATCACACTTTCCTCAACTACCAATGCAAATATCTGCTTCTATTTAAGTGTTTAGAGCAGCCACTGGATAAGCGGAGATCCATGGTTTAAGTCCCGCCTATGGCACTGAATTTTTCATGTCTGATTTCACCACATAAACATTGCTCACACACGGCTTGTGTGTTTAAAAATACCAGCATTAAGTTTGTTGGCATAAACAAATAATAATCTGATCCTATAACTAGCAATCAGCAAAAAGATGTATTTATTCTCCAAATGCTATGGATAAACTCGCAGTGTATCGTAATGATGGAACTTGTTGATCCCTCTATCCTGTTTATGTATTTCCTGATTGTAGCATTTGACTTTTGTATGTTTTCACCGTGTCACGTTGCTCTATGTGAGCTGCTATCACTCAAGTAATTCAGCATCAAGTTTTAATTGTTTACAGAACTAAGGAAGAGAGTTAGAGGAAGGACAAAGGAGAACATTTTAAGATTTTCTGACAACGTTCTGGCATAGTAAGTGGTAATGAGAGGCATGGAAATGAGAATAAATAACAATTACGAGAAGCATGATGAAAATCAGAGCAACACATCAATCTTTCTCACCCCAATATTGCTTATTCTTGTATCGTATGTACTAACAAATCTTATTTGTACTTCATGTTAATCGAATATCTTTCTCACCCCAATATTGTTTATTCTTGTATCGTATGTACTAACAAATCGTATTTGTACTTCATATTAATCGAATATCGTTTACAAAAATATTCTTATTCCTACTTGGTTGCACATAAGGTGATACAGGAGGATTAAGGGAGAAACAAATTTTTAAAAAATATTTTGTACTTCAAGGAATCCATTGTAAAATATTTGAAAATTCACACCATTTTAATGAATATCCCAAAATTACTACTGCCACAAGAATTGACATTTATGCATTATGATGTGCAAGTTTGGTCTACATTATTGTTTAATAGTTATACATAAAAATCCATTGAACATTAGGAACATCATATGCTATTCCTAGATAATTTCGTAGATATTCGAACATAACTTAAATATACGGCATTTTAATCAGTCATTATAGGCAATATTGAGAATACGGAAATAATGAAAATAAGCCCTTTTTAAAGGCTAAATTGAGGTTAGGATGTTTTGTTGAAACATTGCGTTGCGTGCTTGGAAGATGTAAAGCTTGTATCCAAAGTGCGACATTTATCCGATATTTTACATTTGAGTTAACTCGCAGACAACTTTTCTTTTCTGAAACTGCCTGTCTTCTTTTTGTAAATTTGTGAGATTCATATGCATCTACAATAGAATTTCACTATCTAATGTTTGACAAAGGTTTAAATAAAACACGCTTGCAAACTCGCGATTTCTGAATAGAAAAAAACGCAGACTTAGGAAACTGGGTTTTACCTTAGATAACAATGGAGGGATAGAGATGGCAAAGACATACTCTAAGTAAAACAAGCATCCTTTGCGGGTTCTTGAAGAAGGGTAATACATGAAGTGTGTTTCAAATAGTATAGTATTACACAGTACAGAAACTTTCGCATTGCTATTAAATAAGAAAAACAACAACAAGAGAGGGTCAGCTCCTTAGTGTGGCGGTAGCGCAGGTACTTACCAAGAGGGAGTCCCGGGTTCGATTCCCGGTACTGTCGTGGGGATTTTCCCCCGCTGGGAGACCTAATCCGGGGTGACCTCAGCCTCGTTAGGGACCGAGACTGAAAAGTAGCAGGCCCGGTAGCGGAGACCACATAACTGCCGAAGTGCTGACCGCGTACAGCCCTCCCCCTGCAGTACTGCAACCCACTCATGACGCCTGTACTGAGCAGAGGTGGGGGATGCAGCGGCTGGGTGGTAGGTCTTCGCCCGAAAGGGCTGTTGCGGCTTGGGTTACAATAAGAGGGAAGACTCTGTGAAATATACAAAGAAGCAACATGATAAACCTGAAACTATTTATAAAAAGGTAAACAGTTCGCTAGGTCACTGAGTAAGAATAAACCACCTAGAAAAGGATGCTTGGAAGGTAAGGTGCTTTGAAAATGGGTACGTGGCAGATGAAGATAAGTAGTATTAAGAAAGTTATTTCATGTGCGGAGAGGAAGAGAAGCGGAAACTAAAAGTAAGATGAAGGAGGATGAAAAGCCTATACTGATGGAGCTTCCCTTTGGCGGTATACTATGATTAAGTAATTTCAATCACCACAAAAGCAGTAGAGCTTCCTTTTATGAACAAAATAATCACTTACTTCTTTCTTGTTTCCGGTACGGGCTGCGTCTTGTTGGCTTTTTTAAGAAATCAAAAATTATGCTGATGTTTCGGCGCACTAGTCACTAATTAATGACTAATTGGATGGATTTTTTGCAGACACCCATTGAAGAACATAGTTTTGCGGCGAAACGTCGGTAAAATCTTTAAGTTTTATTTTCTCAAATTGCCAACAATTGCCCATACCGGAAACAAGAAAGAAGTAATGGACAAAGGTCGTGGAAGTCTACATAATCATTTAAAATAATCATTTGTATGGTAATTTTATTTATTGTGTCCTTTCCTGTAATAATACTTCAGGTTCTTCGGTTCTAGTTCAACTTCATAAAATGGATTAATTTTGGTACTATGTGTCTGCATTATGTCCATAAAAATTTCAAGCTAATGCAATTAATAATATTTGAAAAAATGACTTTAAAGTTCCAAATTAAATAATTGTCTGTGCGGTTTGCTACTGCACATTGCTGCTGCTAATTTTTTAAATAAACTTTCTAACAAATTATAACTAGCCAGTTTACAAGGGCTTTTATATTATTTGGCAAATATGCTTCCTGCTTTCAAACACTTTCAAGAATTAAAGGAAAAAATAGCTTTCCTAACCCAGTTATGAATGTTTATCTTATAATTCATTTTGTCATTTGATTTAAATTTATTCGCGGTACAATAGGGTTCATTTTAGACAGATAAACATATACAGCCAGTTGTGAAGTATAAATTGAAGCCATCGGCTATATATCAGGTAAATATGTATACGAAGCGGTGGTGGTGTTTAAGGGTCCGTCGACAACTGGGTCATTAGGGTGTATATGAAGCATCTGCGTGTGAAATTGAAAATCAATTGTGTCCCTTTTCCTCTCTTTCTTATAGATTCTCATAAAGAAAGACTTTTTTTCCTGTGCTGGAACAGAAACAAAGCAGCAACGTAGCATCTATACCCACCATATGGTCCTTAGAAATATTTCTGAAATAGCAGGGTGGTAAGCCGTGGGGTACCGTTAGCTTTAAATATATTGACTAAGTTTGGTGCACTCTGTTCGTTAGCTGCACTCTGGAAGGCAATGAAGTAATGGATTTACATAATTTCATTAACCTTTAGCTAGCCTGAACTCGCGACCTTTCGGTTGATAATAGAAAATGTAACCCTGCGCTTTGCGTATGTGCAGATAATAAGGTAAAAGCATGGCAATACTGGGCTTCTAGCAGCTGATTGATTCCACCGTCACCTGTTTCCTTCGTGCTTTTACCTTTCCTCACATAAAATATTCCCATCCTTTCTTTCCGATCTCTTGAACACACCCTTCACCCTTTCTCATCATCCTTGACTCTCATAGTTCCATCTTTTGCTAAGCAAAGTGTGCGGGGAGTAGAATTCGCGTTTATAGGGTTTTGGAAGGGAAATGAATTTGATTATATTTCCCCTGGATATCGGTTGCAGCGGCAGCGAGAGAGGTTTCACGCAGCATCCAGATCTCCTTGTTGGCGCATGTGCTAACCCATATAATATCGTCCTCTCTTTCCAGCATCACTAGCGCAGTCACCTTAGCTTGCAGTGCTGCCAACATAGCTACTTCCACTCCGTGTTCCCACCAGATGAAGCGCTATTCCAAGGGAAGGTTCTGCAAACCTTATAAACCTCTAGTATTTGGCCAAACTGCACCCTTTATTTAAAGAAATTGGTTAATATTAAACTTTATTTCCAATTCTATCTAGAATAAAAGCTTCTATCTACTGATAAATGTTTGTTTAAAACACTGAATCCAGGAATACCTTGCACCTTAACGAAAAAGTTTTGTGTAGCCTTGAACGCCAAAGTGCTACAATAATTAACAATCCAGCACTTTAAAAGTATTACTTTAAGCTTACTTGTTAATAATTGAATACCTTTTTAAGTATTAATAGTACCCCCTATGCACCATTAATAGTAGAATGAATTACAACATATTACAAAACATCTTTTTTGGCCTGCAGCCTGCACCCAACTGAAATGTCTAATGAGTATTTTATGGTAGGTACAAAATTACTTCACTGTAGTTTAGTTTCAATTAAATTAAGTATTTATCACTTATCAAGTTTTTTATCTTTAAGATTGCTCAGCCCACTTTAAGTATCTAATAATTATTTGCTTCAATTAAGAATTAATAAGTGAAGTAAGGAAAATATTAAACATCATTTAAACCCGAAACTATTTTAGTGTGTTCAGAGTAAAACAAAATCTCTCTTACACAGAAAACAACTATTGTAGTTACTTCTAGAAACATACACACTGACAGCAACGACACATTTGCCTTTGTTGCCCAAAAGTCTTAGCATTATCAGTACAGGTATTACGTTTCTTAGATACAAGACAACACTTCCAAAACCATCACGAGGGAAGAAATATCTGTTATGAAGTTTATTCTTGTTTGATATTAAACGTCCGTAATGAATAATGTATTCTAGTGCCTTCGCAATGATAAACCTTCCATATCACAGAAAAAGCAAGTTCCACTAATTAATTATTTTTATCCCATTTTAAATATAATTCAGTAACGCATATTTTTATAAATAGCAACACTATTACACATTATAGGAATTTGAACCTTTTAGTTGGTATTTTCAAAATTGGACAGCTTTTTTAGAATTCTGCGGTTACAAATTAGCATTGTCTAGGTGACCTACATTTCCACAGCTCTGCTTATTGAGAAAGGAAATATGAGTTTTCACAATAAAGTGCTTGTGATTTATAGATAATGAATTGTATTAATAAAGACCTGTTGCTATAGTATGGAGAGAAATAATGTTTTTCTTCCTAGAAGATAGAACATATTATATTTTGCACCATATGTTCGTTAGAAGCTTCAAAGAAAATGAATTAATATCTTTTTGCTTTAGTAGTTCAAGGATTACTTTCATTAACATTCTGTAGTAAATGTAGTTATTTACTGATTTTATTATTTATGCTGGAAGAAAAATGTATTAACATTTTCCAAAATGAAAGGAAGGTACAACAGAAAGTAGGTTTGTTTATCTAACAGATTTAAAATTCATAAGTAGCAGTTAGTATTCCTTATGAAAACTCCATTGAGGCTTTTTGTGTTATGGCTAATTATTAATCAGGAAATATTTATTTAGTGCTGTGTTTATATGATTTGTAGGTATTGCATGATGTGCATAAGTTCAAATCATGTATACTACTTTGTGGAATGATAGTTAGTATTAAAAAAGTGCAGCGGAGATTCCATCTGATTTAAAAATAAGAAAAGAAAAAATCAAGAATTAAATTCACTGTGGTAGTTTATAGTTCATTAATGCGCTTGAAATTGTTTAATGTATAAAAACAGAGCAATGTTCTAGTTAATGAAGTTGAGACAGCGGATAAGAGAAGATGCAGCAGTTGGAAAGTCGCCAGGGTGGCTGCACTTTTCCGCTCCGTGAGGTTGGCAACGGAAGACTGCCGGGCCGAGCTAGTGAGCTCCAGCAACGAGTCGAGCTGGAACTTCACTTACACGACAACGTCAAACATAGAGCGGTGCTCGCGCGCGCACACGGCCTGAAAAACGTGCACACACACACTCACTCACACAAACACACACTTCTTCCCCCTCCCCAAGACCACCTCTCTCTCTCTCTTCCTCTCTCTCTCTCTCACATCATTGCACCCTACGCACGCACGCTCACACATACTCGATGATCCCTCCTTTTCCACGACCTGGACCTTGCGTCGGGTTCACGTCGACGGCAACAACGACGCTGGAGTGCGACCTTCGTCTTTGCCAAACATTGCTGTCGAGGTAACGGATACGCGGCGGAGGATAGACGTCATTCCGATGGGTGGCAGTGTTGGCTTGCGAGGATCCTCCAAGACGATGCCGGGAGTGGAGAGGAAGGCATGACCCTGCGGTAGGATGGACGACGGCGACGACCACGTCTCCACCGGATCAGTCGTCGTCTTGCTGAACCCCAGGACCAGGGTGCTGCTACTCTTGGTGCTGTTCCTCGCGGCCGTGCAGCCCTCCAAGGGCAACCCCGACGCAAAGCGGCTGTATGACGACCTACTCAGCAACTACAACCGCCTCATCCGCCCCGTTAGCAACAACACGGACACTGTTCTCGTCAAGCTGGGACTACGACTGTCACAGCTCATTGATCTGGTGAGTCTGCTTCATTTCTTCTGCTCCGCCCCACCCGCCTCATTAGGCAACAAAACAATGAACCGAGGCCTAAAGTGGGGGGTACGCTATCTCCTAGCTATTTGCAACGACTTATCTAGCACAATCACGTGCAGGGCAATGAACTATATGGTCGCCTTTCTTTGGGATCGTTAAACAGCAAGCGACCCGTGCACTGGAGAGCGTTCCAGGGATAAACCCAGCTGGCAAACTAGAGCTGGTGATGACCTATACCAATAATACACATATAGGCTTAATTGCTCATATTCAGTCCACAGTTTGCACTCTCAAACATTGCATGTAAAGTACACTTAACAGTTCTAAAATTATATATATTGCTATTTATATTTTGTTAATCTACAAATTAAGCATCTAATTGCAATTACTTTTAGCCATTTCATATCCTTAATAGTTGTGCAGAAATCAAAGTTTTCCAGCCGTTAAAGGGAAAATATGTGTATGACAGAATTACTAAATATCACATTACCTATGAGTTTTTCAGATTGCACAACGAGTTGGTTTCTAATGCTATGTTTTACAAGTAAATATTAACAAAAACTGATTTAGAAAACAGAATATATTAAGATATATTTAGCTTGAAGTACCACGTAAATAACTAAAGCTTATTTTATGTTTATATATAATACCGTGCGATTAACCTAAATCTACCATCCTAAATGGTTTCAAAGTCACAGATACTATTAATTACAACTATCTGCAAAGATATGTAAATATAGACCACAAAAAGTATGGCTCACCAGAAATGTTTACAGCAGATATTTGGACTTTTGCAAAATATAATGCGCATTATTTTGAAATGAATGACGTTTATGCTTTTTTTTGTTTGTTTGTTTGTTTGTTTGTTTGGTTTTTAATCTAATTCGAATGGCCAATCAAACTGTAAATAATATATCTCCTGCATTAAGCTCTGCATTGAGCTGAAAAAATATTCAGATTCCCACCTAGAACGACTGTTACTAGATACTGATGAAAATAGATTTTAAGGTATCATTCAAATTTACCTTCCTACCCGTAGTTGCGATCTTACACACTGAGTTAAATGTGGACGAGTTAGTCCACAGGGTGATAAAAAAGGCATGGGTTACTTTTCTTAATTGAAAGTATAGAAATATAATTGAATAAATCACCTCGTACTTAAAATACTATTCAATATTTCATTAAACTTGCAATCTTAGAAATAAAAGGTTATTGACGCTGCTACCTATTTTATCAAATTCACTTTCCTGAAGCCAATAAGAGCTGCTCGGTAGTAAACACTAGATCTTTGTGCTATATGAACGCTTTCTGACAATTGTCATGGATTGCATAGACTGTATTCAGCGTAGTTGGTGTTATATGTGAGTAGAATTCCAGAGATTTTTGCTGTAGTGATTTTAGCACATTCCGATCTTAAAGAAGTATGGCTTTGTTTATAGGTATATACACTTCATGTGTTCAAAATCTATCCTTTAATAGTATTCTAGTATTATACCTATATTTTACACAATTTATTATTATTTTACAGGATAAGTTGCAATGAAAAATCCTACTTCATCTGACATTGTTGTAAATTAAAGTCCTTTGTTTTTAATTCTAACCAATTGTATACAATATAACTGTTTAATGGGTATCTCATGAGAGAGCAGATAATAACCTACATTTACTTAACGCGTGAGGTCATAAAAAGTGATTGTAATATAGGCTATATTATTAATTTTGTATGCACATATTTTTTGAACATTATATTTAGTTTTAAATCAATGACATAAAATCTGGAAAACGTATAAAAAACCAACTTTCTAGTAAAGAAGCATCTGAAAGCGTGAAAAATAAATGCGTCCTTTCAAAGAAACAAAAATTTCACATACCATGCTGAATATAATCCTTAGAAATATCGATTTAGTTAAATATTGTATGGTTATTTCATTCCCTGAGAATTCCAGCTGAAAGCTCACTACAGTATGCAAAAACATTGACTCGGTTATAAGAATCCTGAAGATGCTTAAAATGATTGCAACAGACAGAAAACAGGAAAGAATTCTTAATTTTTCCATGAATGACTATGTATATCATACCACAAGCATATGAAGTTTACAATCTGAAAAATAATTAGAAGAGATATTTATTTTTCATACATAGGTGCTAAATAACACCGTAATTAGTTTATAGAGGAGCAATTATGAGGTAAGAGGCGCATTATTTCTTTAAAACGTGACAAACATTAAAAAATCAGGAATGCAAGTATTTGGAAGAAATATGAAACCCAAATGCCTATTATTTGAGAAATATGGGCATTTAAGAAGCATTATGAACTAATTAAATTGCAAAATAATATCCTATGGAGCTTCAGTCAACTTTTAGTGTAAAGTAAGAATATATAAGTTGGAGCAAACGTTATTTGCCATTTGATGTACTTATTTTCTAATCATCTTACCTGGGAGTAATTACAATAAGAAATCTCATGTTTGTTAGTTCTTCTTTTCACGCTGACCTTATGAAGACACTTGAATTAAATTTCAAAAATGCAGTGCCATGTTGGGAACGTTTTAGTTACAAAGTGTATTAAAACCGAAACAAAAATGTGAACTCAACACATTGCACTAGCATTTTTGTTTCAAGTTAGTAATCTCCACTAGTTAATTATATTACAAATAAGCACAATTTGATACTCATAAATTACCGCTGCAGCCAAATAGAATTAAACACCTACAGGTTGCCTACGAATGTCCATCATCAATTTCCACTTTTGCGTTCTACACACAAACAGGAGCAAAGAAAGTTTAAGAAATTGTATGTCATTTTCATTCGAATTTTCAGGGTTATGGTAGACTACGGTGTGGCATCGGCGCTTCTCAGTGGGTGATGAGTGCGCTCTGTATATAGGTTCTCGGTACCCAGGTGGCGTTGCGTTCGTCTATCCTTCGAGGATACCAGTGGATGGTAACTTTGGATGGCTGACTTTGTGACCAACCTCGTGCCTAGATGAAGAACTTGCACTAAATATGTAGGGACCCGCCCACAGTGGGCGTCTCTTTGTGGCTCTCCGGCTGCCCGTTGCGGTACTATCATCTCATCCCTTCCACCAGGGGTCTGACATGTAAGATCCGCATGAGAGTGATAAGCCCGCAATCCCCTCGTTATGTACTCAATCACTCAATTAGTCAATCAGTAAAAGGATTGCTAAGTATTCGGGGTAGTTACAATTTTACAAATCAAAGGCTGAGAATAAATGGAGGTATAATAATCAGAACGTAACGATTTTGATAGAACATTTAGCAGCAGCCCGTGTTTTAAAACCAAATTTAAACCACTGACAATTACCTGCAAGTTAGCCTTATATAGCTTAAAACGAAAATAGATAATTAGACGTCCAAGAAAATTGGCCAGGAAAGCTCAATTGACGGTGATCACTGAGTTATTATCTAACCAAAAAGAGATGTAAAATAGATCAGTGTTCGGGATTAAGGCAAACGGTTTGTTTTGTCCTCTGAAAGCTGCTCTTTCCTTCTTTCCCTAGCTCATTCATACTTCTCTGCCCTCTAGGCCTTTAAAGGTCTGGATATTAGGGGAAACATTCATCGTGTGTCCTGGTAAGTGACCTAGCCAACATCTCATTACTCAATTCAAGTCATAGTGCTAGTCATTTGGAGTGCTAGTTGTAATTATATTGTTGTAACATTAACTTCTTGTTTCCACAACGTCTATGATGAAATGTAAATAAAAATAGCTTAAGACTGTCCAACGTAATCGAAATTAACATGCGGAATTCCAAAGCGATATTACTCGAAGCTAACCTAAAGAATTTGCGAGTATATTTAAGGAAAAATAAGAATTGTATTAATTATGCATGTTTATATACATGATTTACTTATTTTTTATCTATTTATTTTTAAATTCCGTATTATTCTATTAAATTAACAATGTTTCCACTCTTCACGGTACCTAATAACCCCCTTTGCTTAATCATACTTTACTCGTAGTTAATATATCTTAATGTGCTTATTTATTTTATAAATGTATTGCAACAAATGACAAAAATAGGTCCGGTTACTTTCCTATCACTGTACTGTCTTCTAAAGTTTTACCAGAAATACACAGATTTCTTCTCGTCCTTAACGCAATCTACAGTCTTTTGAGCTATCTCAACTCACAATGGTCCTTCTCACAACCTTGTTCAGTCCTTTCAGTATCTTTCTTCACTTTCACTACCTCCACTTCATTATTACGACGTACTGAGTGCTCGCTGAGCCTCTTTCGACGTACCTTTCACGATGATATGGACACGCACAGCTGTCTCGCACTCACTGACAGACTGACCGACTCATGTCCGTAACTCAACTATAAAGCTCACTGCTCTGTTCTTCTCTGGCTTCCTTATACACTGTGGATGATTTCACGTGGACTTTTTTCAATTACACATACACATAAGCACACACATGCACCGGAAATGACTAACCTAGTAATCTCGAGAACGTTCTTGACCCCTCTTGTTTCTGCCGCTACGATTGTTAGCAATCACATACACCAGCAGACACAAGAGGCAGTCTGACCTTTAAGGTCTTTGTCCGCTCGCCGGCCCGACATGTGGTGTGAAATAGCTTGGCCCAGTCCGTCCATTGTTGTACATCGAGCCCAAGTTACACTGTTACGCGCATTTCTAAGTAACAAAGATCCTTCCTTCAATTTACTAGGAAACCTGCATACCCTCAAATAGTTAGAGACAAGTAATTAAACTGGCCATGGACATATTTCCCATTCAAGAAAATCTTTTCTAAAGAATCTTCCATTCAGCGGAAACAAAATACAAAATACTAAGGTATCGTTTACTTTATAAGTTGCCTATTAAACACACATTTCTGCCTACGCGATTTAAAGATCAGTTATCCGACTTAATTGTTTCCTGACAGTACATATTTAAGCATATTATTTCTATAGCTTTACTGTTTCATAATAAGTAAAAATCTAAGTGATTTAGTAAAGCTTTAATTTTTATTACAGTACTTTTAAAGTCCAGATACAACCTTAATAATAATACATTAAATGCACCAACTTAGGGGAGGACGTAAGACTTAGTCGTTGTTTGCGAATGGATTCTTCAAGAGACAAAGAGAGAATAGTACACAGACACAATGCTCAGCAAGCCGACTACGAATATGACGAGAAGAAATCCATTGTAATGGAAGGGACCATCCATTCACTGAAAAAGGGAGAGTAGATCATTAAGACTAAAGTATTGTCTTTCAAGTCTTACGTACACACGCATGACTGAAAAAGGCCTTTTGTTGGGTTTATATTTAAAAGTATGCAAGTGTCACCTTAAATGTTATGTGGCGCATAAACTACAAATTTTGTTTCACAAATGCGAATTATTAAAATTGTATTAGACCTGCTAATTTGTCTTTGATTCCTTGCATACAGTGAGCTTAAGCTTCCACACATAAAGAATAGAAAATGAATCACAATAGAGTACGGCGCACAGAGTGTTATTATTTGGAGAGTTACCGGACTACTATCTCCACATTGCAGCTTCATCCCTCCCTCCCTCCCTCCCTCCCTCCCACCCTCTCTCTCTCTTCTTTGCTTCCGGAATCGAAATGGTTTCACTCTCGTTAAAATGAGAAAATCGAGGTACAAAGCAGTACCTGTTTACTGTGATTTTATGTCCATACATGCATTATACACTGATTTTGGACACAGTAATTTAGCCTGGATAAATAGCAGATAAGGATCAAAACTTACTTGGTTAACTTATTCTACAGTAAAGAATTTTAGAAGAATTACTAAGAAAGTATAATCTTTGTCTAAATGTGATAGCCCTCAAGCTATGGATATACAAGACGGGTCCGCGGTAACGTATGAGGCTCGCATTCGGGAGGTCGTGGGTTCGATTCCTGTGGGCTTTTACGACTTTCCTGCCCTTCCATTTTGTTTCATTAATCAATTACTTCCTTCGATTATGATACGCGCAGAGAAATTCTTTGCGTCAATCGTTATACGTGGACTCCGGAAAGAAAAGGAGGCGACATCTGGGGGCATTGACCCACGCCGAAGTCTCCCTGAGATAAGACTTAAAGACTTGGAGGTGCCATAAAACTTGGGAAACCTTAGCGGCCTCTATCAAGGCGCCACCCGGTGTCTCTTTTCACCTCATCCTTCCTCCCGTGGGTTCTCCTTGAAGACATAGGTACAATAAGCCTCCCACCAACTCCGTATATCCGATTTATACTGTTAGCCTCTGACGAAGAAATATTCGCGGGATGTTCTGCTTTCTTGTTGAGAGGGGTGGGGGGAGACAATAGAATGTCAAACAGAATATGTTCAGTCTCGCCATAACCTATCTCAGGTACCTCTATATCAACACATTCCTTTACAGCCACATTCTCATGAGAGAAACAGAGCATATTTGTACTCCGGGCTCCATATATGCCGTCCCTACTGCTTCACGGGACATTTTACCAACGTTCTCGGCCGGCACATACATGGCAGGGAGCGTTCTGCTTTTGTTAGACCAAGCAGAGGCGTATGCTAGGAACACTAAGAATAAATTTTTATGTGAAAAGGACATTTCCGGTTGTTGAATTATATCATAAAAATATTCTACGTGGATTATTTTGGTCAAACATTTTTCCCAACGCACAATTTTTTAAAATCCGGCAATATGTTTGAGTCACCTCTGCGCTTACTTTTAAACCTACTGTGGTGCAACGCACTGGTGGTTATTTTCTCAGTTTTGCATTTTGTATGAAATTAAATTTATTACATTTCAGTTTTGCTCTTATTTGTGTGTAAATTTGACTACATTATCTCAAACGCAACATCTAAAGACTCAAATGTGCATTTGATGGTTGCTGTATTCATTGGCTCACAATAAATGATTTATGTTGAAAACAAAATAAATTTTAAGACCGATAACTTCATAAAACCGAAAATGTATTTCTCCGCAAGTAATAACATCAACTTCAAATGCTATTTTTAGTTTACTTAAGTGCCAGAAAATGCCACTAGTATACTTCTCTGAAAAATGTGAAGGTATGTTTAAAAATTAATTTTTTCGCGAATTGGAAGGATTTAATTCTATTATCTGAGAAACTGCTTGAGCTAGAACATTGAGTTTTTGCACAGTGTTTATTCACTCATGTCAACTGTGGAAGTTCTCAAATTGGAAAAGTTAGAAAATCCAATTCTTGTATCCCTTATGGGTACACCGAAGTGAAAAGTGATTTTCTAAAGTACTGAAGTTAGAGGCTTAATCTTTTGCGCAGGTATTTCCAGCAACTAAAGAAATAGCTGTGGCAAATTTAATTCCAATATCTAAACACATTCTTGATATATTAATTAATTTTAATATTAATTTATATAAATTTTATTGGGTATAATCAAAATCTATCTCCTCAAACAGGTGTTGAACTGCAAGTTAATTTTTTTTTAAATTATATATTGTTACCTTTGAAACAATTTAAAGCATAAAAATTTTCAGATAACGAATACTTTTTCTTAAAAAAACTGTTAAACACCGCAAAGTGTAAAAATGTCATAAAACAGTACATTATAATATTATTTTTTTCTAAAAGAATTATAACCTGAATCAAAATACCAAACGGACATTTTAGAACCCATATTCTGAAATGCATTTAAACAAAGCTTTGGATCTTTAGCTAGATTTTTGTGGCAGAATATTTTGAATATGAGAAAGTAGCAAAACAATTATTTCCGAGAAAAATGACTTTAAAGTTTAAATGGAAGTTGTGGGCATCTCCATTTAAAAGGCAGAGCCGCACCTCTTTAAAACTGGTATCCAAAATATGTGTTCCTCCCTCACTAAAGGATTAAAATTTCGCAGATATATTCTTTAAGGTATAGTGCAGTTTTTGAAATAAAAATCGCAAAATCTACTTTTTTAACCAAGCAGGCTGAAATATGCCTTTAGTGGAACCATATGGACGCAATGTATGCTGATATTGCGGAGGTTCATCAGGGAAGAACTGTGGACATGTGGCAAGCCAATTTGCCATTTGAAGACATTTCTCGAAGTTATATATAATCACATGTGAATAATCTAGATATGTGCACGTAAAACACGACTTCACTGCATGCGTGGAAAAGTAAACAGTTGCACACATCTCCTTCTTGCTATACACACTTCACCTGTGAAGGCCAGTAAAATGCCTCCCGTAACTGCGAGGACGGTATAAGTGGAAGTGAGCGTACCTAATCATGGAAGCCTCACCAGAAGTCAAATTACCATGAACCTTGCGCTGGATAACTATTGCAGGAATGCTTGTTTCGTTTACGTACAAGCCAATCGGAGTCAAGCGTCAGCAGGCAATTAAGGCAAAGAGAACGGAGTGGTGTGTAATATTTACACTTCTTACATTGTAATTAGGGGTTAGAACGCTTCTCAGTAGAGCTATGTTTGTCGCTACACTATATCTCTAAATCTGGAATTGAATAAACATGTTTTTATTTGTGGGCAATAAGAAAAAAATTGCCCACTTTGTGTACGTGATGTTAGAAGTGACAACGTAGTCTAATATTCCTATAGCCTACATTAAAGAAGTTTATAAATTAATTAAACTTATAATCTCAACTCATTTTGTGCCCTAAGGACGGCATGTTCTAGAACGTATCTTAAGCCTGCTTGGGAAATTACTATAGAATAATTGAGATTTTTAGAATGATGGGCATTTGCTACCATTACATTATTTGAAGTGGTCATATTGAGTGAGACGAAAAGAGCATATTCAGAATAATGCTTAAAATTATACTTAAAATGTGTGTACGCTGATGCCTACAAATTCATTCCATAAGTCTAAACGTTTGTAAATTAAATGCTGATAGTAAACGAAATATAGCAACCATTATTTTGTTAATTAAATGCTTATTTGGTCACAGTAAAATAGACTGCTTCTACCATATTGTGATATGAGTTGGTTTCTAAATTCAATAGGTCGCCAGTGTGATGTAGTTTATTGAGCAAAATTCTCAAAAGGTTAACAGTTCAACGAGCTATTAACAGATGCTAAAGCCAATTAAATGACCGAACTATTTAAATATGGCTTTAGATACGGTAGAATTAAAACAAATAATAAATGTACAAGCTAAAGAGTTTGCTATTTCTTTATGAAAGATAATTTTATTTCCTCGATTCGTCTATCAAGAAATTCACTAATTCTACGAACTATCACAGAATAGTAAATCCAATAAGTTCATTTCAAATGTCTTGGGTAATGTCTCCAAAACTTAGTTGTTTCCTATACTACCACCTCGGATTTGTTCATCGGATTCAGTTTGACAACTTCTGTATGTCAAATTGCCATTTGCAGTATTTATGGGGCCCAAATGTTTACTGGAGATTTTTAAACCAATTTATGCAGGTCATTTACGTTGTTTAATTCTGAGAGAAAGTGCTTAGATTAAAATTTTGCAGTGTAGAATAAAAAAATTTCTGAGTAACTATAACATGAAAACGTTAAGTTTATATTTGTGTATATATATGTAAGCAGCAATAAAATAGAGGAGAATATTGTAAGCTAGGATTCCACAAGTCGAAGTCCATTAAATCCTTAAATCACCCAATTTAAGATTTTTCTTTATTCCTGAATACATTACTGACAAACGATAGTAACGCTCATGTGAAAATTCGTGTCTGAGTAGCTTATTATCTAATAAAACCCAAATTCACCACCAAGGTATTACATTTAAAAAGGATATTAAAGAAGGTATAAAGTATATATTTGTACCTATTGTTATTTATTATACGGTTAGTCCTATTTTGCTTATTTTTAATGTTTGTCAAACTATTTTTTCTTGGGTTTGTAGATTTCGGTTTCAGAGGATAAGAACAAAAATCACATTAACATAAGCTAGAAGGGACTGACATTATAGTAGATCATCGACGGTCATTAAATATTTTATTTTACAGTGTTCATCTTCTTTGATCCAGCAATATAGATAAAGGTGGGACCCCTCCCCATAGCGCTACAGCTCAGAAAGGGCCTTGAATTGCCACCAAGCCGCTGCGTCCTCCACCTCTGCCCACTAAAGCCGTCATTGGTGAGGTGCAGTACTGGAGGGAGGGACTTGGTCAGCGCCCGGAGTCCTCCCGGCCAGTTATACGGCCTTCGCCACCTGGGGTCACTACTTCTTCATCAAGTAGCTCCTCAATTGGTCCTCCCGGGACCTAACGAGGCTGAGTGGACCCCGTGTTAGACCTCCCAGCGGGGGAAAAAATCCCCATGCTGGTACCAGGGATCGAACCCAGGTCCTCGCGCCAGAGGCAAGTGCGCCACGAACTGCGCTACGGGAGCGGTCTAAAGGTGATAATTGATGCGACACCTAGGATATGTAAAACAATGACGCCCGGTAAACTGCTCAACATTCTGAAACAACGCTTTGTTGCTGCGAGCAAATACGAGAGATCCGGTCGATTCTACTTTATATTAAACCCCTACTCATTCGGTGAGAGGATCTTGAAGTCTGGAGTTTTACTCGCTAATAGAAGCCAATTACATTCTGATGGTACAAATTGACTGGTTTAACAGAATAGAAGTGAGACTACAGATGCGGTAACCTGCTGAAGCATGTTAATACTTTTTCTTCTGTTTTTTTTTTTTTTTTTTCATCAGAAAATTGATGTTTCCTTTGTTGTGCTCTGGTTCTTAAATAGTATTACTTATTCGTATCAACACAATATGAATGCAGCGAAAACAGTACTGCATTTTTAATAATATACAAAAGTATATTCCTGGGTCTAATATATATTTCTACAACTGCGTAACGTAAATGGCTAACGGCACTGCCCTATACCGTGTCTAAAATGAAGCACGGCGTGAAGACAAACGGAAAATGTTACACCGGAAGAACAGAACTGTTTACACTGCTCACAGTTCATAGAACTTTTTCCGTTATAAAGAATTAGCTCAACTGATTTCGGGACAAGATAATCAGGTCGTTGTTAAACTCTGTTGATAATATGAAATTTGTGACAAATATCCTATTTAAGACGTAATGTAATGTAATGTAAACCCCGCGCGACAGCCCACGAAGGGCCAAGGCCTACCGCCCAGCCGCTGCGTCCCCCACCTCAGCCCACTACAGGATTTAAGACGTGGAATACATAATTAAAATATTTTATAAAACTATGAATCTGTCTAAAGTCGGAGCTTTGCAATTATTATCAAAAGCGAAAAATGACGTATTCACCACATAGTGAAGTGGCTCGGGTTCGATCCCAGGCAACCGCAAGTGGCATTAGTGGTGGACAAAGCGGTGCTGGGGTGGGTTTCCTTCGGGTTCTCCGGCTTCCCCCGCCATCTCATTCCACCAGTGCTCCATCTTCATTCCATGTATCATCAGTGTCACCGTCTGCGGTGCCGTATGTAGTAAACGCGGGCGTTAAACACTACCAAAGAAACACCACATAGTTACTTAGAGAGTGTGGCCGAACTATTACCAACAAAATTATATTAGATTAGGCGAATCAGCTGCCCCTTATCTTTCAGTTTTATGCAATCGGCATTTGATATTCTAACACGAAAACATCGGGCCCTATACTAGGTCCTATCAGTCATTTAACACGGATGTCTTTTGGTTACACAGACAAAATTAGTACAAATAAAGATGCTACAGTATCACATTTTAAGATATCTTTAATTACACAGCTCATATCTGAACCACTGTAAATGCACACCGGACCAGTCAATACTGTTAAACTGAATGTGTATCTCTCAAATTACTGGGGAGCTTAGTTGGAACTAGGGCACAATTTGTAAGTAATCCATCTGGTGTAGAGGTGTTTCGTATCCCATGGATGTACAAATTATTTTACCGTGTAGTATGCACAAATAACATTGATTGAACAATTATTATGTTTAAAGCTTTTTTTATTCCAATTTTGTGGTATTGCTGTACTATTTGAAGATACAGGGCTTTCGTTTTTTTTTTTTTTTTTTTTTTTTTTTTTTTTTTTTTTTTTTTTTTTTTTTTTTTTAAAGGGAGACAGAAAGAGAGTTGGAAGGGAAAAGAGTTGGCTTATTACGCCGGGAAGGAAGAAAAGGTAATGGGATAGGTTTCTCGGGGGGATGGGGGAGAAGTGTGTCGTAGGTGGTGAGGTACCGCCGAAGCACCCTCGCAGTAAGTTGGGTTACAGCCGGTAAATTACCGGCATCGGGTTAGGATTACCGGGTGACAGTCATGACCAAGTCCTGACTGTCACACACGGGGAGTGGACGGGGGATATAGATGGAGAAGTAAGTATTTATTTTATTTAGGGGTGACGGCGTTGAAATATGCAAAGGCTGCTCAGACGGCGATGTCGAGAAGTGAAGTTCTCAATGTTGAGAGGTGTTGAAGAGCTGTTGGTTGCGCTTCCTGGCGAGAACTGCGTCGCATTCCAGTACCTCACATAGCTGGCTACATGGTGCAGTCCCGTGGTCGTAGGAGTTGGTCCAAAGTACTTCAGTTGTGTCCTGTTGGTAGTCGAGTTGCTGTGTTGCGTAGTGTTGCTGTGTTGCGTAGTGTTACTGCGTTGCGTTGTCTTGATGCGTTGCGTTGTGTTGCTGGTTGTAGTGCGTCTTCGGTCCGTAGTAGTCCCTCGGGTGATGGTATGTTTGACGTTGAGTTGGTCGAGGAGGTACATTGACGAGATTTGTTGCTACAGGTGAAGATTTTTTTGTCTGAGTAGTAGCTGCGCAGGTTGTTGTCTTTCTCGTCCTTTCTAGTCTGTTAACAGTATCGTTGAATGAAGTCGTGGTGTCCTTGAAGACGTCTCTTAAATTGTAGTATAAGCTACAGAGCTCTTCAAATATTGTATTCGCTTTCTTTAGTTCTTCAGTGTGGTGAAGTAGGTTTCGTTCGATGTTTTTCAGTGTTTTGTTGCTTGTCCGTCGAAGTGAGTTCGTCTTGAGGCTGCATTTCTTGACGTCTTTATGCAGAGTTGCGATAGTAGTCGCTGATGTTTTGCGAAACTCTTTCATTGAGTTGTGGACGTCCTTGAGATGTTCTTGTGTAGCGTTGGTGTCATTGTGAGCTACGTTGTTAGCGATGGAAGTAACGACGGAGTTGAGCTGCTGTAAAGTTCCTTCCATTCCGCCCAGGCGATGGTTGAGGCTTCGAACTTCCAGACGAAGATCCTCCAACTCTTGTCTGGGCAGAGATGGTCCAGCGGTGGCTGCAGCGTACGATGTGGTATCCTGTTGAGTTGGTGCTGAGAGTGTGTTGGCTTGTGAAGGTCTGTGATGAGGCTGAGAAGCTGCGATGACTGGTTCTGGTTGTCTGTTGAGTGCCCGAGGATAGAAGGGGCACTGTGCTTGCCCTGTATAATGGCCAAAGCCATTGCAGGTGGTACAGTACCGGCGACGTCGACGCAAGTCGTGCGCGGTACACCATTATGTGAGGCGACGTGCCCCACAATAGTGACACCTAGGTGATGCGGTGCAGGATGTGGCGTCGTGTCCAAACCGGCAACAACGCCGGCAGGGCACTTGACGAGTGGCTCGGCTTGGCTCTGCAAGAAGACGCCTCCCTAGTAGGAAAAGTCCTCCACTCAAAGCTGCCTCGCTGTCCCTGGTGTCAGCAAAAACGACTCGCACGAGGGTAGACGGTCCATGGTTGGTGATGATGCGAGTGGCCCTCAAAACAGAAGACCACTCGTGCTGCGCTGCTGTTAGGACATGCCTTTCCGGTATGTCTCTAGGGATCCCATGGAACACAACACTGCACCCAGGATAGGGAGCAGTTGATGTTGTCGGCGATGTATGTTGTTGAGTTGTCGCTGGTTGAGTTGTAGCTGAAGGTGATGTTGAGGTCTCGGGGATCGGTACTCTCACTGCCTCTCCCCGAGGTGATTGAGCTGTTGCAGGTTGAGGTGGTGTTGAGGGCTCCGGGGCCGGCACTCTCACTGCCTCCCCAAGAGGTGCCTCGGTGACGGCGGATTGAGCTGTTGCAGGTTGAGGTGGTGTCGAAGTCTCCGGGGCCGGCACTCTCACTGCCTCCCCCAGAGGTGCCTCGGTTGCGGCGGAGATTGGTGCTGAAGTTCTGCGTAGAGTCTTCTTCTTCCCCATGGCTCTCAGGCGCCCGGCCGGGTTTGCCGCTACTAACAAGCCGGACGTAAAACATGTATAAAAATCTTACCTTATAGAAAATGCTGGAAATGTCGTGAACGATGGTTTAATCTATCCACAGCTTCTGTTCTTTTCAGATGAGGCGTGGTTTCATCAAAATGGTCGCGTGAACACTCATAACAGTCGGTATTGGGCATCTGAAAATTCACATCGCGTTCAAGAAATCCCTCATTATGATCGGAGAGTTGGTGTGCTGTTAGCGCGACACATAATTGGTCCAATATTTTACGACCAGACTGTAAATAAAGAGAGCATCCGAAATGACATTTTGACCCCATTTTTTCAGTCACGATCTGTGCTTGCAGTAGCAGAATCTTGTTGAAACCACCCATATGATTTCTCTTCTTCTGTCAGTTCACGAAAAAATGGGGCAAAAGGCCGTGCGGCGGTGAAGAACAATTCGAAAGCCCTGTATCTCTCCTAGTAGAGTTGCTAAGCTGCTTGTGCATAGGCTCTTGCTTTTCCGTAGCTCAAAATTATATCAATGTATTCATCTGTCGAATACACCGTGAAGGGCTGGCACAAAAAGCTTGCGAAAGCATACGCGTTTATAATGAAGGGAGTCGGCATTCATAATAACACACTACATCACGCCAGACCAATGGAGCAGAGGTCATTATACGCACTCTATTACAAAATTAAGATAACGAAATAATTTCAACTATGATGTCCTAAACCCTTAGGCACTTTCAAATTAGATTACTCTGCATTCGCTTTCCAAGTGTTAGTTTGCATAAAAAGGTACAACTCCAAGAAGAGAACCTGTGTCTCTGGGGTTAGCGCACAGCACACAGAGGTAATTAAATTCAGCTATTTTGGGCTTGAATGAAAGTATATTTCAAGTTTAAGTGTAGAACTTGTATGCCGGGAGCTATGTCATTGCCAGTTCACGTGTTTTCCTGAGTAATTTAGACTTTTAAGACAGCTTTCATACTTTGCTGGGAGTTTTAGTATTATTATTTAAATGGCAAAACTTATTATTCATTTTATTTGAGATTTACATGACTTGGTTCACGTCAAAATTTAAATAAACCTTGCTTAATAATGTGCGCGTTTTGACTGTAGGGACCATGATGGATAAAACAACCCTATAATTCATTGCAGTCAACCCCGGCTCTAAGCACACGAATCAGCCATTTTATTTTTAGTTGATGTTGGTTCTCTCATATGGCAGGTCCATTTTATCAGAGGCGTTTACGGAATTGCTTGCTATGGATACTGTAAATAGCAGTTTGCAAAATCGGCTGGAAACCCTGAATTCGTTCTCAGCAAATGAGTTGTGTGTTCTTGAGGTGTGCTTTAGCGAGGAGCACGTTTGGTCCCATAAACCGCTGTACCTCTACGTTTTGCGCATACGTTTACATAAGAATGTCAAGCTGTACATCTCAGTAAGCGCAAAACTAGGCTAAACGCCCATACCATTTGACGGGTGGCTTAGCTTCCAAATATATAAGAGGTATTCACCTCTGTGGTTATAGGTGTTAATATTCATTTTTGAGATATTTATCGTAACACTAATCCTGTTATAAGCTAAACACCACGAGTGAGGCTTTGAGTGGAATGTCAGTTCCAAGAAAAAAATCCCTTTTTCTAATTAAGAGAAGAGTTGTTAGCACAGGTGATGTGTTGTACTATGCACTTCCTTCACGTTTACTTTTTGCATCACGTATATGTATTGTACGTAAATGTATTTTACCAAACAATTCGATACAATATTTCATTGCAAATACAACTTTTGAGGTCCAAAAAGCATTTAGAAAAATGTCCACGTGTGCGTGTGTGTGCTTGAAAATCGTAACCAAAAAATCTGGTGTGTTGCACTCACATGACTTTCTCTACTCTTGTACTAACCATTCTAACCAACTCTTATTCCTATATCTTCTTCGTGTTAAGATAAACATTTGTACAAACTATTTTATTGCTTATTTCCTTGTTGGTGCTTGGGGAATATTAAAATACAGTAGGCTTTGAGCGATTGTCAAATCTTTTAAAGCTTTGAGATTCCATTCTCTTTGCACACTTACCATGCAAAACAAATAAACAACGGTTTTCGATTTCGCGAAAGTTTTACGTTTTCCGAAACTCATACACATAAAAAGGAACATATCCGAAATGGTTCACCCTACAAGAAAATTTATTGGGACATAAATTGTGTATTTTAGCAAGATCTACATTTTTTATAGTATGATTTGATCTATCTCTAACGGTTTAGCAATTATGCAAAAGTCGTCCAGAGTAAATACGACTACAGGGGCTATAGCCAGAAAGTTCAAGATACATACTTCTGTTGTCATAAACATATCTCAAACATTTGACATTTTAATCAAAATCGTTAGAGCCATTTTCAAGAAAATCAAAATTTTCGAAAAAGTTTCCATGTAAAGGGTAGCTTAAGGTGGGGCTATTTTCTTTAAAATGTTCGTGTGGCATCCTTGAAAGACCTTAAACTTAAATACCAACTTTGGTTTTTAATCGACTTTTCGTTTTTGAGTTATGCTGTCCACAGACGCACAGACAGACAGACAGACAGACAGACAGACAGACAGACAGACACACACACACACACACACACACACACACACACACACACACACACACACACACACACACACACACACACGGACTCAAATGATTTTTTTTTCTTTTTTTTGGATTCAGGGGGTCTCAAAACATATATCTCGACATCGAATTTTTGGGTGGAATACCATATTTCCTGTACTTACCAGTAGATAAAGTAAAACAAACAGTCAAATACCAAACTTTTAAGTTGAGAATCTTCCAAGGATGATAATGTAATGTTTTCAAGAGAATACACCCCAAATACGTTAATGGGAAAATGTTTGGAAGATCATGAGCTGTTGAAAGATGAAACAAAATTTTGATTAAAATATCATTATATGTTTAAAATATTGTCATGACAAATGTATACCTTAAGTTCTCTGGGCAATAGTCTGTAAAGTTCTCTCCATTCTAAATTAATTTCGCGCAACTGGTAAATCGTAAGAAACAGACAAAATCTTACTACACAAAACGTTTTGATCTTAAAGCACACGCGTTTTGTAAAATGCATTTTATGTGGGGTTAACCATTTCCAAAGTACTTCCTGTTTTTAAATAGTAATACTTTTCTCAAATGAGAAATAATTTCCCTCTCATCCGCATCGTGCAAGTATAGTAACTTTCAAAGGTATTACATAGCGATAATATTTTACCAAATATGCACATGTTGACTTTCAATGACCTTCCCTAAATTTAATTTACAATATTATTTGTCTCTCCCCCCCCCCTTTCTCTCTCTCTCTCTTTCCCTCTCTCTGTATTTGTGTATGATTTTTTTTTTTGGGGGGGGGGGCGGTGTGCATGTGCACAGTATAAGTCAAAAACCAAAATTCATATAAACAGCAAATTTATAACTTAAATCTATGTTCACTCATGCTATTCTAAGAGTTTCCCCTACGGCAAATTACTTTTATGTCGAAACACAAGTTCCGTTTTCAAAACCTTATTCGAAGAATCTTGAATATGATATATTGAAAACGTAAGTATTTCATATTAAGAGTATATCTTTATATTTATGCGAACATCATATGAAGTCCTCTCCAAACTGTAGGTTATGTATAAGTGAGAAATTATAGAATGAAGAAAAAAGTTTATTCGGTGACTTTCTGGGTCTCATTAACGAATATAATTTGTGCAAAATATTCCTTCTCATACCACTAAACATTTGCTAAATACTTTGTTACGTGTTTAGAATTTTCTAAGCACCTCAGTTCAGTTACTTGCAATCCCAATATACCCTTATTTTATATTATATTTATTAGTAGTTTCTGAGGTCTGTCGTTCTCAATGGTCTTTGCTTTCTAAAGTACAAATTCTTTATTTTTCTGTATTTATATAGAGAACTAAATGATTGTAGCTGGTGTCGCTGACCATTATAGCATGTCTATCAGGTACACACAGTCGTCTTTTCATTCGTTTAAAATATAACTCATCACTGATGCTCGTAAATCGTAAAAACTAGAAACGTATCAGCAGGCTATGGGATGAGCAGTGCTGCAACCCACTTCAACTTAGACAAGACTAAATAACCAATTGGATTGAAAAGTCAGAGCTCATTTTATGAATTTAAGTGTCAAAATACGTCGTCGTAGTCTTCGCGTATCTAACGCTCCCCATATGGTCTATGACTGGAGATAACCTTATTCCAACAAGCGATGGCTGGATGCAGAAAAGCTGCCAGAGAAACTGTAAGTTTAGAGCCAATCAACATAATAAACAACTGTGCCATTACGATGTATACCATCTGGAAGGTATGCTTCGTGGATTGCCGATGTGTCAGAGAAGTTGCCGCTCAATCAGGGGTTAGATTTGTAACTTGAGGCAGCTGTGTATTTATTGTAAACTGACACGGGAAGGTCGCGATAGTTGCTGCGGAGAATAGAACAAAATTATTTTTGTTTTGTTACCCACTAGAGATAAAAACCTCTTTGTAATGTTCTAGCTGCTTTGCTGCAACTGCATTGACAGGATAGGGCGGAATGCTTATGTGGTTTTGGGTTTCCCCTCTCTACTAAAACCTTCCATTTACGTATCGAGTTGCAAGTAATGTGGCCAGATATACAGGAAAAAACCAAAGCCCTGACTCTTGCACAGCCAACAGAGATGAACTACACAACTCTGCAGTTCCTGAAGGCTATGAAGTCATGAAGAAGCCGATTTCAGCAAAGTATGTAGGCATTGCGTAAGTTGCCAGTGTTTTCTTTTTCCGTCCATACACAAATGTTGCAAAATTTATCACAGATGCAACTATTGTATTTTCTGTTAATTAAATTAATGTATGGTACAGGTATCATTTCCTACGCCTTCAATCAGTTTTATAGTTGCAGTTCTCGGCAGCAAGATTCTCCAACTTAGTCAAATACGCTTTTTCTCAATGTGATTACAAAAAAGACCTTCCTGGCGTATTTCAAATACCCTTTAAGTACTGCTTCGAAGATGGATTAACAGAAGAGTGTTTCCATGAGAACAGTAACCAACCTGTTTTCATCAAATGTGCACATTGTAAGATCATGATGTTAATAGTGTCTTGGATATTTTTTGCCTCTGATAGTATAGTCAAGTAAGTATCTCTGATATAGAGTGTTTATTTCATATTATTGACTATTTATCACAAATAATCCATTTGTTCCATAAACCATTCATAGTTACCGTATTCTCATGTAACTTTAACAACTGGTATATCCTATGCTAATAGTCCATAGCAGCTACAATTTTATGGTATACTAGATGTCCCGGTGAACTTCGTGCCATCTAAAATGTATTTGACTGTAATTCTTCATAAGTGATTATCAAAACTAATGAGTCTTCCAGCTCCTATTCATTGAGATAATATTAGATGCATCGTGTACGGTTTAAATGTTATTTGGTTGTTAAATGAAACGATTTTATATGTAATAATTGTATTACTCTATAAGAAAACAGAGGCTCTATCTCAATGTGCACATTGTATATTTTAATTACATTTTAAAATCTTGTTTCAATAAATAATAATATATGAAATTTGTAGCCTAAGCTGATTGCAATATAATGCACGTACATATATACATTATTGGAATGCATGCACAGTGTATATGTTTTAATTACACTTTCACACGTTCCTTCAATAAATACTAATACATTATATTTGTAGGTTAAACTTATTGTTATATGATGCAATTGTATATATCATTGGGATGTAAAATACACACTTCAGTACTGTACCTTACACATTCGCACAATGTATATTTGTTAATTATACTTTTAATTACTTGTTCTCAATAAGCGCGCACTTCTAATGTAATATTAACGCTTAGCTATATTCCCAGAATATGGCACCACCACGTAATGCAAATTCTACAATGTGATCCCAGCGCTCCTTACGGATCCAATTGTGAAGCTAAACCATTCAAAGTGGATATTATCTTCTGTGAATAACAGAAGTTTGTTAATTATTGAAAAGAACATGTTCTATCTGGTCAAATTGTGAATCTAAACCATTCTGGAATCACCTTTATCACACGTGGAAAAGTTCATAAAAGTCGGTCCAGCCGTTTAGGAACCTTACAGTCACATACACACGGACAGAAAGCAGGTAACCCTTCATGTGTTAAACAAGTTGCCGAACTCCACGGCGTAAAATAGGGCAGTGGCGCTTCTGCCTTTCAATAGACGTGCAGCGAGAGGCAGCTGGACCAGCGTGAGGTAATACACAGAATAACAGCACAAACAGCATAAAAGGTCTCACATTACTTGCAGGATCTTCCTTTTTGCAGGGAATAAACTCACTCTTGTATAAGGTGCTATTCTCTAACATTTGAATTGCAGATCGTAAAGTGCAAGCATGAGGGCAAGTAATATTTCATTGGCATTTCTTCATTACTTATGATATTAAATAGTACATATATGTGTGTGTATATGTGTGTGCATGCGTGTGTGTGTGCGTGCAAATGCGTGTGCGTGTGTGTGCAGCTGTCAAACGATAAGTTCACTACAAACGTCAAACACTGAAAGTAATATTTCAGCTCGTCTTCTCCTTGGCATTGTACATAAAGAACACTGCAAAACGACACGGAATTGTTTTCACAGTTACTCAAATTTTCTGAAGTTCCCTTGAGAACTTTACAAGTCCTCAAACGAAGCCCTTGACTTGCGCTAAAATGCATTTTGTGCTTCTGTCTAAGCCTGCCCTAATTCGTCGAGTCTAGCTATAACAAAATTGAATGAATATTGTCTTTGTTTCTAAGCCTGCAAACTCAATTTACCTTATTACCTGTAATTAAATTAGATTTAACCAAATTTATTCTCAAAATCCACTACCTTCTTGTTACGAAAAAAACTATTTTAAATGTAATAGATTCAGCTGTTAAACCATATATTGATATTAATCCGAAGTGGCAATTCCCATACAAAATTACGAATTTAGACTTTTTCGACTGTTCTGCTGTTCCTTTTGGTTTTTCCTACGTTCCTTTTTTCCAAACTATCCCAGTATTCAGGCAAACAAAACAAAAAAGGAGGTATTCAAATCGGTTGAGCCATTTTCGAGGGGGGGGGGTCTTCTTTCTTTATTTCTTTCTTTCTTTTTTCTTTTCTTTTCTTTTTTTTCAGACTAATGCACAGCAATTTATTTTTATACATATAGATGCATATTTTGTTACTCTATTAACCGCGCTATGCATGAATATGATTTGCGTGACAACACATCGTGGCCTTCCGTTTGACTCTCATTTCAAGTTCCTTTCTTTTATTTTAGTACTGTCACAAAGTACTCTGTTGTTTTTCTTTTGGATTGAACTTTGGAGTTGATTCAGATCCAAAGGTTTAGTAAGTTTCTAACCATCTGTCCTGAAGGAGCACCTCCAAGCTTGTATACACAACTGGGCTGCCAGTTTGTTAATAAGAATCTCAGTCGCACTACAGCATAAATTAAAATTATAAAATGCTTTCACTAAAAGTGTGCGTTTTATAGCAGCATTGTGCCAGGAGAGTTCTAGAAACTTCGGAACAATAAGGGAAAACAATACACTAGTAAATGTAATAACAGGCGAAATAAGTGCCTATCTATATATTATTATTTCTCTCCGGGTGTTTCATTAAGTAATTCAAACACAAAACTGTATATTGTATTCATTATAATGACTAATGATTATTGTCTGCTTGATGTATCTAGCTAAGGGAATTTAAGCAATTACCTTTTTATGAAAGTGTATTTTAATGAGTAATAAAATTCCTTCGTTATATGCTGAAAAAAGTTGCTTTACTTTAAACATCATTTATTTATTTTGCCCAAGGTTTACGATGTCTTTGACATCCTCCTGTACTCATTTGGGAACTATAAATTTTCTCCACTCGTCTCTGTCGTCTCTGTCTTTCCATCTTGTAACCTCCTTTCTTTCATCGTTTGAATTATTTCTCAGTTCCATGTTTATTTCCTAAGTCTCACTGGGGTCGCAACAAGTATCTTCTTTGTCTATCTGTCCTCATCCATCCTTTTCATGTGTCCAAACCATCTTAATCGTTCTGTTTTAATTTCTTCTATCAAAAAACCTTTTAGTTTCTTTTTTTCACATTTTTTGTAATCAATCATATTACTATTGTACATATTTAAGCAGTTCAAGCTTCTTAAGTTATACGCGACTCTCCTTGATGCTTTTAGCTCTCCTGTCACATAGATTTCTGATTGGCTCACATTGAATTGCCTTGCCTTTCAATCGTTAACAATATATCTATGTTATGGATATCAAGTAATGCACGGTCAAATACGCAAATGTGATTTTAAACTTTGCTTAGTCTGCTTGTGTGGTTTTTTGACAATTTGAGGTACTGTAGGAAATAATTCAACTTTCTATAGTAAGAAACCTACGAGTGCAAGTGATGTCCAAAAATAGCATTTCCCATGCAGTTCCTCGCAGTTTCTTCATTCAAAATGTACCGCCACAATTTACTGACATTTGATAGAAAATATAACTTCATTAGGTTAATTATCCTAAATATACAAGTTTAAATAGCAATAATTGCATTTTCATGTGAATTCAAAGTAAATTAAATATCAATGACATTACATGCATATTTAAATGGGTATTATTTATGTGTTTTAAATTATCTCATTTGATGAATTTAATTACGGAAATTAGTTCTCTCCCAAGTGTACTGTTAATTGCTTTTATCAAAGGTGTTGTAAATGTATCTATACGTGCATAACAAGAACAGTTCACAAACTCAATGGTACAGTGGAAAGAGTCTGGAAAAATCAAATCCAAACCTTTTTATATTTTAAAATTTCCATTGCCCTTTGTTACTTAAATAATTGGGACATCTTTAGTGCCTATCTTGTCCATCTTTTTTTTTTTTCCTTTCAAAAACATGTATCTTCAGTGCACAGCCAAAGTTGGAAGATGACTTAAATCATGAAGCTGCAGCTGGATGAAGGCTGCAGTTGTATTCTCGTTTTAGAGTGAAGTTCTAATGTGTGTGAGAAGAGCGTAAAACCAAAAGAGACGTTTGCAATACACGTATGTGCTACATATGAACGCAATTAAAGGTTTTTTACCTGACGTATGATTCCCACATGTGTATTTATCGTTTATTGCATACGTGTGCGCACACGAAATTACCATTTGATGGCAGAAGATAGAGGTCTGTAAACCTTTTTAAAAATACACCAAATGTTCTGCGTTGAAACAGTGAGTGCTAGTTTTTACACAATTTTGAGATGCTCTTCTTTCTTTCTTGATTTATTTGCAACATTGTCAACTTTATCACTATCCAGCACTGCTAATAGGAAACTACGTTTCCTTTTGAAAACCATTCTGTGGACATGTCGAAATACAGTAAATGTTGGAACCCGTATCAAAAAATTATAAAAAAGAAGGTATGTTAAAACACTCTGACAGCCTTAGTGAACTTGTAGACTTATATACGGAACATATTATCTAAAGCAGTTGAGAACTAAACCAAGAACATAAAAAACTGGAAGGGCATGGAAGTGTTTTCACAAAGCGGAAAGCGGTTCAAATGCACCAAGTACCGGAGACGAACGACTTTTCGCTGTTCAACACACATTGCAATTTTAGGCATATGACATGCTGCTATTATAATGGGAGAAACAACCCATACCAGTCCTACAGAAGTACTTAAAATAAAAAAGGCTCATAAATATCTGAGGAAGAAGCCGCTAGAAATAAAAAAACACTTGGAAAGGCTCCTTTCTTCCTAAACGTTTGATAAAAATTAATACAATTGCAGCACATATTGTTGTATAAATAGCGCACCCAATAGTTTATAAAACGTTATCAGACAAGTTAGTATATGTGTTATTTCACAACACAAAATCAGTATAAGTTACCGGAATGTAACTATTATGACACTTTAGAATCTGTAATCCGTAATGTTAGATAGTATACGAAAGCGAGTTTAGTCCCTGGAAAGTAATGTTCCTGTATGTAAAGTGAAAAACATTATAAGCTCCCTTTATGTTGTTTCTAGTCAATTATCACGGACTACACACAATAGTTCAACCTGGAAACCACCTCTCATCTCTCGTCTTCGCTAAGAGGCAGAAGGAAGCTCGCTCATGCTCATGCCACGGACGTCACTATCACTGGATTTACCCCAGTGCGTTCTGCAACTCCTTTAACGCAAGAAGGGTTACCTATGTACTTATCCCGATTCCGGATGAGCTGGGCCACCTGGTACAAAGGTTTCTGAAAATCCATTAACAGTGGGAGAAGTTACTACTTTTGTCTTAGTTAATCCCTATAAAGGGGCAGTTTCTCTTATCCATGTGCAGTCAATAGCTGTAGAAAATAGAAGAGTGCTACTTGCAGCTTCTAATAAAGTTTCATTCAAATATGGTAACAAGAAAACCAGTGACTATAAAGGGCTAGTCTGTGTTGTACAAATGTATCCAGTATTTTAAGTAATGCTGAACGGTGTGTTAAATCAATATAATTGTTTGTGAAAATCTGTAAAGAAACAGGGAAGTTACCACTTTTGTGTGAATTCACCCCTATAAATAGGTAATTTTTGAAAAAAAAAGAAAAGAAAAGAAAAAAATGTAGTTAGGAGCTATACAGAAAGTAAAATGGTATTAGTACATTTTTATGTCTCTTCTGTGAAGTTTTTCATAGATGAAAATTTTAAACTATCTTTGTCTCTGAATATCTGAACACAAAGAAAGAGAGGAGAAAAAAGAGGTTCACATGGATACGAGAGAGATACACACAATGTACACAGTTATAAAAGAAACAGAAACTATGTCAATAAAAAATGAAATACGTGATGCTTTGTACTTTGTTTACTGTTTACCTACGGTAGTGGTAGAAATTGATACATTCCACTCAAATACGTTAACTGACACTTCAGCAAACGTGCATATTATTAATATAATATAATTAATATTATCCTAGAAAGAATTTTAACGTCTGTGTGCAAGCGTCTGCGTAAATATCAAACCTGGTATTTAGATAGCTTTCAAGCGTTAAACTGTGACGCCGGCCGACCACGGCGTCACACATCAAAGGAAGCTCGGGACCAAGCTGCTCCACAACACTCACACGAGCAAATACATGATATGTATAAATATGACAACCTATATATATTTCCTAACTTCGAAGAAAAAAAGAAAAAGTTAATACCTTAGGCACAGTGATGATTTAGAAGTGTTACAATTCGAAGTAGTGGTCATTCCTTTATCGCAAAGGAATCTATGGACCGGATAGAGTGAATATCTGGAAGCGGATTGTCAGCCAAGAACCAGGTATGACAGTGAGGAAGAGGATGATATTAAATACAGGAGCAATCGATGAATGTAAATATGATGGAGCAATTGAGTGGCAGGTGAAACTGGAGAACTCGAACAAAACCCGCACAACGCCGGTCTATCCACTATGAATACCACATGTTCTTCCCACCTGGTTATTGTTGATGCATCTTCTCTGTTAATTTAAAGATGCCTACTTACTTCCTTATGTCACTATTACTCCTTTTGTCCAACAAAGGTAACCTGCTATATTCTTTTGGATGTTTCTGCAGCCTGATTATTACCTCTTCACTTTTTCTTATTTTCCAACATTGTAAGCCATATAGTAACATGGGTACTGTCATTACCTTGTAGAGTTTTAATTTAGTTTCTTTCCTAGTTTGTTTGAGGTTCTCTTTTCTATAGTTCCACATATTTAGTTAAATTTATTACCTCGTCATTTTAATATACGAAGCATTAACACTTATTTACCTGTTCTATCATTTTTCGTTATAAAACAATTTCAACTCTGTTAGTACTGAACCCTTGGAATGCAAGAACTTTTGTTTTGGCTGTAGAGAAGTATGCATATATGCATTAATACTCTTTGCTGAAGTTAAAGTTCTAATAATGTTGTCAACCACAAGCCATTATTAGAAAATTTGAACGGGCACATTACGATGTAAAAATTTATTTAAATAAATATATTCTGTTCTCTTTTTGTATCACTCGTCTTTGCGTTTGGAACGTTCGTTTGATGATGACGTCTGTATCTAAAGCTACACGTAGGGACCGGAAAAGTACTTTTAAGAAGGAATATATCTATTCTCACAAGGAAATTAGCATAAGCTGCGATCGCAATTGTGGATTACGTGTAAGAGCTTTACATGTGCATTACAAATATGCGCAGAATATTTTGCGTTGTCGATTACACTGCACTTGAGAATATTGCCCATGTTCAGTCACCCAGTTCAAAAATGGGATGTTGGTAGCTCTTGGCAAAAGATTACGAGAATGAAGATGTCAAACAGAGTACAAAGTGCCGAAACCAGAGTTTATTATCACAGTAGGAGTACTTCATGGATGCCTGCATTAAACCTCTTCCGAGTCACACTGACTTTGAACATCAAAAACACGTCCGGAAGGTGTTTGAAAGCTCTTTGGTCTGGAGTCATCATATCCAGCTACACTCCGAACAACGTCTGCAAAGACTGGGGAACAGAACTGAATGTGTAGAATATACGTACATCAGCAATGCCACTGAATTCTTCAGCGCTGTGTTAACTGATACTCGTTAAGGATACTGCGATCTTCACTCCACTTCAGCACCTCCCTGAACTGTCAGAAGAATAGAACATTAAGTAGCTGAATGAAAGATATGCATCCAGGAGGGATAGTCTTGACTGTATACACCATGCTTTGAGGCCGGATAGCATCGATATGAGTAACTATCATATTTTTATCTCACGCAGAATTTGTAACTAATTATTTTGGGGGATATATTGCTTATGGACGTTGCTCTTATTGTCATTGCGACCATTAGCTAGAGAGAAATTGTTTACGATGACGATGCAGTCATTATATCATGTTAGGTAGGGTCCATTGTGGAATATCGAATCTTTGTAGCTATTGTGTTACAGGCGATGGCACTTAGTTTATACGTATTACTAATCAGCATCTCAAACATCCTGGGGCCCTAATGACCAAGTTGTCGACGGGCCCTTAAACCCAACACACACACTCACTCACTCAAACATCCTCACTCAAACCAAACCATATTGGCAATTTCGATCGCAACTTTCTCTAACTCCCTTGTCAACTTTTTAGCTGTACACTGGCGTTATACAAGGAGTAATTTGATCACTGAGCTAAACCCCCAAAAACGTCCCATATATATATATATATATATCTTAGTTTACAATCAGTCCATGACAATTTAAGCATCGCTTGATACAAGAGTATGTACCTAGCATTGACATTCTACCCTGGTCTACGAGATGAGTACTGAATCATAGACGTAGTTCATGATATTTAATAAGTTTGCGTCTGTGCAGCACTACTGGGTTGATGACAGTAAATGGCATGCCCTGTATATTTAAAGCTGTGCAAAACCTCTTCAAGTTATACATTGGATTTCTACCCTGATGGTAACGAAAATGCCTGCCTTTGTTGATAGAATTCATTAACTTTCTGTGAGGAGGGGGAGGGGGAGGGGGGGGGGTAACGGTAATCTTAGTTGCGCTGTGTGTGTTTTCTGATTTGATGATGTATCACATTGGATAAACTGCTACCGAGTTACTGAATTATCGATACCACGTGCACACATATGGCAGCAGTCATCACCAAACAACAACGCTGTGCCAAAAAAGAAGAATCCCTTTCTGTCGTACTTTTGTTTCCATGAATTCTTAACTAGTCCAGCCTCTTGTTTCGTTCTCTCTTGTCCGTTACTCACCACGCTTTCCATTCGTCCGTCCGACGGGCGCTCTTCCTCTCTCTAACGCCAGCGAGGGAAACCTTCTTTGTTTCTGTTCTCATTCTGGAACCCGCCCGGCGCCATAGCATCGATCCTCGTTGCCTACCTTGAGCCTGCTTTTCAGTGGCGTACTATTTCACTAAAATTACAGTGGCGTTTTCAAATTTCGCTGACGTCATATGCTATCCCCTGTAGTTAACTTTCCACAAACCAATAATCTAATATTTAAATGCTTTTTGCATCGTGATAAGCTTATCGTTCAGATGATGCTCCTTGCTTGCACTTCATCATTTATTTGATGTTCGTTTTCTGCATAGAGCGGCCGAAAACAGAAATTGATTTGCATAAAAAGTAAGAGCATTGGTGAATGGGAAGTGGATTGAAGCCGGTCGATACCAGTCTGCGCATTCTCCGTGGGTGAATATACCCGCCGTGCACCTGTTACATTTTTACCTCTCTCCCCAGACTGTATTGAGGGACGGAAGAGCTTTGGGAGGTTATTTTGCTCCTGCCGACTTTTAACAGCGGCACCATACGCTTTGTGAATGTTAAACACTTTAGAAAAGGTCACCATTGTTTGGTCTAATGAAACAGCGTTAATTATGTGAGGAAGTTACTGGTCTAGAATAGTAAAGGCCAGAACTTCGTACATAATTCTGAAATATCCAGGGCGTCAGGCATATAGATACAGATGTTTTGATAACTGGCACCTTAATGCTTAATTTTAAATATTTAGGCTACAATGTGTATCATATATTAAAAATGAAAATGTCATAAATAAGATAGATAAACTTAACTACCTACGTGGAACAATAAAAAAATCGTTACACTAATTAGGAAATAAACTAAATTAAAATTTTATAAACTCAGAATGTTGGACAAACAGAAAAAGTGAAGAGAAAAAAATCTGATGTGCTGCACTCACATGACTTTTTCTATTTTTGCACTAACCATTCTTACAAAGTGTTATGCCTATATCTTCTTCGTGCTAGTTGAGATAAACATTTTCAGAACTTATCTTATCTTCTTGTAGATACAAGGGGAATATGGCAATAGAGTAGACTGAGCTATAGTCAAGTGTTTTAAAGCTTTCAAATTCCATTGTCTTTGCACGGCAAACATATAAGAAGATGAATTACGAATACTTCCATTTGACAGAAGTATAATTCTCCAACACTCAGACAAATAACAAGGAACGTCTCCGAAATGGTTCACTCTACAAAAAATTTATTTAGACATAAACTGTGTTTTAGCAAGATCTAAGTGTTTGTATAGTACGATATGCTCTATGTCTTATGGTTTACCAGTTATGCAAAAGTCAGTAAATATGACTACATTGGTTATAGCCAGAAAATTCAAGATATATATTTCATTTGCCATAAAAATATCTCAAACAAGGGCATTTTAATAAACATCGTTAGAGCTATTTTCAAGAAAACCAAACTTTTCAAAAAAATTTCCACGTAAAGGGTAGTTTACGGTGGAGAAATTTTCTTCAAAATGTTCGTGTCGCATCCTTGAAGGACATTAAACTTAAATACCAACTTTGGTTTTTAACCGATTTTTCTTTTTTGAATTATGCTGTCCACAGTCTGACAGACACACATTGACCTTTTTGTAAAAATGCTTTTTTTTGGGTGGAATACAAACTTCCTCTACTTTACTGCACGTAGTAGTGAAAGTAAAACTAGCGGCCGCAGGAAGGAGATTCCTAAGGAATATAGCAGGCTGCAGTTTGTTTGACAAAAGGAGGAATGGTGACATAAGAAAGGAATTAGGCATCTTTAAGCTAACAGAGAAGATACATTAATTAGGAAACAGGTGGAAAGAACATGTGGAAGGAGTGGAATAATACCGCATTCCAAACTTGCTATTAGACTACAAACCCACTTCGGTGTTTTAGTTGTTTTTTCACTTCGTCTTATAGTTTTCCTAAAAAACAATCACATGGTATTTCTTGTAAGGTCGCAACTTCGCCGCGAAATAAATAACGACTATCAATGTAGGCTACACGTTTTGCTTCCGCCTGTTCACGCCGCTATGTGTAACCTGTTGACTTAGATAGTCTGAGGTCATTGACCTTGCAGAAAACACTCGAACTCAGATCCGATTAAACATTCGCTATCGTGAAGCCTGGCCAATTTCGTTATACCCCTCCTGGGAGAATAAACACACATGACGTTTGTGCTCCACGCCTACTACATACATACTACTCTTAGGCAATATTATTAGTCCACAAATGAAGCAAGTATTGTTCATTACATTGTTATCAATTACCAATAAAATATCTGCACTTTTGTCCCTAACGGCCCCAAATAGCTATGCTGCATACGGTACTAAAAATGTGTTTTACTTCTTTACAAAATGTCGATTAAAAGGTAAACATTGGAGTTTAATATGGTTGAATTTCGATTCGACAAAAGGAAGAATGCCTTTTCATTTTGAGGCCACATGAAGAAATAGTTATTCAATATGTGTATCACAATCCTAAGATCAACTTCTTCCTGGTAATTTATGAACAAGATAATATTACTTGTGCGATAATTTATTTTTCAGAATTCTTTTTAGGCATTTAATCTTGGAGTATTTTGGGTAATCACTGTGGATGTTAACTGTAGCCTTTGGCATCTTAAATTTATAAGTATTCTCTTCTACGTATTAACAGTTCTACTTCAACCCAAGGTTTACGATAATTAGGTATTTTTACTGTACATGCAAATGGTACCATGGTGAAGGGTTAAGACCTCTGGTGTCTCACCAAGGTGGCGTGGTAGGATCCCAGGTGACCGTATGTGGGATTTGTGGTGGACAAAGCGGCATCTGAGTGGGTTTTCTCTCATTCATTCCACCAAATACTCTATCATCACCTTTCCTTTCAGTCAGTTCGCCCTCATTTCAGCTTATCACCTCCTACACTCTCATACCAGGCTTTGGGCTGATCATCCATCTGGTATACTCTCTCTTATCCAGAGTTTGTCCGTTCTTCAACTGGCATCTGACCCTGACCCCAGGCGCCCACTTGTGACTCCCAAGGGTGTGAGCTCTCCACAAGAGGAGGTACAAAACTACGGAACCTTTGTTTTCTGGATCAGCATCCCCACTAACAATAATCTAAATTTCTACTCATTCCTAACTCACTAAAACCTGACTCCAACGATAAATTCACTAGAACTCTATCAACACTGGCATCGCTGTCCATACCGACTCACTTGGATAGCCGACTAATAGGTACCAGCAGTTTCTCTGGAAATCGCCATTTTTCAAAACTTCTCATATTATTATTAATATTGTTACTATCGATATTATTATTGTTTAAAGTATTACTGTTAATATTACTATTGAGTGTAATTCTTTTAATTTTTGTAAGAAAATTGCTGCTAAATGTTTTAGGAACCTTCGTTAATTTAACACATTGGGTTATATGCTACAATAAGGTTAGAGTACTAACGGTGTCATTGGTGGGGTGCAGCATTGGAGGGTGGCAGGTGGTCAGCACCCCGGACCTCCTGGCCAGTTATGTGGCCTTCGCAAACTGGGGCCGCTGCTTCTCCATCAAGTAGCTCCTCAATTGGTCCCCCCAGGACTTACGAGGCTGAGTGCACAGCGTACCAAACTTCCCAGCGGGGAAAAATCCCCATGCTGGTACCGGGGATCGAACCCGAGTCCTCCCTGCCAGAGGCAAGCGCGTTACCAACTGCGCTATGGAGATGGTTCTTGAACAGAACCATGAACTTTTTAACTGTGTACTATTTTTGGAATGTACTTCTGTAGGAATTACGTAGATTGTGACAGTAGATTGTGAGTTTAGAAAAAATATAGGAGGTAAAGAGGTCGTCACTCAGCAATGCTGGAACTATTCCTCGTTTTGTTTGTTAGAGATTGTGGGTTTCCTCCCCTTCTAACAGATACAGACGTAGAATTGATTTACCTTCATTCTTAAGTCCTTTGTTTTTATCAATGCCTCATTTGTGAAATGCCTCGTACCCTAAGCTTGGAACGATAAAGGTTTTTGCAAGTCTCTTAGCCTGTTGCGTTGTTTCTTCTTATTTTCTTATTTTTCTTTCTTTCTCTTTCCCTCCACCTTTTTATTTATTTATTTTTTTATTTTTTATTCTTTCTTTATTTTTTTCCGTTACACTGGTATGGATCGCAGCATACAAACTAACTAGAAGTCTGTGTATATTGATTTGAGTCTATGTAACTTATTCAAGCAATTTCAGTTTCACCACATGTTAAGGTTGCCCAATCTTTAACACTTTCATGCTTATTTATAATTTTTACGTTAAATTCCGAAAGCTTACCAAGAGTTACTCAAGTTAAAAATAACCATTTAACTATAATACCGGATATGAATTGCAGCAGTTAAGCTTGGCAGCGGAAAAAATGCTCCGTTGAGAAACGCGGAGACTTATGCTGGTACTGAATTGTGCACGACGCTATGCAAGTGTTACGTTTGAACCTTCTGTTTGATAATTCCAGCCGCTTGACAAACTGCTTACGCCACCACAAAAAGTGGGTGGAGTATAGGACTGTCAATAAACTGTATGTTGCTCTGAGGCATGCATCTAACGCAACATCAATATTAACAAATTATCACAACAGTGTAATCCATTTATTATTATTATTATTATTATTATTATTATTATTATTATTATTATTATTATTATTATTATTATTATTATTATTATTATTATTATTATTATTATTATTATTATTATTATTATTATTATTATTATTATTATTATTATTATTATTATTATTATTATTATTATTATTATTATTATTATTATTAATTGTTATCATTATGATGATTATTATTGCCATTAATATATTAACAGTAGAGGTAGTAGTAGTAGCAGCTCCCAAAAGATGAAATAACGTTCTTGATGCCAATAAATTTAACTTTATTTCCACGTTCAGCTTACAAGAAATGTTTAATATAAATAAATATTATCAGAAGCTGATAATTGATAATTACACAATTAATAAATAGAATCAATCTGAAAATAACGGATAATAATGAAAGTAGTACTAATAAGTAATTAATAATTATAGACAACAACTAATGGCAACTAATCTTGATTAGATGCTTGCGCTTGGAAGCTTTAGGAATAAAATACACCATTGCAATATAGAGACATGAATAATTTTCCTTTCCCAAAATGTGCTCGGTAACGACATGAAAATGTGGGAATTAGGAACAGTTGTAACTAATGCCGAATCTGTCTTAACTGTCAATCTGCAACTATAAAATGGTGCATATTTTAAATTTGTTTGTTTCACAAGTTTTGTGCTACACTTTTTAATATGATATTTGTGTGCATGTGAAGTGTTTAAGGCCCACTTTTACTACATACGGCACCGCAGACGGTAACACTGATGATAGATGGAATGAAGATGGAGTGGCGGGGGAAACCGGAGAACCCGGAGGAAACCCGCCCCAGTGCCACTTAGTCCACTACAAATCCCACATGCGGTTTCCTGGGATCAAACCCGGGTGAGAAGCGAATGTTTAACCACTCGGCTATGGCGCGGTCGTATATCTATATTAATATTATTTTTGCTGATAAATTACATCTTGGAATGCATTTTCCAGATAAACCTCAAGAAGGTCAACTAGGTCAACTAAGATAATTTACTAACAAGTAACTATGCCCATTTAACTATGCTGACTACGATGTTAACGATGTTATTTTACAAAATAACAAACACAATAAATTGCCAACCAGTTTAAATATAGATTTATCTTGATTCTTCTTGCTGAAATGCCCATTGGCAGATTAAGATGTTCAATCTTTGACCATTGCACTTACCTTACAAGGTAAGCTGGTATTAATATCGTTTATCCATTTAAAAATATCTATGCTCTTTGTACTAACAGACGAGGTTGCAGCCAGTGTGCCTGTAATTTAGCAGCAGCGCATTTGGCCATGAATCAGAATTCATCAAAACACACTAAACTCACCTAGCATTATTTCCCAATTTGTTTAATATGTAAAATGTAACTAGTATGAATCATAATACGCAAAAACGCGTTGAATGTTTAAAAACATTCCTGTTAAAACCTGCTCTCAAACAACACTCACAAACTTACTTAGAATAACAATCTAGGTTTCCACTTGTGTCCCATAATAAAAGTATTGAGACCAACAGCGAAAAGTGGAACATCAGAAATTGCCAAGGGTTCAGAAATTTGTCCTAAAATGGGTGGTTGCTATTACAAAAAACTCACTAAGCTTATATCGCCGACACACACACACACACACACACAGGTGAGGAGCTGAAGAGAAAGTCACTTGTAGCTAAGCCAGCTAATCTCCGGGGCAGAGACGCCGCCTACCCAAATCAAACAAGAGGAGAAAAGACAACCCTCAAATCCCGTACACAGGCTTCACCTGATATCAGCGCAAAACACGCCTGACACATATATAAATATAATTAAATATAAAAACGATAACAGTTCAGCAACCCTAGTTTCTTTTACTTCGTAATGTTCATGGATTTATTTTTAAAACATAACAGTGCAATTCAACTGTGAGAGAGCGATTAATCGTGACTTTAATACAGTGTAACATTCTAATCAATAACTCAATAACTCAATAATCAATAACTCAATAAATTTTTGGAATTGAACAATCATTGATGTAAATATTAATAATATTTTCATCGATGAGCTCGTATAAGTTTCTGTATTCCAGATTAAATTAGTTTATCCTGATATAAATTAAACAGAAAATGAGATCAAATGTTACTGTTCAGTTTATTTTAAAGTCTAATTGAGAGCGAATTTACCAAAAATATTTAACATTAACGTAAGAGCGAAAGGAATATTTGGTTTGGTGTATTTTATTGCATAATTACGCTGTAAGGGTTTTCGTGAGCTTTGATCGTTATACATTTAATAGCTTTATTGTGGAATGAATAACAGAAAATACGTTTTTAATGTTGCATTCAGGTACTTTCTTGAAAGAGGTCATACAAAAGGTTATTTAACAGTTCAAAGTATCCTTAAAGAATTTTACTTAAATCGGTTAAAGATTGATGGATCATTTGTGCGGTGTTTTATGGTCCATCAATGGTAAGCCTTTAAAACATGCTTCTATAATAACCGGTGATCCAAAAGACTCCGAACTCGTCGTCGACTGCCGCTATCTTAGAACAACGTGGATGAAACTATACATTTTTAAAACTAATTTTAATACCTGTGTTATTAAAGGGTTACTGAAACTGGCCACATAAATCTTTGGCACCTCCTTAGGAAACTATCTATCACTCGCCGTAGTTCACGTTGGCAATTTCCTGGCAGATATTCTGTTTTAAATATTCCAAGGTGTGTGGGTTTGTCTTATAGAATTTGTTTTAAGTTAGTACAGAGATAGAAATCGCAGATCGCCTGGAAATACTTCTGCAAATCGCAGTTTCACTTAGTGAGCTGAGTTAACACATACGAATCATGAATAAATACACGCTGTACAGTAGAAAACAAATGCTGAGCCATAATGCACTTTGTGACTAGGTACAGGACAACTCAATCACACGTTATCACGTCAGCTCAATACTGCACTTTCAAAGCAGAGAAAACCAGTGAACCGCATGACCTTGTGTACAGCAGCTACGTTATCGTGTTTCCGCGTGCGCAGTGCAAAACACCGCGCAGAGGTTTGGATGTTTTTGGGTCTCTCTGTACAAGCACCTACAGAACCATCTACAGCTCAAACATAAAATGTATTCTTCTTTAATTTTTTTAACGTCCTCCAACGTAATGTCATATCGGACGGTGAATGACTGAAATAGGTGAAATGATGCTCAAATGAGCCCGAGGTTCATAGAGCTTTAAGTTACCCGACATTCGTCTTCTCAGGATAAGGGGAAACCTCGGAAGAAACCTTGTCCGGATAATTTACCCTAAGCGAGATTTGAGCTCGCGACCTCTCGACAGCAGACAGGCTAACCATCACGCTACAGAGGCGGACTCTTTTTTTCTTTGACTCTTGTTTTCCTCTTAAGCAAGAAGTAAACCAATAGACACAGACACACACACACACACACACACACACACACACACACACACACAAGGTGTCCCCCTAAAAAAACTACAAAGTAGAACATAAAAATAACACAGACAACGTTTAGTATGCTGTGTGGGATGGAAAACTTACCGGGTTTCAAGCGCTGGCGGGAAATGCACGGTCTGAACGCTCGAGAACGAATGGTTGTGACAACCTGTTAAGATTGGTTTTGGTAATCTTAATATACAACCCTTCAGCCATCTGTGTGCCACGGATGAACAACTTGAGCCTAATGACATCCCTGCGATGCGTTATATTCCTCCATAGAGTCCTTGGTGAGCACCCCACTGCGTTTCTTGTGTAATTCCCAGTGTAGTAACGTTAACAGTGCGGCACGTACCAGTACACAACTACTGCTGAAATGACCGACATGAGCTAGAGCACACTTTGATGAAAATGTAGATATCACCTGAACATCGCGTATTCAAATTGATCGAGTGGCAGAGATGGGTCAGTTCTATGGCCAGCACAATCGCCAATCTGACACCACTCGACTACTTTCCATGAAGTTTATGAAGATTATGGTGCACGGCAGTCCTATAACGTCAGTGCATGAATCACATAGAACAAATAGCTTTACCTGATGTAATTTTATAAAACACATATCACACGAATCTGACAAAGAATCTCAAAAGCTGTTTTCTGAAACGCTCACGCCTAAAAGAAGCACAGCTCGCAAAACAAATTAAAGGTATAGAGGATTAGTGAATGGGAAGGGCAAGCTTCATAATATCGGTAATCGATTAGAACGTTATTCGTAAGCATAGTTAGCAAGAGTCAGGAATGACTCATTACAGGTAGTAATGAAAATACTGATATGGCGGTCATACCAAGCAGAAGTAGAATTTTAATTAATTTATCTTCCTCAAAGCCTTATACAGTCTGCAGTTGGAAAGGCAGAATCACACTGAAATATTCGATACCAACACGTAGGTCAGTTGGTCAAAGCACCGGCACGGGGAGTCATGGTTCAAATTTAGGCAATGGCAGTTTTACAGTTTTGTTCTACCTTTGTCTCAAGTTCACCCCATATGCAAGAGCTGTATGAGAATACATGAACAATAAACACGAGGACTAGAGAACTAAGTGCTACGATACAGTTATGCCTTTAATCTATTCCACTTATAATCTAGAAGTCCGTCTGAGAGAAAACAATGTGGTACTTCCTAGTTACCCTTCACTGGTGACGTATTAGATATGAGCGCAAGGAAGAATGCTGGGAGGATTCCACTTGGAATTTGTAACGGGATAGTTGATGACCGACACTGGCTTTCGTATTTTGTGAAGCTCAAAGGGCTACAGGCGTACTAATCAATGCCAGTCACCTTTACCCTGAATGGCCACGCCACTAAACCAAAACGAGTGGAGTAGGAAACAGGAGACCTGCGGTATCATATATTGGTACCTCTGCCCAAATCACAATAAAATCAACATTTAAATTGATGTTACCACATTTTAGGGTGTAATATGTATTAGGTGAGATTCAAATGTGCGTTGCAGGTGTACATATTTAGATGTAGAAGTACCACAATGCGAATATAAGTGTAGCACTTGCGAAGAGACCAGCCATATTAGATTATGAGCATATTGAGACGTCGTTGCTCTTTATTCACTTATTGTAAACTCTTAAGAGATATGTATAACCCCCGTCAGTGATGGTGGCTCGATGTAAACAAACGCTTGACTTAAAGGGGTAAAATGATGGTTACTCTGATTCTTTAAGGGTAGAGCAGAAAATTTAAGAGCGGTAAATGTACGATTGCATTAAAACAATTATAAATAAATTAAACAACTTCTCAAGTATGAATGTTGTATAAGAGCATATGCTTTAAGAACCAACGTTTCAAATGTTGATTGCGTAACCTTATTATGGAAATAGAATTATGAGTGCCCGTTGTTTAACAACCTGAATTGAGCGGCCGCGTTCCATTATTTCTGGCGGGAGTGTTCATGTTGTCACGAATAACTGTGGTGGCTTTCGTAACAAGGGGAAAACAGCGCTAAACAAATGATAATCCACTTTCTAATAAATGCGTACTGGCATGACCTGGGATAACATGTATTAACAGGTGGATTGAAAAACCTTTAAGATGTTAACAAGCCTTGTATAAAACCAATCCTCACAATACCAAAGTGGAAAATCACTTTAATAAAATTCGAATTTGAAAAATTGTCTTAAAACAGCTCTTCCTTGACGTCAAAATATGATATTATCGCTTCAGAGTATATACTAAAGCCCGACACCACAAAAAAGCAATAAATTGAGGATTGGCCACAATATTCCGTTTATAAAGTATATAGGAATTAAGCACTGTACACAAAATACAATTTTACATTGAAATACTCTGGGGGAAGCATTTGTAGTGGAGAAAGATTTTCACGTAGTAACTCTTATGTAACTCATTGTACTTGCATGTTGAATTTAAAAAATTTAATTGCAATTTTAAGTGCAATTATTTCCTAGGAACACATATACACCAAGCATTTCTGATTGCATTGACTTTTTTTATTTTATCTAGTATTTTATGCCTTTATATATATAATTTCCTGGTATATACAAAAGGAATCTAATGAATATACCGTTTCTTTACCCATTTTAATAAACGAATTCAGATATTCGTGAGTTTAATGCTAGGATTATAAAAATGACAGTACTTACTAATACAATTAATCGAAAAATGATTATTCTAGGGGAATAAGTGGTTCTTAAAAAAATAAAAAATAAAATGAGTGTAGAGAATACGTTGCGAGAAGATCAAATTTAAAGTTTCCATTCACTTTAATGCTTTCACAATAATGCTATCACTTTGCCACCTTCATACTTTGGACCCTCACAGTGAAATTCTTCATCCAAACCTAGCTATTTGTTGTGCTGTTTTCTGAAATATAAGCTATGAGTAGCTTATTACATACTTTCCACCGTTCTCAATATTCCAATAAACATAGTAAGTGTTATATACAAGTTGAGTTAGTATTTTATTTCTGTATGCTACAGCATTACACAATTCGCTAAACTATTCTAACCTCAAATCGGGTCTTCACTTATATCACAAGAAACACTTCTTGCATCCTTCTTCTTCCCTCTACCAGGACCTCTTTTCCTCTTTTTAACAACCTTTGGTATTCCCGATATTATTAGAAAAATATTTAAAATATGAACACTAACAAAAGTAAATGTACAACCATATGTCCCGCAGAGCAAAACATAAAAGTAAACTAAGGAAATATGCTTGATGTTGGTTTCAGCAAGATAGATAATGTAAACAGAAAAGTGGCTAGGTATATTAATATAAAAATAATTGTATTTTGTACGATCAGAAGTACAGGTATAAAAGCGGATATGTCCGATGCCTATCATTGAACAATTATTGTGATGCCGGACGCGGCACACAACAAAAGAGGGTCGAGCTAAGCTACTTCACACCTATACCAGGCCGGTGAGCAAACAAAGGCACTCAAGGTCAGGCTACTTCGCGCGACTGCTTGAGTATACGTGACTAATAAAAATGAGCGCGGTGCTTAACGAAGGATTGCTGGAACCTCCGAGAGACACCCGGCGGCCGGTGTGTTTGTGGAAGTCGAGAAAGGTCCATGTTAGGTCATCCTCGTTAAATAAGGAGGTGAGGAAACGACAGAGAAGAGGGTTACAGACATGAGTCGGTCAATGTGTCAGTGAATGCGAGACAGCTGTGTGTGGTACTGTCGTCCCTCGAAGTGAAGAAGTTTTAACGAGCGTCGAGTGATTGTAGCATCGGTGCTAGTGTATGAGAGAGGCAGTAAAAGGAGTGAAGGCTACGAGAAGAAAACAGTTGTGAGTTGTTATATCACAAAGACTGTGCACTCTATTAACGTCATTAGAAGAGAACTGTGTTTTTGTGCAAAAGTTTAGAAGGAAAATAAGGGGAGAAAAAATAATTGGATTGATTTTGTGTTTTGTCACACTGCTGTCAGTAGTGACGTTCGTAAAATTGTTATATTGTTACATTATGTTAAATGTACTTCTAGTATATTTTAATAAGATAAAAATTTCTAATAAGAAACCAAGGCTTAAGCTTGCAAAAAGTCACCAAAACACAAAACATTGATGTTTATATCCTAAGTGTCTTACAAACTCCCATTAGTGAGATTAATAAATTATCAGATCTCTAGACTACAGCATGCAGAGTAAGGTGTTTGCTGCTTTTGAATTCTATACTTCACAGAAATGACCTTCTAAGGAAGTATCATTGAATTATGTCTCCATCTTCTGACCAACATTCGAATGAAGTCTCAAGCTGTTTGTACAGCAATTAACATAAGCAAGAAGCAGAACTTACTACTGGTGTTATTAAACACACAAGCCTCTCAAGCATTGTCCACACACGGCGTGTGTGTTTAAAAACATCATCAGAAAGTTGGTTGGCATAAAAAAGAACAATTATCATCTAAAAGTTACTTAAAACCGGAACATAAGGTACTTAGTCACCCTTGGGGTATTTATCTGTGATGTGGGATTCCCTTGAGGTCTATGGAGAAAGTATGAATCGGTTGGGCAAGTTGGCCACATTAGCTTAATGATTAGAGCAGCTGCATGTGAAACGGAAGATCCATGGTTCAAATTCTGCCTGTGGCATTGCATTTTTCAGTCCTGATTCCACCTCTCAAGCAGCAGTGTCTCTTATCAGAACTCTGAAAAACTATATCCTTAATAGAGAGACAAAAAAGTGTTTAATGCACATTTCCGGAAAAGATTACTAGTTAAGAGGGTAATATTTGCAGCTAATTAAGAATAATAGAGCCCAGGGTTTGTTTTTTCCTCGAAATTAGTGCCGGGATTGGCTTCAGTGAAATAATAGTCGATCTTCTCCCATTTTTTGTTGCGCACTGGGAGCATCTGGTTCAGATTTCTACGAATACAGCAGTTGTGTAAAAGGTTTGGCCTGAGGCTATGCCTCGATGCATTTCCGTGCACACCCCTTTCATCTCACTTTCTAAGCTCTGGCAACAGCCATGTACCTATTTTATTTCTTACACTGTGTTAACCGATGAATAAAATATATAACATTAATAAGCGGTACAACAATGCATTTGAATTATAATTACCGCCAGTATATAAGGATCTACTATGATAAGATACCCATTAGCCTGTCTCTGAAATGGACTTACCAGTTCACATTATTTTTCGGAGGAAAGTAACACAATCTGTAACTAACAACTGTGAATATAATTCAACATCTTTGCCGTGACATTGCCTACAAAACCTTATTAACAATATCTGTGCTGAAACGTTGTTTTACAAACATTATGCATAGTTGATACACAATAAACATGATATCGAATTTTATGTGCTGGATGTTCCCTCTTAGAAATGGATTTGGGAATAATAAACATATTTAATTAAAATTTAACAAACATGTAAGTACCTTATACTTCATAAAATGATATTGTTCATGTTATTTTTGTTCTTCACTTCATAGCATAAGCAATAAAATGGCTGTTTTGCCTTCAAAGCCCTCCAGCTATTTCCTTCCTTTGGAATAATACTGCATTACTTATTTAGTAAGTCTGTTATCTGAAATTCTTTTTACATCTTTTTCCCACTTTTGTTTGAAATATTTTAATCTTTCATTTATATTAAAAATTCCTAATTCTAGTCTTATACTTTCAATTGTTTTTAGGTCTCGCTTCGTTCATCACTTCACATTTCTTAAGAATTTCATTCTGAAGCCTGTAATTTACTCCGTTGCATTTTAGTTGAAGTCCAAATATCGACTCCGTAAGCTAGTATAGGCTCAGTCATAGCTTTCAAAACTTTAATTTAGTTTCTTTACTATTTTTTCTAAATGTACGACCAAATCGTCAGCCAACAACAATGCATTTAAAAGTTTATTTGAAATTTTAAAACCTACATTCATTATTACTTCCATTTCCTCACTAGATGGTCAATATAAATGCTAAAAATCTGATGTGTTGTACTCCCATGACTTTCTCTACTCTTGTACTAACCATTCTTACAAACTCTTATTCCCATATCTTCTTCGTGTTAGTTGAGATAAACATTTGTACAAATTATCTTATTGCTTATTTCCTTGTAGGTGCAAGGGGAATATTAGAATACAATAGGCCTATTGCGATAGCAAATCTTTCAAAGCTTTGAGATTCTGTTCTCTTTGCACACTTAACATATCAAAAAGGAACAACGATGTTCCATTTCACAGTTCACTTTACAAGAAAATTTATTGAGACATAAATTGTGTATCTTAGCAAGATCTACATTTTTTGTAGAGTATGATTTGGTCTATCTCTAACGGTTTACCAGTTATGCAAAAGACCTCCAGAGTAAATACGACTACAGGGGCTATAGCCAGAAAATCAAGATACACATTTCATTTTTCATAAAAATATCTTAAACATAATGGCATTTTAATCATTAGAGCCATTTTCAAGAAAATCAAAATTTTCGAAAAATTTTCCATGTAAAGGGTAGTTTAGGGTGGGGCTATTTTCTTCAAAATCTTCGTGTGGCATCCTTGAAAGACATTAAACTTAAATAGCAACTTAGAGTTTTAACTGTTATGCTGTCCACAGACTGACGGACACACAGGCACACACACACACACGGACCTTTTTCTAAAAATGCTTTTTTTTATTCAGGGAGTCTCAAAACATATATTTCCGGTGAAATCTCGACATCGAATTTTTGGGTGGAATACAGTTCTTTCCCTACTTACCAGTAGAGAAAGTAAAAGGTGTAGGTTATAAAGTACACCCTTTTCTGACTGATTAGTAACAGTAAACAATTTTCTTTGCTATAATTTTGAGGTTCTAATTTCCCTCAACTTACTGTGATCTCATTTATACTCAACCACGTTCCTAACAGACCATAAATATCTTCATACAGATCTTGTATATATGTTGAAGTTTTTCTATTTTAGCTGTAATGTTCGCGCAATGTGCCATTTTTGGAGCAAACAGTGGCAATGATAGTAAAGTTAATGTACTGGCCACTTGTACTCTGAGATAGCTAATACTGTGACCATTTTAACCTTATACTCGTATAATATTGAATTATGTGCAACTTTGTGTCTCTGTGTAGAGGTTGTGCTGTGGACTGGTTGGAAAGTTATTGGTCAACTAGGTCAATGAAATTTGTTATGCGGTTGTCTTTCTATACCATCGGCTAGAGTAATTTGTTAAGTTCACAGACGCTTATCTATGGTACCTCTTTTTTATCTTTGCTTGTTTTTATCTGTGAATACCTTTTGGTGACAACGTTAAAATACGCATGTCAGTACTTAAATGGAGATTCACGAAAAAGTGAAAACAGAATACGGAGGGTGCATCAGTTGCCTAGTGGTTAGCGTGCTAATCTTCAAATCCAGGTTCCAAGTTTTGTTTACCCATCCTCCTATAGTCTGAATGTGTGAATGAAATCGTGAATGTGTTATAATCAAATGTAATACGAGCAAACCCAAACACCAACTTTACTGTAACACTGTTGTTATTGAGAAATAATTACTCCGAAGATAAAAATCCACCGGTATTAGCTTAGGTGCCACAGGCGGGATATACCTAAATGGAACATTAAATAAGAAAGAGAAATAAAAAAATTGGACCGCCCAATTGAACCTGTAAGCCTAGATACTACATTTTGGACCATTTTGCTCTATAAACCTACCATTCTTTAACAGTGCACGATATAAATAAACTATGTAAGCCTTGAAATCATATATTGGCTTATCTTTCATTGAACCACATATAAGTAAAATGGGCTACATTTGGTAAAAGTAATATGGACTGATCTAGGTTTACTAAATTTATGTTTACTCATTTGTTTAATTCCAGCAACCTGACAAATCTCTTCATTGCTAAAAGTAATATTAGTACTAAATACTAAAATATTGGTATTAGTAATATTAACTATTATATATTGGCTCTCTTAGTTATACGATAACTAATAATTTGATCTCCATGTAAAACGTATTTTTGGTTATAGATAACAGAAGCCAATGCAATTTAAATTTTAAGTAGTTCATTCAAAGAACAATAGATGATGTGACTGTTGATTTATTATTGCAGTTATTATTTTTGTAGTATGGCTTTATATGAATTTATTTTCCTCCCGAAATATCAGCAAAAGTTAACCTTTTTCAAATGATCCTTAACATCTATCGATTTTCTTTTCTGCTTTGAAGACAACAGAACCTACGAGTATATAATGTATTAGAAGAATCGTTTGTGACTGTAGAAAGTCCAATAACAAACTGTTTACATCACAATATTGTCGGATCATAACACATTCCCCTTGTAGGTTTTATATCTAAATTCAATGTTCCCATCAATGAAATTTTTGTTCAAAACAGACCTAATAAGTTCACTAATTTTACTATCGCTGGACACGTTAACCTAAATATGCGCCCTGACTGCTTCTGTATCATAAAACTCAGATTCTATGAATAACAGTCCTCCATTGAATTTTCTATCTTAATAAGCCATCCATGTTTACCTAGAACGCTATTGACATGTTTATTTTCCCTCTCGTACCTCTTTACTTCCTCATATAGCCAACGCCGCTTAATAATGGCACGCAACCACGCAACAGGCAAGTTAACATGCTGGTTACCGAGAGCGATGGCTCAGGCAGTATCTCTATGACCCGGGTTCGGGAGGTCGCGGGTTCGATCTCCTGATCCATTTTCTGTAGATTTTTCCGGGACGCCAGGCAAATGCTGGTAAGCATTTCCTTAAACTACGACGTAGGGGAAATTACACAATGTGTCGGTTCTCCCCATCTCTGGGCTATAAGAAACAATTGAGCATGTTAAAAGTTTATACTACATAAGGATTGCCGGGAAAAGCAGACCAAGAAAATTCCTAGTTCACATTACAATGCGTAGGGCAATATTTCATTGTAGAACCATTATCTTGCTGGATATCACTGCAAGCATTGCCATAAAGTAGGTATATATAGGTAGGTATATATAGGTAGGTATATTTAGAAGCTGTTTAGCATTCACAATGTAAATGTGGGTAATGTAATTTGAACCAGAAATAATTTTTGAGCTTCCAGCAACAAGAATTCACAAGTTAGGGAAAAGTTTTCTCATTATTAGTACTTATGGGTCCCAGGTTCAATAGTGGATAATTTTCTGCTCAGTCTTGATAATATAGTAACATAATAATAATGATATTGTTGATGATGATGATGATTTAATTCCTGAAATAACCATTAGCTGTATTCTAGTTATAAAACAGCCAGTAGCCAATTACTCTGAAGATGTCCCACCAAGTTAAGAGTGAAGCATCAGGTGATACTTTATCGGCTGGAACACGAGATATAAGTCAAGAAACCATATTCTACTATGTTCAGTAGAGTATTACTTTTGGCTAAAATGCTGGAATTCACTCTGATACCTATGCAATAGAAATCTTCAATAGTCTGCATGCAGTGGTATTCTTAAAATTTTAAGCAATCAACTATTTAAATAGGCATGCGATATAGTGATTATACTAAGCATCACACGTAAACATTTAAACATATCTCTCTGCAACTATCCTAACCAAATGAGTGGTGTTGTTGTTGTTGTTATTATTATTATTATTATTATTATTATTATTATTATTATTATTATTATTATTATTATTATTATTATTATTATTATTATTATTATTATTATTATTATTATTATTATTATTATTATTATTATTATTATTATTATTATTATTATTATTATTATTATTATTATTATTATTATTATTATTACTATTACTATTAATATTATTACTATTACTATTACTATTACTATTACTATTACTATTACTATTACTATTACTATTACTATTATTATTATTATTATTATTATTATTATTATTATTATTATTATTATTATTATTATTATTATTATTATTATTATTATTATTATTATTATTATTATTATTATGACAAAACGACAAAGTCAAGTCCGGTTACTTTTCTAGCACTTTATTGTGCTGTAAAGCATTACCACAAATACCCAGTTTTCTTCTCTTCGTTAACACAGCCACAGTCTTTTCGGCTATCACAACTCATAACTGTACTTCCCTTTACCTTGCTCAGTCTATTCAAACTCATTGTTCACTTTTTCTGTTTCTCATACACCGATTACATGATGGAATCAATCTTCATTACGAGCGACATATCTTTCGCGACAACACACACAGCTGTCTTGCACTTACATACGCTGTCCTACTCATATCTGGAACCATAAACTCTTGCTGCTGTTTGTGGTCTTGTTATATAATGAGGATGATGTAATACGCACATTTCACGAACTCCTTCAAATAGACCGGCAGTGACGCAGCTCAGAGGCTCTCGCAGACTTCAGAGAAAACCCCCTTTTTGGGTAGCCGCTTCGATTGTTGTTAGTCACGTACACGCAAACGAGCGTGGCAGGCTGGCCTTGAACACTTTTGTAGGCCCCGCATCTGGTGTGAAGTGGCTTGGCCCCATCCGTCCTTTTGTCGTGCGCTGAGCCTGGCGTCACATTACTTTTGTCCTTACTATTATTATAAGCTTTCCTCATTGAGAGACTGCGTTCCGGCAAACATACCAAACAAGGAATAACATACAATACATACGTATACAGTAATACATATAATAGCAATAGTGTTAAATGAATAATACTCTCCTTTAATATAACATGAGCTCAGGGCGCTGACCACGTCTCACCCTCCAGTCCGCCTGCGGAGCCGTAGTAGTAAAAGCGGGCGTTAAACACTACAACAACAACAACAACCCTCCAGTCCAGCTCCCCACTCATGAATCTGTAGGGGGCAGAGGTGGGGGATGCAGCTACCAAGCATCTTGGTAAGTCTTGTCCCGCTAGCGGTTAGTGTTATTTATTACAATATAAAACCTTTAAATGCCAGACACGCTTATATATGTATGTACTCGTATATAGAGAGATGTTAATGAACTACACCGCAATAACTTATAACTTAAGAGATTGTAGGTGTGACATAACTAATTGAGAGAGGCAACGCCTGGCCCGCGGCTGAACATAAGACTTCTACGGTGTTAAACGTACTGGTATCAGATGTTGATAAGTCGGTGTAAAAGAAAACCCGGATGAAAAATAGCTTCGAATGATTTAGGTGTCCATGTATATTTTAATTTAGTCATCTCGATGGCATTCACATAAACTTTAGAAAGTGACATAATACGATTTTATGTGATCTGAATATGTTAACCGTAGGAATATATAAAGTAACATTAGACTGATCGGTAGAAAATATGCCTCTGGGGGTTAGTTGTTAGTTAATACTTTATGCTGATCATTTCTGTGCCAGACCTGAAAACATATTTCAGAAAAGTAATGAAGTCCTGCATGAGGCCATTTTGATTAAACACTCACAACCTATATCCTGACTATTCTAAGTAAAAGAGCGTTAGAATAACAAAGTGTTTGTATCTCAGAGACCAGATTTGGTCTAGGAAAAGCGTTTTTAGGAAAAGGCCCGTGTGTGTGTGTGTGTGTGTGTGTGTGTGTGTGTGTGTGTGTGTGTGTGTGTGTGTGTGTGTGTGTGTGTGTGTGTGTGTGTGTGTAAACATCATAAATAGAAAAGTCGATTAAAAACCAAACTTGGTATTTAAGTTAAATACATTTCTAGGATGCCACACGAATATTTTAAATACTTTTCTACCCTAAACTACTCTTTACATGTAAAAGTTCTCGAAAATTTGTATTTCCTCAAAAATGGCTCTAATGCTTTTAATTAAAATACCATATGTATAATTCTTAAAGCAAACGAAATGTATATTTTGAACTTTCTGGCTATAGCCATATAGTCATGTTTATTCTTGATGACTTTTGCATAATTGGTGAACCGTAAGACGTAGACCAAATCTTACTGTACAAAAATGCAATACCGTTAAAACATACAGTGCATGTTTTGTGAAGTGAACCATCGTGAACTTATTCCTTGTTATCTGTGTGAGTTTTTCCAATACTTTACTTTTCTCAAATGGAAGATCGTTATTCACTTTTTATCTATTAGCTGTGCAAAGAGAACGGAATTTCAAGGCTTTTATATAGCAACCAGCTTTAAAAGATTTGACTATTGCTCAATGCCTACCCATATTCCCCTTACACCTACAAAATTTTACAATAAAGTTATTTTGCAAGAGTAGCTAGTACAAGAGTAGGGAAAACGTGTGAGTGCAACGCATCAGACTTTTATTCTGTGTGTTTGAAATCTCTCGCTGCAAATTGCGAAAGGCACAGGAACAGTTTTAGGATATGGGATACACCTAGGTAGACACTATGATTTATAGAACATTCTGGACTGCAATGTCTATCTGTATAGTAGCGACTATGATGTTCTATTAAACTCCCGCCAACATTCCTTAGCCAAATTAACTTTTGGAAGCCTTAAACAGCTGTTATTTAACGTCTGTTCTATCTGATGTCTAGCTGGTGCGCTTGCATTCATGGTGTATACATTTTTGTTGACATCGGTGATGCTGTCCTAGAACCGCACCCTCTAGTTACCGAAATGCGCCCCGGGGTGAATGTGCATACATGTGCCACGCCCTTTCACCGAAAGGCGCGGCGCTGATCTCCCTTCAACCTCCTGGGTTTCTGCTAACCTGCAATACACAACAGTTACTGCTTCCGGCATTAAACTCGCTTACCTAGTTAAATGCCCGAAGACATTGTTCTTGTTCTGTCTTAATTCCTGGATTGTTTGTTGCAAGCCACTAACGTAGCAATTGTTTCTATCAAACGTTTTATTGGTTGTAGTACTTCTTGTTATCACTATGCCTTGGGCTGTGTGCCCGTCCTTTGAATTATCTTCCTTCACTCTTCGATCATTGCAATTATAATTAGCAACTAACGTTGGAGCTATTTCTTGTGAACGAACTATATGTTCAGCTTCTTTCTATTTTCCTAAAGCTTTTACCTTTTCTGCTACGTATAGTTAGTAGGGGAAGTATTGTATTTGACCCAAAAATTTTATGTCGAGATTCAAGCAGAAATATGTTTTGAAGCCCCGAATTAAAAAAAAAAAAAAAAAAAACACACACACACACACAATATATGTGTGTGTTTGTGAACAGCATAAGTCGAAAACAAAAAGTCGGTTAAAAATACAACGATTTTGAAGAAAATTTCCGTTAACAACCTTTTACATAGAAAATTGCTCGAAAATTTTTATTTTCTCGTATATGACCCTAGCGATTTTGATTAAAATGCCATATGCTTAAGATATTTTTATGGCAAATGAAATGTATATTTTGAATTTTCTGGCTATAGCCTATGTAGTCCTGCTTACTGTTGATGACTTTTGCATACCTAGTAAACCTTAAGAGATTGGTCAAATCTTACTATACAAAAAGTAAACCTCGTTAAACTCTAAGTTATATCCAAATGCACTTTGTTGTGGAGTGAACCATTTCAGAGATATTCCTTTTTAATTGTGAGAGTTTTGCAACAGATATGTTTCTCAAATGGAAGGCTGTTATACACTTTATCTCTTGGCCGTCCAACAAAATCGAAATTTCAGTGCCTTCGTATGGCAATCACACTTACAACAGATGACAATCGCTTAAATCCTACTATATTACCCTGTCTACAGTAAAATTAGCATTATCAGATATATGTTTTTGTGCAACATCAATAACGTATGTTCAGCTATTTTCACGACTGTAATTCTTAAAATGTTGTTCTTTTTAATCAATCAGTAGCGCATAATAACGAACTATACAAGGATAGAAAATATTAAATATTAAATGTAGAACCTATTATACAAATTAAAGTTTGCAACAATAATATCTGGTGTATTTATTGGCTTATTGATTAAAATACAGGATTTATACATTGCATTTTCCAATAGCGCAGAACGTGCGGCTGTGTCAGGCAGTAACAAAGCACTGCAACAATATCCAGTAAAAACTGAATTGAATGAAACATTTGCCACAAATTACAGTAATTTGATTTGTGCGACACACAGTCGCGTATTCCAATTACATTTAAATTACACAATTGCTTAAATTGTGAAGTTTAAAATCAATACATCACACACTTGTGCTCGAAGTAGATTACATTTTCATATTTTCCTGGGGTGTATTTCACAATTTGCATCCCAATTTTTGATATTATAAGCGAATAATCCTATGTTGTTTAAATGTTCTCCCCATAAGAACAGTCTGTGAACGTTTAAAATAAGATTACTTAAGCGTACTTTAAAATGTTTTAATCAAGTTGAAGTGTTATAGGTTAGGTTAAAAGCTGCAGCTCGAAAATGCTTTGTCCATCGACTCAAGCATAATGGACAAAGGAGCTTTTTGGATTGCGAAATTCTTCAAATATAAATATCTGGTGCATTTCCAACAGCATCAGATGCAATAAAGATCCTGACTTCCAACTTCTCCTCCTTACTATAGTTGCCTGGTGCCGTGGCTCGATACGTGAGCCATTATCTTGGTTTTTCTCTGTACTATCCAGTGATGTGGGTAGGTTAGATGTAGAATGGCACGTACCCCATTGCCTTGGGACCATATTACCGGATATTTTACTAGAAGACCTGGCCAACTGTGATGTAAAAGTTATATGTAAATGTATCTCTCAACCGCACCGAGTGGGATGGCTCAGGTGGTAACGTCTGTGACCCGCATTCGGCAGGTCGTGGGTTCGATCACATGGCAGAGCTTCCTGGACTTTTTCGGGGGCTTTTCCGGGCCTCTCAGGCGAATGCTGAGAAGGATATTTACTGAAAATCCCCCTAATCTCTCTCTTTCATCTCATTTAGTTCATTCTCTGTTTCCGACCTTTGCAGACTGTAAATGTCAGTGGGTCGCCGGTAAGATGCATTGCGATGGAACTTGAGCTCTATAAATACAGTGTTCTCTGCGGAGACCTGGAACTCAGCCGAGCTGCAGAAATGCCTGCATCTGTTAGGGACCAACCGTAGTACTTCTGCCTGTGATGGGTTCAGGCCGCCTGTAGGGTACTCTCATATTATCCTTCCTCCCGGGGTCTGACACACAAAAGCCAAGCCATCGGCCGACATGCCAGAACCGCTCCCCCCCCCCCCCCCCAAGGGCAAGACAAGAATCTCACAATCGCGAATAAGTAGAGCCCCCATAAGAGGTTCATGGGCAATGCCAAATCGGATGGTCTACCAAAAACTGGAGAGACTTGGCGTTTTTCTATTCCTATTTTCAGTTTTCTCTTTGAAGTACATAGTAGGCAGAGGTGTTTCATTTAAACCAAAACTTCGTTACCGAGATTTTTCTGGATATACAGGTTTTGCGGTCCACAGTATATAAAATGCATTTTCAGAAAGAGGCATGTGTGTCCGTGCCTCCAAATGTCAAAAGCAAAACAGGAATTCAGTAAAATATCAAACTTCGTATTAAAATTTAGTACCTTCTAAGGATGCTACATGGAGGTTTCTCAAGAAAATACCTCCCACCTAAGTTACCCTTCTCATTTTTCAAACGTTTTTATTTTCTCGAAAAGGCTCTAACTATTTAAGATAGACACAACCGTAATTCTCAAATTTACAAATCTCCTTAAAGTGTAAATTTATGCCACAGTAGTTATATTTCTTGTGGAGATGACCACGTTGGAAATATTGCTTCTCGCTGGTTTGAATTTTAAAATACATGTTCTCTTCTCCAATAGGAATTAGTTACTTGATTGTTCAAATGCTGATCATGCAAAGAGAATGGAATGGCTAAGCTGTTACTTAGCGACCGCTCTTAAAGGTTTGGACTATCATATAAGTCTAGCGGATTCTATTACTCCCATTGAAGGAATACATATGTATAAAACCATCTCTACAAATATATTTCAATTAACGTGACGTCTATAGAAGAATAACTGTTTTAAAATAATTTGTTAAGGAATGTGTAGAAACAGCTATGTGAGTGTAGCATATCAGATTTTTTTCTCTCGTGTTAGCAGAATTAAAACATACTTTTCGTGTAAACACCACGAACGTCATTAATATGGCTGTAGGGCAAATTTTAGTTCATTAGCGTATTTCTAGGGCTGGATTACCTTCTAATCTAGTGCTTTATTTTGATTGATGTAACAAGTATAATTGCTGTCACGAAAGATTTCTAGCAACCGAAGATTGGCTATTACGCATCTCATAAGCTGTTGCTGCACTGCTTGTGGATGGAGAATTAGGGACACTGTCAACAATCTGTTCTAGTGACGTCACTGTTCTTATGCTTTTCTTAACTCCCGAAGGATCCATCTCCGGAAAGTTGTTTTTCCCAGTCGTTAATGCACAACAGTAAACATGCTGTAATGAGGCAAATCTCCCAGGGTTAAGATTTTATGACCCTTTCGTCTTTCCTACAAGCGGTACATACACGATAGATGTCAGTGAGTTTCCTATACGTAAACTCGATCATTTTTCAGTTCCTGGATGTTTCAGAATCTGTGAAGTTTTATGTGAGTGGATCAGCTCAGTCTACTCCTTCATATGCGTGCTGAGTTTGCTTACCGATATCTCTTCCAGGATTCATAATTTCGCTGTACATTTAATTGCTATCAATTAAACGTATATTGTTTTTAATTTATTAAAATATGTATAAAGGATTTTAAAACGAATTAAAAGATACATAAGCAATGTTCCACAACTGTGGGGAAAACAAAACATAAAGTTGGTCAGATGAAACTGGCACATTGATTATCACACTCATTTGAAACAAACTTAAAATGAATAAATTAATGTGTCCTGTATTTACATTCATAATACATATACTATAGCTGTAAATGTACGGTAATTCAGACCCAAGATTTCAGAATCACCTTTTTCTAGCACTTTGTTGCTTTAAATATTTTTCGACTTAACTGATATGTCTAGGAGAAGGCCAAGATTCGTATTTTTGTCCGTTTAAATTATAAAATTCATTCTTCGGACGTTTCTTGCTTCCTTCTTCGTTGTGAGATCTTCAGAACATATAGTCCTGTATGTATCTTCATTTTATGAGCTAAATTTTGAAATCTGTGATGCCTAATTTGTGATTATCGTACTTATTCTTATTTTTAACATCGTGTTGAGCTGTTGGTAGCATACTTTACAATTTGCGGTAGAAAATAATAGAAAGAAAACAAGAATACTTCGGAGTACATTCTAATCCACTATTAGCTAAAATAGAAAGAAAACAAGAATACTTCGGAGTACATTCTAATCCACTATTAGCTAAAATAGCCTAGATGATAGTGGCCAATAGGGAATACAAAGGAGTGCACCATGGATGAAACAAGAAGGTGCAATTGTTATATTGATGACACAGCTTTATCTAGAATTTTCACACCAAAAATACCGAAACCCACACCTCAAGGGGCCTACTTCGATAGGTATGGCTTTGGAGCATCGCGGCTCCCGAGCCATACTCTTGATTGGGTTCCTCTAAGGGGTGAGAGAGCATATGCTAAACGGCCAATCAACTTTGGTCCACTTTTGTGTTTGACCTCCCACCTGATACCTCCCTGCACACAGTATGATGGATAACCTACGCGCGGGTTGTAGATGGATAGGAAGACGCTGGGTAACCGCGTAATTCCCGGCCCCTGGTTATCTGTAGGATCTATGTGCGTATCCGCTGATAAAGGTCAGTACCGTTGAGGGGCCATTGCATATTACACCAGAAGAGCGTGTTCCGGCACATGGCTGCGCTATGATGCTTGTCAGGGATGATGTGTATATGAAATCTATACCCTTATGGTCTGATATACAATCAGTCATCGTAAGGATTCTACTTCCAACCGTTTAGTTTAGCATTTGTAACCTTTATTTGCCTCCGTATCTTGTCTTCTCGGCTATTGATTTAGAAGATGTAGTTTCTCAGTTACCAACACCATTTCTGTTGGTGGGAGACTTCAATGCGCACCACCCACTTCGGGTTTCAAGTCGCGCTTGTGCGAGAGGCACCTTCATTGCTGATTTCTTGGACAGTACAACCTAGCTCTCCTCAACACTGGAGAGCCTACATTTATTTCTGACTCCTTCAATAGTTTTCCACACCTTGATATTGCAGTTTGTTCACCTTGGTTGGCAGTCACCTTACAATGGAACGTCATCTCTGATTTACACTCTACTGACCACTTTCCAAGTCTTATTAGTCTCTTAATGCAAAATGCATGTTCCACGCTTATGCCTAGATGGTGCTTGGGCCATGCCAACTGGAACCTTTACAACGAGCACAATTATTCAGCGAATGATTTGGCACAGCATCTCACGGAGACGATTCTCTTTGCTGCTGAACAATCTACTCCGCGGTGCCTTTCCACCGCTGTCGATTTTCTGTCCCCTGGTGGACGGAAGAATGTCGGAATGCCATTCATGCTCAAAGGCGTACTCAGGGCTTTCCAATGTCACCCTACGTTTGATAACCTAATCCAGTACACGAAAATGAGCCCCAGGTCCAAACAAGACCTTTAAAGTTAGCAAAAAGACATCATGGGGCATTTAACCGACATACACCTTTCTCGGTTGTGTGGGATAGGGTAAGGCGTGTTGAAGCTAAATCGACCCATATACCCATAGCGGGACTGAAAGCAGCCACAGGAGCTGTTGTTGATTCATATAATGTGGCCAGCATGTTTGGCAGTGCTTTCGCTCAAGTGTCTAGCTCGGAAAAACTACTCCCCTGAGTTCCTTCCAATTAAAATGCAGGTGAAATCTCTAAGCTGCACGTTTCGTTCTAGAAAGGTAGAAGATTACAATCGCCTTTTCGTGGCGGAGTTAGAATATCCTCTTAAATTTTCGCGAATATCAACACCACGACCAGAGGGTATTCATTTGCAAATGTTACAACAGCTCCCTCCTGAAGGTACGGCATTCCTGCTCGAGGTCTGTAATCGTGTTTGGGTTGACAGTATACTCCCAGAAAATTGGTGGGAGGCCACAGTTATTCCCATCTTGAACAGGCATCGGCAAACATGTACTCAAAGAGGCTTCAGTATGGCGTGTCAACATGCAACCCGCAATGCACATGACGTAATGTAGAACAGGGGAAGGCATTGACCTTCGTTCAGAGTCAGTGGTGGACACGCTCGCTGCAGAGTACAATAAGGATTAGTGCACATACTTGAATCCAGCTATTTTGGTGTACGATACGTCAGGTAGGCCTAGATATTTGAGCAATATATTTCAATTCACTTCTGTTTGCAATGTACCATGAACATCTTGTGATATATCACAAGTAGTCACTCTCAGTATAGCACGCAAATGATCATCTGCTAATCGCGATAGAAGATGTTTTTAGATTCAGTTTCTTTTCTTCTACACATTTTTAAAATGCTTGAAATAATTCTGTCCCTATTGTATGTTCCCCAAGTGAAATGACTTCAAGTATATATTCTTGTATCGAGGGGTTGTTAGTAACTCCACGAGTGAAAATTACCAATTGTGCTGTGTCAACGTTATCAGTGCTTTCATCCAATGCGAGAGAAACGGCTATAAATTCATGGACCTCGGGGTGTAGTCTTTTTTTGGTTATTTCTGCTATTTTATGTATCCTTCTCTTATGGTTCGTGGTGATAATGTAATATTACTGAAAATATAATATTGTTCAGGGCAAATTATGTTGGCAACTTTACTCTCACATTTTTTTATGAAATCTCCATCACTAAAACACCTCAATGACTGAGCAATCTCCAAAGCAACAGCATAGCTGGCGTGAAGTTGTCTATCAGTTATAATATTTGAATTAATATTAGGTGTATTATCTGTATTATCTTTGAGCTGTTGCAGTTGGTTAGTCCAATCTAGAGCTAAAAAAATGAAATGAATAAAGGACACCACGTCAGTGTTATGCTACTTTAAATCGTGGTGTAAATTTTGAATACATGCTTGTCTATAATTGTATGGTGATCTTATGACATGTATCATAATGCCGCTTGATATTCCATTGATGAGTGTCTTTTTGAACTTTAAAAGCAGAACAAACACCTTACGTTCCTTACATGATGAGAGAAGAAATCATCAAAGTTCTATTCTATATATCAACTTTAATAGACCAGGAATAATTAGATCCGCTCTAATTCTATAAATATACTAAGACTTTAAGTTAAATAAACTAATATGCTTTAAAGTTATAAACAAATAAATTTATCTTTAAGTCTTAGTATTAAACTACACTTTGACAGACATGTTTAGAAGTGCAGGTAAATACGACAGGACAGTTCGCCCGTGATCGGTGTGTATGCAGTGCTAGTTAAGGCTGCGAGGGAGGGGGAGGGGGAGACAGAATAAGCGCTGCCCCTGACACGACATAGTTGCGAGGCCTCATTGAGTACATGTTTGCCGATGCCTGAATTCTTGAAGGTTGGAAAGGACCGTCATCTTCCCTCCAGCTATGGTCCTATTTCAGTTGCATTTGCAAGGTGATTGGTATGGTGGTTGGAAAGTCGTAACCTACTAACATCCAGTGTGATTTTTGACGACGCCGTTGAACTGTAGACCATCTGTGTTAATATCGACACAGATAATGGACGGATTTATAAAGAACTGTCAAACCGTTGGTATAGTTTTCGATCTCGAGAAGGCTTATGATATATGCTGGCGAACAGGGATTCTGCGTTCCCTGTATATCTGGAACATAGTGGACGCCTACCGCTGTTCATTCAGGAGTTTATGAAATACCACTTTTTCCAAGTAAGGAGGGAGTACCTCAGGGTTCGATACTTAGTGTCACGCTCTTTGCTATAGCAATTAATTACATCTGGAAAGGTGTTCCACCTGGAGTTTCGTCATGTCTGTTAATTAGCGTAAAACTTCTTTGCACGATGTTTATGCAGTCTGTAGTTTGTCCTATATTCACTCTTCTTCTCCAAATCTGTCTCTTGCTTTATGGAAATTATTCCCATCTTGCACGTGGAACATGTATCAGTGTGTGGTGTCTTAAATGAGAGACTAAAAACACTTATAAAATATAAACTTGTATTGGATATAGAGCACGTGGATAGTTTTTCCTCTCCTCTCTTTTCGCAAAATATTGTCCACGTGATTTTAATATTTAATTCCGGTGATAGGTAATTCCTTGAAGATTTTCGTCTACTGTAGTGGCTTTCTGTGCACCTGTAGCTCTTCATATCATTTTTCACAGCAAAGATAAGTTCGTTGTCCTTTGTACCAGTTCTATCCCCTCCTCGATTTTCTTTGGGTGAATTCCCAGAAGAATAAAATTTTCTTGCAAGGAAGGACAGTATATCCTTAGACATGCCTGCTATTCCCTGAAAACTTGCAGCACAGATCAGTAAAACATCTCCATTTTTCTTTCTGATGCTATATGTAATACTCACAGATTGTTTACTTTTAGAATTTTCCTCCTTCACCTTCCTTCGTTTTGGAGAATCAATTGTCATGTATGTAAGCAGGAACTTGTCTTGGTCCACTTTATTTAGATGTTTTGCTTTATTATGGGACTCATTAATATCTTTATATATCAGATCTCGTACTCTGCAATCCTTACTTTCCCTCTTTATTGACTTCGATGGATAATCTTGAATTCCGTGGTTACATTGTATGGGCGGTTCTTTATTATTAGGTTTTGTAGCTTGAACAAGACGTTTCCTTCTATCTTTCCTGCCACCATCAGATTCAGTCTCTGGAGAATCAAACCCTGTACTTTCGTCCATGACTGAGCTTGTGGTTGCGACAGACTGGTTCAATCTATGTACATAACACTAGTGACACAGTCATAGAAGTGATTCAGAAAATGTAACATTCTTAACTTGCGATAAACAATGGTTTTAAACAGTGGTCTATGTTGCAGTAATGCCACGCTATCCTGAGTGTGGAACATGTTTGATTGTTAAGGCTTTGTAATGCCGCTTTGAGAGTGATGTTGATAAATGGTTCTGAAAGAGTATGTGACAACAGACTTTGTTGTTGATATAAACGCATGCCAAGTAGTATTGTCATTCTCTTCCCTTCGAATCAGAAAAGTGCGGGATAGTACCAAATTAATCATTCTCTGTGTTATTTAGCCGCGGGAAGGCTTTGAAATAATGATGTGGTTTTTGTATAGCATTTAATTCCAGGAAAGCAAGATCGGACAAGCGGAATATTGCACATTATTATCAGGTCAGTGATGGGTTTTGACAGGTGGCAAATCTTTTCATTTAGATTGTGCTGTATCGAGTTTTGTAAACTCGCTGTGCATGCGCTCTATGGAGTTATGAAGAAACGCTCATAATTCACTATGCTATACACAAGGCAAATATTGAGTTATGCAAAATCGGATTTCACAGTCTAATTAGTGGCATCGAAAACATACCGATCCCATAATAACTCATTTTCTCAAAATTAATGCTCTATCGAGTTTTGAAAAAACGCTGCTCAAATATTCATTTTAATTTTAATTATTAATACTTAAAAATAGAAGGGAAAACGAAAAATATATTTCTTAAAGAAGCAGATATTGTTTCTTTAACTATTTACCTACAGCCCAGAAACTCTCCCTTTAAATCAAGGAATTATTGTTCACTTTATCCTGGCAGGGAAACTAAACGGTACGTTTTATTCAGCAGGGTAAATGCCAGGAAGAAATTCATGTGTGCGACAAAACATGTGGTGAATGGGATTAGTTTGACTCAGAGAAGCGTCTCTAAGTGGATTTAGAGATAGATGCTATATAAACAGGCTCCTGTTTCACCTACTTCTAGACACATTAAGTAAGGTTTACTCCTAGCTCCGTTCTATACCATTATACCTTTTCGTTTACAATGCTTTAATTTTGGTTGCCTTGATGACTGAAATTTACAATCTAGGTCTTTCAAAATAGGATTTTAAAACACAAATTAATATTTATTTAAGATTTATTTTACGCAAATGGTATTTTATTTATTTTATGTGCGATAATCATGGGCAACAAGATGGTTATTTTAGAGTTTAAGATACGCCATAGAGTCTGCTGACTGCACGGTATGTTAATAATACTCTTCGATTTTGTGTAACTGAAGGGGATGTATATTTACCATTGAAAATAAGAAATAGTTCACTTTGAGTATGAAACGTTAGTTTACTTGATATTTCTATCTCAATTTTATAGTCTATGTACTAAAAGATAACCTAATGAGTACCATATATTAGTGATATTTTTTAAGGTCCGATTGGTTGAAAAATCAAAACCATAGTGAAAATCAGAAATATTTTATTTGCGACATTTAGCTACACCTATATGATACTTCTGCGCCCAAGTAGAATTTTTCATAGCATAGTACCAACTTTCTAATCCCCTCGTAATAGAAGGCAGCTGCCTGTGCTATCAACCACTTCGGTCGTGGTGGTATACTTAGCTGACTTCGAAAATTTGGGAAACGAATCAATGAACATAGAAATTGTGAACCGACGAAGTTCTGGATGCGCTTGATTCACACGGTGAACCAGATCATTGTTCTTCTCTTACCGCTTGGATCATGAACATCCGTACGTCCTGCATCAAAGCTCCTGCGCCATTGCCGAACTTTGCTGTCGCTCATGAAAGTTTTACCGGTACACCATTCATTCGTGTATGAATTCCAACTGTATTGCACTCCTCCGCACAAAGAAATCGAATTACAGCGCTAACCTCACATTTGACGGGAGACTATTGTTTTGGGCATGTTTAAGTGCTCGCTGCACCCTCAGAACTGACAGGTGCAACGTGACATGATCAACAGGCATACTAGAGACACTGCAATACATCAGTTTCAACTAATTTTCACTGTAGATTTGGTTTCGTGACCGATCGGGACTTGAAAAGGAATATCTCTCGTATCAGAGCTTTTTACTTTCTCCACTGGTAAGTAGGGCAACTATCGTATTCCACCCAAAAATTCGATGTCGAGATTTCACCGGAAATATGCGTTTGAGACACCCTGAATACAAAAAGCATTGTTAGAAAAAGGTCCGTCTGTCTGTCTGTGCGTCTGTCATTCTGCAGACAACATAACCCAAAAATGAGAAGTTGGTTAAAAACCAAAGTTGGTATTTAAGTTTAATGTGTTTTAAGAATGCCACAGGAAGATTTTGAAGAAAATAGCCTCACCTTAATTTTTCGATAATTTTTATTTTCTTGAAAATGCCCCTAACGATTTTGAAGTGTCATATGTTTAAGATACTTTTATAACAAATGAAATGTATATATTTTGAATTTGCTGGTCATAGCCTACGTAATCCTGTTTACTCTGGATGAATTTTGAATAACTCATAAACCGTAAGAGATAGACAAAATCTTACTATAGAAATAATATAGATCTCGCTATAACACAATTTATGTCCAAATAATTTTTTAGTAGAGTGAACGATTTCGGAGGTGTCCTTGTTATTTGCGACAGTTTTGGAAAACTTATAACTTTCGTGAAATGGAACGTCGTTATTCATTTTTTATATGTTAAGTGTGCAAAGAGAACGGGATCTCAAAGCTTTAAAAGATTTGACTATCGCTCAGAACCTACTGTATTCTCATATTCCCCTTGCCCCTAAAAGGAAATAAGCAATAAGATAGTTTGTACAAATGTTTATCTCAACAAACACGAAGAAGATATAGGGCTAAGACTTTGTAAGACTGGTTAGTACAAGAGTAGAGAAAGTCATGTGAGTACAAGCATCAGATTTTTATAATTGTGTTAAAATGTATTATTTAGCCGAGATGGTATTATTCATTAGCTAAAATGTTTTAATCGTAACTTTTATGCAATTCTAACAATAGGTGGAATATTCTTTTTATTAAACACTCTTTAAAACTATACGAGAAGTCACACAAAACTGTTTGTTATCACTACTGTTATGCCTTGTGGGTATATATGAGGTGATTAATGAAGACGCGGAACTATAAAATGGGGTTTAAGCGGAAAACTGGGGAATCAAGGATACGCTGATAATATTGTTTGGTTGCCTACAGATTCACAGAGATAAGTGGTAAATTACAAGAATTAAATCAACTTGTATCTACAGCTGCTTAGAGACAGATCTAAAACCAAAGAAATGAATATTTACAATAAGGTCCCCTCAAACTTGGTGCTGGAAGGAGAAGGTATTGAAGCAACAAATAATTTGTAAACTCATGGAGTATGATCATCAAGAAAGGAGGTACATGGTCTATATTAAAATTAGGAAACAGGTTGATTTCATATAGGTAACTCAAATGTATCTGAAAATCGACGGCGGGAAAAAAGGACGAAGAAAATGTTTTTAAAACCTCAAATGTGAAATTTATAGGCCTTGGAAGTCGATCCTCTTATGTTTATATAATAAATGACAACGGTTCCCAACATTGACGTGAATAATTCTGTCTGAAATAATAAAATTTATTTAGCTAAACAATTAGCTAAATTGTAATAAAGCGTTAACAAATAAAACCCTTTACGAGTTTTATATGTGGAAGAGTTATTTCTAATTGTATATATTGCACAATGATCGATCTGAGACCGGGACCAGCAGAACAAAATGTGTCACAAGTATATGACTGCAGCGGTACAGAGGCATTTAAACATTAATTTAACACAACTACACCGTTTAACTTCTGCTTCTTCCTTACCTCATTACCTTTCCCTTATGCAGGACTTACACCCCCTAGGACCAGTACCTAGGGTCAGATGCCTGTCGGGCAGCACAGAAATCTATGGACCGGACAGAGTGAAGTCCTGGAATCGTATGGTCAGCCAAGCACCAGGTATGATAGTGAGGAAGAGAATGATATGAAATGCAGCTGAAATCGATGAATGGAAAGGGGCAATTGGTGGAATGAGTGGCGGGGGAAACTGGAGAACCCGAAGAAAACCTGCTTAGACACCGCTTCGTCCACCACGAATACCACATGCGGGTCCCTGGGATCAAACTCGGGCCACCTAGGTAGCAGGCGAACGGTCTAACCACTCAACCACGGCACCGCCTACTACACTGTTTAGCACAAGAGTTAAATACATCTTACTCTATGGGTGGAAAACCTGGAAATCGACCAAATTAACTCAAAATAAACTGAAAGTTTTCATAAACAGATCTCTAAAAATTATCATGGAAGAAAAATTGTTACAAACATGGAATTCGAATGGAATTCTCCAAAGATTAAGTAGGTGAAGAGGAACGTTGTGTAATTCAGTAATAGTTGGAGTTGGGAAAAGTTGGAGTCATACATAGAAGAATTGCAAAGCTTTGTAGAATCAATTCCAAAGCAATAGTGGAGTTAGTTATTACCAGCTTCAGAAGCGCAATAGTGCAGCCTTGAGTTCATGATTTTGCGAATGCAACACCATATACCTCTGACCTGAGAGGGCGGAAGTCAACATTCATTGAATCGTTCAGTAGCCGTGTTTGACAGGTAGAATTCTTAAGTCAAGTTGTGTTACTAGCCCGCGACCGTATGAGTGCACTTGTTTTCTTCAAACACATAACGTTATCAGTGCTAGCAATCAGAGGAACGCCAGGGACAAGGCGATGCTAGGAGTAATGCACTAACACAATTATAATAGTGCTACATCGGTAGACCTCAGCAACTGGGAACTCTAGCTGACAACGCCTATGATGCCCCGCTCAGTTGTTCTGTAATTCTGTGACTTTAGTTCAACTTCCCACCGAATACACAAATATCATGGCCAACTTGCATCCCTCTGTTGTGGAAAGACGGATCTAGTATACACAATTTTCAAACGTGCGCTTAAATCCTAGAATTTGGAGAAAAGAAGTGTACTAGATGTTCTGAACAAGGACCTATCTCTTCCATGATACAGATATAACCATTTCATTCAACTTCATGGATCTTATTTTCCCAACCTGAACTATTGGTATAGTAGGTAAAGTAAATGCAATTCTATCCATGAGAGAATGCAGTTAATTTCATAACAATGTTCACAGTAAATAGAAGAATAACTAACATTTTAGTTATCTTCAATTAGGAGCATCTCTAAATAGTTTTCTTTACATGGCGGTTAATGTCCTATTACATTAAAATTATCGTCAAATTCATTTACGTTATGGTCCACTCAGTGAACCACACATTGTGTCCAATGAACCTCTTTTACATCGTGGTAGATCTTGAAAATAAACATCACGTAACTTTCACACTATTGTGAAAGACACAATTAATACGATTTAATCCAGCAGAAATGGAAGATACAAAAACTTGTTTTGAATTGTGTTTTCGTGGTAGCTTAAACATATAGGTCCAGGAGTCAATTCAATCTACTCTGCAAATCATAAGAATTAGTGAACAAAAATTCTGGAGTAGCCGATAAGCAATTAAGTTTACTTGCTGTACCTATAGGAAGGTAGAATATGTTCAGTTTTAACTGCTTTCCAAGTAATTATTACGATACAATAACACCCATCACAAGTGCCAGCCACAAAATTAATAATTCCTTTCTGGACTAAGTATTTCAGTAATTTAACATTTTCTCTGCCTTTGAAAAGACCTCAAACATAAGCTTGAAAGCACCTACGGCCTAAAGTGATCCTAGCAAGCTTTTAAAAGTGAACCTTTGAAATCTGAAAGTACAAAGTTAAAAATAAATTCTATCCGAGAGGGAAAGGCCCTAATGCGAGCCACAAAGGTCAAACACCAGCATAAAGCCTTTCTGAAGTTACTTGAAGCATTTCAGCTGACAGCTTTCTACAGCGGTCTAGAACACATATTCCTCTACTTTTATCTCTATGACCAGTATTTAAAAGCAAGCGGATAAAAATGCATTCCTTGTCACTTCAAAGCAGCTATGCATTTCCCTTTATCGAAAACTAAACATAATTGAAAGTCTTTAGGAAAGCTTCATAAAATAATATCGTTGTTTCTTCAATAAATCCTATGTAAATGCTTTCCTTAGTAGAAAAACAACGGTTCAAAGTCGGATTTATCGTGATTTTGTCAAACATCTGAGTACTGTTGGTGGAAATTACACATCAGTGAGAACACATTAAACTAAATGCTCGCTTTAAGAATCGTTGCATTGGTTAGTGCATACTCTGTGGAAATTACAACTGTTTAAGCTACAAAGTTGAATAAGAACTAATTTGGTGTTTTGCATTCAAATAACTTCTGCCTCTCAGTTTTCTTCAAACTATTCTTACAGAAACTTGTTCCTCAATGTAATACTTGTTGATCAAAATAAACTTCCATTAAATATTTAAACATTTCGTTTTAAGTAATAGCATACAAGAGATAAAATATTAGTCAGATTTTTAAAAGCACATATGTTGGCTTTGAACGTTGTATGACCATGAGAAAATCGAATAGCGACTTGCCACTAACCAAAAGTATAGTTGAATACTCAGATTAATAATTAAGAATAGTATGGAAATGATTAGCGCCACATAAAATATTTCACAGAAAATTTACTTTAATAACATACATTGTTTGTGATTAAAGATTTCGCTTGTCACACTTTACCATTTATAAGAATAACTTTACAGAACATTCAACGTGTATATTTTATTTAACGTATAGCACATATGTTATTTAATCAACTTCATTAGTCATTTCTACTTTTTCCACTACGTTTAGTAAAGTAGAGGAAGTATTGTATTCCACCCAAAAATTTGATGTCTAGATTTCACCGGAAATATATGTTTTTAGCCCCCTCCTCCCTGAATGCAAAAATAGCATTTTTAGAGAAAGCTCCGTGTGTCTGTGTCTTTGTGTCTGTCAGGTTGTGGACAGTATAACTCAAAGACAAAAAGTCGGTTAAAAAGCAAAGTTGGTATTTAAGTTTAATGTCTTTCAAGGATGTGACACAAAGATTTGGAAGAAAATTGCTCCAACCTAAACTAAGCTTTACATGCAAAATGCTTCTAAAATCTTGATTTTCTTGAAAATGGCTCTAACGATTTTGATTAAAATTCCATATGTTTCAGATATTTTTATGGGAAATTAAATGTATATATTTAATTTTCTGGTTATAGCCCATTTTTTGCTGAGCGAACCATTTCGGAGATATTCCTTGTTATTTGTGTGATTTTTGGAGAACTTATACTACTGTCAAACGGAACATCGTTATTCATTTTCTATGTTAACCGTGCAAAAGGAGCGGATTTGAAAGCTTTAAAAGATTAACTATCACTCCAAGTCTACTGTATTCCCATAATCTTCTTGTACCTACAAAAAAAAAAATAATAACAAAATTTCTGCAAATTTTTATCTCAACTAAGACGAAGAAGATACAGGAATAAGAGTTTGTAAAACTGATTAGTACAAGATTAGAGAAATTCATGAGTGCAACACATCAGCTTTTTATAAAATTAATAACTAAATATGTTCAAATTTAAAGGTAGCTCTAGATGAAGGAATTTTCTTGAAATCTGAGATGCGCTGTTCACAATCATTTAAACACACACACACACACACACACACACACACACACACACACACACACACACACACACACACACACACACACACACACACACACACACACAAACACACATTCCTTCTAAAAACGCTTTTTCTATTCAGTACGTGTATTTCCTGTGAAATTTTGGTATCAAATTTTGAGATGGAATGCAAAACTTGCTTTGTTTGCTATGGGTAAGTAAATGGGAAGGTAAAAAGTCCAAACTTCAAACAAAGCTAAAATCTTGGATCTCCAGTTCATTATACTGTTACCGTGAACGACCATGTGAGATACAGAGTAACCATTAAAACGTCTCATCCTATTAAAGTATACTGGTGAACTTTCAAACTGAGAACACTGGAGATATACCTCATAGACGAGGTGCAATATTGTAAGTAATGAATGTCTAAGCGTAGCACTTCATATACCTATATGAAAAATTGGTGAAAGAAAAGTAGTAATAGGCAACATAGAAAAGGATTTATGATTTGCGAACCTTAGCAGGAGAACAAGTAGCACGTCTGCGTCTGGCGCGGGAGATCCGGGTTCGAGTCCCGGTACCGGTGAGGGAATTTTTCGCCGCTGGGAGATCTGGTTCGGAGTACACTCAGCCTCATGCCGCCAATTATGGAAAGGTAGCGTGTAAAAAGTCCAGTAGTTGCTTTAGGTTCGAGGGTGTAGGCGTGCTGAACCGCGGCACCCCCAACCTACACTGCGGGTAAAGAAGGTATCGGCCGGGCGATAAGAGTACCCTCTGTACAGTGGAGACCCTTAGGAAAGTAACACGAGAAGAACAAGGGATAGCTATCGACGTAGTTATAACCACAAAGATTCTGGTTGTCATTTTCGACCATAAACATTCATGGAACTTTTATATTAAATCTTTAAAAAAGCTTGCACAACACGAGACAACATTGTCTAGACCCTTGCCGCAAGAATCTGGGCTGTTGACTTATCCACGCTTCTCAAAATCCACAAGGCTCTCATTAGATGCAAACTGGATATCGTGCAATTGTAAGTTCTCAAAACGCTAGACTCCATTCAATCTCCAGTTAATTAATCCATTCAATCTATTGCGCTAAGGCTGGCGTTAGCACAATTTTTATCAGGCAAGTTTCAACCCTCCAAACGGGAGCATATGAACCGCCGTTGAATATTCGCAGAAATTATTAAGCCCAACGTATCCATCTCATAAAATGTACAGCTATGTCGTTCCACTGCCCAAATTTTACCTAATGCCAACAGAATGACACACAAATGTGTTTTAGGTTCTTCTGATATCCAGCTATATTAATATAATACGAGAGTTCACCATATACAAAGGATACACTATACACAAAGTTCAATTGATACTTCATAGTTATCTCACTTGAAATTGCAAACACCTTCTTGCATCCTTAAGCAAATATGCAATTCCTTACTGGGTAAATATGACTACCTGAAAATGTATACTGATGGAACGGTATGCAACGAAGAAAGAGGGTGCGCTTTAGCAGTACTGATCAGATAATGCTTTACAGCTTGCCTCACTTATTTACCATCTTCTCTTGTGAAGCATTTGCCATTAAGGAAGACCTTCTATATATAACTAATTCATCCACTAAAAGCCACTACATCTTCTTCGCTGATTCCGTAAGTGTACAACTTGCCAACCAAAGCTCTGAGTCAACCCACGTACTGATCCATGAAATCCGATTACTATGTTGCAATATAAATAAAGGTGTCCTTTGTAACTTCCTCTTACACTGGCATAGCAAGTAACGAAACAGCAGATAAAGCTGCAAAAGAAGCAACTAAACATCCCGTCAGTGCTTCATTGATTGAATGGAACTAAATGATCATAAATCAAGAGTTCACGAAGTTCACGCTGCAGTTTTTCCATTCTGAATCTCTTAAAAGAAGAGATTAAATTATTGTTACCTGTGTTATAATTGACCACTCCAAACAAAGGCACCGTTTTCTTCTCACTAAGGACCAACCTACAAAATGTACCAGCTGTGTCACTCCTCTTAACTATTCAGTACACCCTTGTAGACTGTCCATAATCAGCAGATGTAGTCAACAAGTCGGCATCTCCAATGCAGTTAATAGACTCGACATGATCAAGAAGACGCTACAGCTTTTAAAGCATACAAACTCTTTAATTTGCTGTAATTTTAACATAATTTCATATTTGTGCAATTGTAAATTGATGTTCATAATGCATTTTCAGTTAATAGATCGTGATAAGAACAAAATAACCTTAAATGAAACTTTATAAAGCAAAGAGTCGTTCATAGAGCTGTAACAGCTGCAAACAGCCAACGTGGATTTATTAGAATAAGTTGCATGCTCCGAAAACCAGATGGTCTTAATATCAAGAAAGGAAATAGAATAAAACAGATAAAAGGAAACATAAAAGTAGTAACAGCAGGCTTTCGTGGTCGTATTACTGGGAATTTCTCTATCCATAAAAGTTTGGGTGTTACAATATAACATCGCTATTCATATATTGTACATTTATTTTACATCACTCACGTGGGTCAGGCCTTTAGTGTTACGCTGTTTTGATTTTGCTTTGCTTTAGCGAACTGGGTTGAACTGCTTTCATAATAAATACAAAGGTGAAGCATAATTTCACGCTTTCCCTTTTTTACTGTCCCTGTTGCCTCAGCTCTTGGAGTCCTGACTTGAAGGGTCTTTATTATTGTCAGGATGATGCTTTCGGAGGCATAACTGAAATGTTGATTTTTAAATACTTTTGTTTTAAAATACTTTAAGTTTTAAGATAACACTGATTTATAAGTCATTCTTCGGTACTCTCCCTTTTCGAAAAACACGTGCCAGTTGTCTTGTTTCACTAAAAGCTTTTTAGCGCTTTTACCAATATTTTTACAATCGCTCTCTGCTGCGAAACTTAATGTATGAACATTGTCACTAATACTAAATTTTCTGCTAAATTTTCTGATTAATTTTGAAACATGTTATAAATTATTTTATTTTTCATATTTTGCGCATATATTTAAATAATATAAACACTTGTTTTCTTTCTATAAAGAAATATACAGCATTTCTTAGGTACTTTCTTAAGGGTTTATGAATAAATATCTGCCTCACACCTCATATGTTCAAAAAAATATAAAATTAGGCAACACGATTGTTTGCACAGCATGGAAGACGAACATCATTTTTCACACAAAGTAAATCCGCCTTTTGCTATGAACCAGTATATTGGGGGGAAATACTCCAAGAGTTTTCCAAACACTTTCAGGAATTTCGCACAGTTTTCCAATCTTTAAAACTTAAAGATGTAAAAAGATGTTTCTTTAGAATTACTAATATCGCAGAAAATAAACTGAAAATTGTACTGAAATGAGCTTTATATGCATATTTTATATTGTGGCATTTTGCCTATCTCTCCTGATTTAGCAGTTGCACAAAATTCATTCGCAATAAAGAGGTTTAAAGTCACAGGAGGGTGAATTTCAAACATTCAGTATATTAATCATCAGTGTTAAAACACTTTTATAATGCTGAATTGTGAAAATTCGTTCATGTAAATTGCGAGATATGAGATAAATTTTCTTAAAATCTTCGTCTCTCAATGCTGAAAAATGTTGCTATGTATCCCTTTCTGTCTCTTTCTCTTAGGTGCGCGCGCGCACACACACAAAGATACACATAGGTAAAACTTTACAAATATGTAATGCTATCCAATTAATTTGTCCTAATGTTCAAAATTGTGCTCGAAGACCAAAATACAAAACTGTGAAATGACATTGTTGAGAGTATTTAAGTTGTTTAACGTAAGACTTCACCCTAGTACAAAACATATAAGAATCTTTGACACAGTAAGAACATTTCTGTAAAAAGAATTTTGTTTGAATAAAAATATTTCATTTGAGGCTAATCTAGTAGGACATATAAAGCTAATGTTTCCCTAAGTAAATTAAAGGAAAAACGGACAAAAATAAAAATCTTAGAGATATATAACCTTTAATTAAGCATATGGAAATTGCTTGGAGAAAGAGCAAAATATTAGCAATGGTTTATACAAACTGAAAAAATTAGTGAACATTGGGATACTGAAGGGATAGACAAGCTGTAAGAGATCATGTGTTATGAAGTTAAGACAGTAAACTTAATGAAGTCCAAAGTCATCATAGAAAGAATAATATTGTAACAAGTATTTCGTTTTGAATATTTGGACTGTTATATAAGTTCCGATGGAGATAAAGACATAGAAAACAAAATAAACAAATACCAACAAATATGCAACACAACAATAAGAAGTTTACAAAATAAAAAGGAAAGCTCCAAAATTCAAATTTTATAAAACATGACAGGACGGGTATTGAAGCATGGGCGAGTCCTGGATTATTAATGAGAAATTTGAAGTAAATTACAAGCCGCAGAAATGAGATTTTTGACAAGAGTAAAAGGTTGTGCCATAAGAGATCTCTTTCCCAACAAAGATATCCGAGAAAAACTAGGTATATATAAAATAAATGATAAAATTGAATACACCAAAGGGAACTGAAAACAACATTTGACTAGAATGAGTGACAAAGAATACCACTGAAAATATACGAGTACAAACCACGAGGAACAAGAGATGTAGGACACCCAAGGAAGAGATGGAGCTGAATAAAGGAAGACGGAACAGGCAATCTGCCTAATCCATGGAGTGTAAAAGAAGAAATTCAAAGTCATATGCATGTGTAAAAGTAAATTTCAATCTAAAGTTAACTGTTAAATTGGTAAAGTTACTTCAGCTATTTGATAATTATAAGCGGCCCAACGAATAGTGGACTTTGTAACTGAAGAAAGAAGGAGCAACTCGTCAGGATGATCTTGCTTAATGGACGGACGTTTTCCAGTAGATGGATTCGCGTGTTCTCCGAGAGGAAGACTGTCAGAATAGACAAATGAGGACTGAGAAGAGAGAAGCATGTAATGTTGTAAAACCTAGCACGTACATATTTTGCAGAGGTCTCAAGGTGTAGATAACTTTTGCGCATAACAATAAAAGACCGGACTTAAAATGGTAGTAAAGGGTTATCCGTTTCTTAAAATGCTGTGAAATAAAGTGTATTAAATTTCAGATTTGTAACATTTAAAAAGCAATGTGTTTTGTCTATTTCATTCAGTTATTGAGAGGCTCAACAAAACATTAGCGGTAACCGCGAACCCAGTTATACGTATAAGTTATAATTACATTATAAAAATAATGTAAGAATTTTATACGCTGGAACGCAAGCTCATCTCAAGTGAAGAATGTTTCAAGTTGAATACTTTCCCACACTTTGTTACTTGAAGAATAAGGTATCAGAAAGACGACAAAAATCATCTTTATGAGTAAGGGGCAATGAAACGCGAGGGGAGGGGGATTGGAACCCCGCATATAGGCCATATGTAGGCCCTTTGTGTCTCCAAATGACCCCTGAGAGGAAGAAATGATATTTGGAGCACGATATGCTCTAATAAGGGTGACATGCCTAACGATTTCAACAAGACAGCAATCCTGACGCCGAATAGGCCAACTTTATACACCCATAACGTGGGTGATATAGTTCCAGGAAGGCTGAGTTTCCAGCAATAACGCTAAACCTCAGGAAGAAGTCTTGTAAAAGTGCAAGTTCCATGGTCTTGCCGTAACGCATTAACCGCCTTCGCAGGTCCTTCAATCCTCAAAAAGATAAGGTAAAACATATAAAAGAAGTGATGAACAGAAATGCATGGTAGCAAGGGAGCCGCTCAGAATTCAACAACTGACCCGGGAAAAACATATCTAAAGTAATGGTCAGAGTTGTCGATCTGACAGGAACCACCTAGGATAATCCTCAGTCTCCTTGGGTTCTGTATGAATGGAAGAGTGTGTGAGTTTTTGTGTGAATTTAACGTAAAAGCCTATATGATACCAATCCAAAAATTAAAAAATCACTGTAAAGTGAGTGAACGTCACTGCTGCTAAACAGTTTTTCCAAAGGTAAAAAGCCACCGATAAGAACTTAAGGTGGCTCCAAAACAGAAATAAACATAAGGTTTATAGGCGTGGCTGGTATATTGCTGACTAGCCAATGGGATGCGTGCACCATTGCACAGTTAAACACCCGTACAGACTCGCTTTACCCAAACCTACTGCTAATTTCTTTGTGCACTAGAAGATACTGAGCACAGTTATTGTGTTTTCCCTATTTCACAGAGATATTTTATTCGGAGGGTAGCTGTCCAAATCCCATGTTTGTGAGACATCTGGTTTGGGAGACAGGTGAAGATAACATGCCTGACCATAAAGAAAAGACTCCGTCACCACCTGTGACCAAAAATAGACACACATCATACAGCTGATGCATTTTGTAACTTGCATTCAGTAAAGTAGTGAATCCTTAAGAGTGCAGACGTGGTTTCCAAAGCGGTAACTATATCGCTTAGCAAACTAGTACAAGTATGCCTAATAGTGATTGGCAGACAACTCGTAAGACTTCAGATAAGCAGGTTAGAAGTGCCTATTCGTTTTTCAAATAGATGTAAAATAAAGAAGTTTTCGAAGGTACAAACTTTGTTCACATTTGAGAATTAACGGTACCAGCTTGTCATTGACTGCTCGCTCTATGACAAACATTGTTAAAGAAGGCAAGCGGTTCACTAAATCAGAAGTTCCCATATTTACGTCTCCTGGAAAATATCAAGCAGTGATAAAACGTGCTTAGACGGTTTTCAACAGTGTGTTTTACGTAGAACAATTGATTTATATGACAAGGGTGAATATTCTACTCGTTATAACTACAGTATCTTGGAGGGTTTAACTTGTTTACACGCAAGGCGGTTTCAGTATGACAAAGACAGATATATCTTCAATCCTTGTCGCCCTCCCGCTCGTTCCGTAATTGGTAACGCCAAGAGTAACATCACTGTATTGGTTGGATACATGTTCATTCTTCTTTTGGAGCTACTCTACATGATAAAGGTGGCATACAAATGGAACATCAAAAATTAATGCAGTAAATAACTGGAGATCCCCAATGGCTATAGTAATGAGAGCAAGTGATTGCAATAATAATAATAATAATAATAATAATAATAATAATAATAATAATAATAATAATAATAATAATAATAATAATAATAATAATAATAATAATAATAATAATAATAATAATAATAATAATAATAATAATAATAATAATAATAATAATAATAATAATAATAATAATAATAATAATAATAATAATAATAATAATAATAATAATAATAATAATAATAATAATAATAATAATAGTAGTAGTAGTAGTAGTAGTAGTAGTAGTAGTAGTAATAATAATAATAATAATAATAATAATAATAATAATAATAATAATAATAATAATAGTAACAATAGTAACAACAGATTTGAATATTTGATACTGATGTTTTTGTTATACATTAAATGAGCAAAGTACACATAGGCTTTAACATGGAGAACCTTATGTGGTTCAAAAACTGAAATTCGTGTTCTTCAGGCGAAATATATCAAACTGCTGTCACATTTTAAATGTGACGTAGACTTTGTATACAAATATTAACAAACCTCTTCTAAGGATTAATTAAAAATTCTCTGACGTAACCTGAATTAAAACTCTAAATTCAGAAAGTTAAGTGGAACAGCAAAGCCTAATTACCATTAGCCCTTTCAGAAACTATGGATGCAAATAACGAAAGTGGCTGGATGTATATAAATAAATTTAGGATACTGCCAGATATCTCAAGTCACCGGGATACCTGCAAAGTTACATGGACAGAGATGAGGCAGCCGAATAAAAATATACACTCTTTATGGACTTGCAGACTCGGTCATCTTTCCCAAGTTAGCAAACGTAAAAACTATGCTTCTCTGATGTAATCTCATGATGAGACAATCTTGGCAAGTGATAGGTTATTAAATGCCGATCTAAAGGTCTCTCCACACATTTAAAACTTTTATTCCCGATTACTATGTTATTCCTCTTTGGACTTTAAGCAGAGCGTAGACATTTATCAAATATTGCAGGAAGCACAATTTTTCAATTTTTGCTCTCTGAATTTGAAGATGAATTATATATACTATACCAGGTCTCAGCCTAGTTCAGTCCTGCTGTAAACAACAAGGCGGAGCTGCCTCAACTCGCCACGTGTTAGACGTACAGGCACGCACAAAAGTTTTGCAACACTAGCAGAATATATAGCAGCGCTAACTTCTAGACAATAAATAGAGTTGGGTTACACATTAATTTATTAAATCTATGAGTTGGAATATTAATAGAATCATGCAGTAACATAATGGTTACCTTTAATCGGATTCCTTCCTCTCTGTCCACTATAACTGATTTCCGCCTCGCTTTTGAAACTTCAATCCAATATCTATCAGCAAACGATGGAGAGTACTTCGTGAAAAATTCGGCAAGTCCATGTCATAATTTACCGCATGCAAAATTTTGTTAAGAGTCGGCGGTTCATTTCTGAAAAAATAACCATGAACTTTACTGCAAATAGCACTTTTCGTAAAATCGTCAAATATCTCCACGCGCTGTTTGCATTTACGTGATTTTTCCGGTGTTCTTAGTTCCGGATGCTTGCTGTTCCATTCTAACACTGTGTACACTACTTGCGGAAACACCAAGATCACCAGTTTCTTTCTCAATGTTTTTTATAAACGATTCCGGGTTTCTTTCTTTAAGTAATGCGAAACAATGCGCGATCATTCGCCTCTCACCACTTTTTAAAGGTTTGCCCCGATTGTGTTTCATTTCGGCTGAAGTATCAGCCTGCTCCATGATGAAAAGCTTACTGATTTTAAACTGCAAATACATTAGTGTCTTGGCCTTGTGAGGTCCGCGAGATGTACAGGAAATACAGTGTTAAATATCAGAAGCAACTCCACACTATAAACAAAAACACCTTAATCAGCATTCAACTCGATACAGACCTCGTTGCGAGAGAGTTGTCTGGTTTAGGAATGCAAAAATATTATATAATAGCAGTGTTCTTTAGTAATTGTTAAGTAAAATGCAACTTAATTTAACATAATACGTTAATAGTGTATATAATTTCACCTGTCTTCTGTCTAATCTGTATATAGTATACTATTATGTATATATTCCCTTCAGAAGTCACGAGCCGAGAACACATCTGTGTGGTATGTGAAGCAGAAAGATAAAATGTGGGCCTATTTACGTTTATAAGAATCGAAACATTTGCATACTATTCTGTGTCCGAAATGAGCTCGCGTAGAGCAGTGATCAGAAAACTACTTACAATACTCTACTTAAAGGAGGGGTTTATCGTACGTATGCAAATAAAAGAAAATGCCCATTATCTTCGCCAAACCAATCAACAGCTTAACCGTTTTCTGTCCCAATATCTCTCTCTGTCTCTCTTCCCGTCCAGATGCTTACAACAGGATGGAACTAGGTTGAGACATATTATAGGTGCTACAAAAACCTTGGGTCTATGATAGATTTTCCAAGTCTTTTAGTTACATCTTCAGTCCAAGTTATTCAGTTTTATTTTTGTTTAATTTCTTGAACCTTAGAGATAATATGGCACAACTCAGGTTTATTTTAAATACAAACTCATGACTGTGAAGGTTGAAGAATAAATAGCTGTAGATCGGAGCGGGATAAACGGACTCGGATCAACTAAAATAATTATAAAATTGTAAATCGGAAAATAAAGTTAACATTTTTGAACAAATTAAAGACACTCTATAAGAGAAAAGCTAGTTTCATATGAGAAAGCATTCAAATTGATGACTTAAATACACACCTTCAGATAATGGGACACCTACTTATAAATCACTGCACATTGGATATAGATGCGTTCCTCACTTTGCAGCGTTAAACTATGAATTACAGGAGTCAATGGTCGATATCATGTACGCAAAATAGCATTTGAGCGCAATGGCATGCAGTTATGTTTGATTTACTACTACTGGAATTTTCACAACAGAATGATCGGTAAATTTCTGTAGATACTAAGAATTATTATACCGGTTACAGTATTTCGAAAATGCTCGCACAGAGTTCAAAATATATACAAAGAACAGTAAAAAAGCATTTCATATAAAGAACAAGGAACTCTGTAATTGCACAAGTATTCTAGTGGTTGACTTCTTAGTCCACAGAACGGGGAGTTCTTTAATTTGATTCCCCGTAATTTCAGCATAGTATGCAAATTTTAATTTACGAGTGAAATGAGACAAAAAAGAAAAAGTCAAAATCAATTTTAAAACAATAATAACAGTGGTTTCTTCTTAATAAAAACCCTTGATGACTATATAAATAAAACAAAAGCTTGAAGGTACAAATAAATGAATATTAAATGATTATTAGTAAAATGGGAATAAAATGATATAAATTAAATCAGAATGTTAACATTAAAGGGCTTAAAATTTTTAAGTAGAAGACAGAAAAGAAACATTCTTCTATTTTTACTTTTGCCTGAGGAGTATGCCATTGTGGGTAGGTATTCCGCGTTACAATTTCACCAGAAAAACGTGATTTGAATTCTGTACCCAAAACACTTTATAGCTATTTTACTTATATGTATCAATCTAGTAAGTCGACATAGAAGAATAAAATAAACTATTTTTTTCAAATAGAGGAAGCTGCATAATTTTGAAAGCAATAATCATGGCTACTTTCTTGTCTGGCAGCCAATTTCTGTGAACATTTCATCACATCGTTGCGTGTTGTTCATCACGAGCGCTTTCAGAGGCAAATGTTCCTCAGCCTTCAGGTTGAAGTCGACTACCCTACAATGATGTGATGAAATTTCAACAGAAATCGGCTTCCAGACAAAAAATATAAAATATATGTACCTCCATAACCAAACATCATGCAGTTCTCGGTGAGAAAATAACGGCCTATATAAAGGAATACATGATTTTAGTTTGTATTCCCAAGACAGGCTTAAAATTTAATATTAAAGTATCATCAATATTAGCATTTTACAGGTGCTCCCCGCATGTTTATAGCATTTTATTTTATAAGATAGGAAATATGAGAAGTAGCTAAAATGTTACAGGTATTACCCTTATTTATATGAAATAACTTTTTTCTCTTAGGAGCCTTTTATTTGAAAAACTTAGTTTTCAAATTACTAAAACTTCCCTGGTATGAATTTCAGTTTTTACACAATATACTTTAGTTGGTTTTTGACATCGGTCATTTTGACGACTTTTAAACTCTTGGAGAAATTGCTCATCAGAAATTGTGTTCATACGCTTAACGCTAGTGTTGAACTTTGGGTTTCTATTACGTTGGATTAACTAATTACATAAAATTAACACACACATTCACACTCCCATTCATTGAGAGGGTGCGGAATAACCATAGTTAAAGAAAAATTCTCACTTTCCGCCTGAAGCCGACCCTGGATCACTTGCACAGCAGGCAATTTCTCTACCGACTGAGCTACAGGGCCAGTCTTTGAAATGTTGTGTGTATTTCTTTTGAGCACTGTTAGTTATTTTACTACAATTTGATTGTCGTTTTAACCTATCCGCTCTATAAAATCCACATTTTTGTAGTATTACCTAATTGAAACGATTCTATATACACATTCACCAGTATTATATACAATTCAGAGGAAAAGCTCATATTATCTGATTGGTTTGTAAAGTCGCCATGATATTAATGGATACCTATACTTTGTTGTAAATCAAGCCTAATGTACTTTCTTTTAAGTAATAATCTAAACAATCTTCTACTAAAGCTATGGGTTTACTAGGATGTCCTTCTATAGAATACATCTGAGAGATTTCTACTCCAAATTGACCTTGATACCTGTCGCAGGAAAATGTCGGTTAGCGGCAGCGGAAAGGCTTCACGGCCGTCTCTACGCGTCGTTAGGTCCTTTCATCATTACTTAGCGGAAATCCTTTCTATCCAGAGGGGGTAAAACACTTCAAAGAAAAGGGGGTTAATAGTTAATGTCTCCTTCCAGACATTTCCGTGTGGCAGTTTGCGAATTCTCTTGTGTTACAAAGCATGCGTCTGGTGTCGTGTAATCTCGCCCGCTCTTCCATTACCTGCCATACACAGCGACTTGGGGAGTTGCATAGCGGCTAGGCGCTGTCACATTCAGCCGCAGTTAGATTACTTTTACAAGACAACCAAATTCTTTACGCGCAATGCACTTTTTCATGTACTAGACTATAATTTACTGTAGTAAGAACACGTACGCGTAAATATAATTTATTATTTAGCAAACATGAGAAGAATGAAGAAGTAATAATCTCTTTGGCAATCTCTATCTCTGTTCACCGAAGAGGTTATGGCCAAGGAACAGTGGTGGCATGAGATTAGCATGTGAAATTACACTGGTATCTTAGTGGAGAGGAGAGGAGTAACTGAAGATTCTCAAAACGTCTCTGGAATAAATCCGCATCGCAGTATAAGTATATCTTTCCTTCATCCTCGTACTTCTTGTGAGGAAGGCTATATTAAGTTTTGCTGTAGATCTTGTCAAGAGCTTTTCCGGGAAGCCGATGTTTATATTGTAACAAAATCGACGAAAATGCAAAATCCGTTTCTTTTCTAACCCTTTATTTCCTTTAAATTTACTACAAATGCACAATTTCCTTCTGTTGCTAACACAGTTTATAAACTCTACTATTACAATTCTAAATCTCTCTCAGTCTTTCAATATCTTTCTCCAGTTTAACTGTCTCTTGTATCTTTACCATTACAATACAACCACTCAACGACACAATTCATGCTCGCTAACAGGCTGACCGATTCACTCTCGTAACTAAAACTAGCTACATGACGACTTAAACAAGTATCATTCACTCAACTTTAAGACTGAACTCTAAAAACTAATGCCAAATAACCGAACTGCTCACTGTCTGACCCATTCATATTGGAGCCGGCGTGACGTAACATCCTTCAAGTGCTTTCCTTGCCCACGTGTGTATGACACAGCAAAGAAACATCTAGGGCTTGCCCGACACTACGCTGTTATCATGCTGTTCGATCGCATACGCACAGTCGCTAGTTGCCCTGTAGCCTCGGAACATCTCCACGCCTCGCCGTTATTATTACGGCCACGCACACACACAACTGCTCGTCATATCCAAGGACACCCGGCCTCCTCTTGCCCGTATATTGTTGAACGACCTAATGTCTCAACATTTATTCACCTTGCGCCATACCAAAGTGGCAGCTGCCTCATAGAGAAAATCACGCGATCAACAGAGAGGCAAACCTAATTCTAAACAACTAACCCCACAGTCGCAACAGTTCTTTCCGTGCCAACGGCTACCGCCCAGCGCTGCGTCCTCCACCTCTACCCACGTAGGGTTATCAGGTCTTATGTTTTTCCCGTAAGTCGTGCGCTTTTATTTTGGGGGGGGGGGGTTAATCCAACATTTTACGTTTTTTACCCTCCCATAAGACGGTTTCTTCCGTTTTACTCCTTTTCAGGGAGGGAAATAAATATCCGCAAAATGCAATTAGCAATGTTCTGATAGATTGCCTTGCTTTGTAACCATGTGCTTATATCGAGAGCAATTAAATATAGTTGACTATTCTATACCATGGGAACGTATGTGCGGCATCATGGTTCACTGTTATGCTCTCATCCCTATGTTTGATATAGTTGGAAGATGAACATATATATTTAGAGCGTAGACCATAGAACCAAGCGAACCCTTATCTAAAGAACAAAACTACATATTTCATATATGCAAGGTTAAGTTAAGTAATAAGCGTTTGCTTGGAATAGAAGTGTTGTAGAGGGCACTAAAGTTATAAGACGTTTACAATACATTAGTTTATCAAACTGGGTTAATTTTACATTTCGATTTTCATTTCAGTCGTTTAATTTGCAAAATGAATGCATTTTCACTAATGCGAGAAATAGATGTACTAAGCAATTTATTGAATCTGAATTACAGGTGAATATAAAGTTTCCATATTCGTGCAAACAATTTTTTAATTCAAAATGTGACACAAAACTGTTAAAAACAAAAACAAAATCTTAAAGTAAATACCAACAATACAAGTGTTCGTGACCAAAATTTGCCTGAAAAATTTTATTTTGGCGTTTGGGTTATCTTCCTGTTTTTCCTTAATTAAAGTAAAATCTTTCGTTTTTTCATAAATAATGCCTATGACCACCGCAGGCATCATGAATGGGTTGCAGTACTGGAGGGTGGGATGTGGTGAGGGCCCTGGTCCCTCAGCCGGTTATGCGGTCTTCGGAACCAGGGGCCACTACTAGGTCCTCAATTGGCCTATCAGAGACCTAACAAGGCTGAATACACCCCGGACTTGGTCTCCCAGTAGAAGAAATTCCCTACACCAGTACTGGGAATCGAACCTGGGTCTCTCAATTGGTAAACAGCAGTGCTAAGCAGATGACTAGGTGTGATCCTAGACCCTTTTACTGAAATAGGAGAGTATTTTCATAAACGACATGAGGTTACCCGATAACTGTATGCTTCTCATCTTGGCAAGATATACAATAATCTGAAAGTTATTGGAAGTAAAAAATTACCGTTTCGACGCTCATGGAACTTGACTAAATCATTATTTTTGCAGCAAAATAATAATTTATTTCCCTTGTTTAAATGTCTAATTGCGAGCTGTAATTTATAACTTGTGCTTTGTATATTGCATAAACTGAATTTATCTTTTTAAATATCTATGCTATTTACTATTGATACAGATTTAATTTGCTAGTTACACTCTAATGTAAGTTTTAACTTTTAGAGAGAAACAAATATATCATGAGAACTGTTTGCAAATCACTAACGTTGGGAAAACTAATTCCTGAATCATAGGTGATCACATGCTTAAAATATTTATGCACGTTCAGCAGTTTTTATCTGTACAGTAATTACTGATAGTGTAATAAAATCAAGTCCAATTGCTTTTCTTTTCAGATTATTTTCTTATTAAGCTTTCGCACAAATACATAGTTGTCTTCTATTGACGTGAACGCGGTCTACAGACCTTTGTCATATCACAACTCACAACTGTTTTTTTTTTTCTGATAACCTTGACATACTTTTCTGCCTCTCTTCACTTTCTCTATCAAACAGCGATTTTGACGTCACACTTATTACATCTTCATTTCAATGCGACGTATCTTTCACAACAGAACTGCACACACACAACTGTCTCGCACTCACTGAAACTTTGACCGTCTCATGTCTGTAATTCTCTCCTCTGCTGTTTCCTTGCCCCTTATATAGCGAGGATTGCGCACCATGAAGCTTTCTCGACCCCCACAATCATGCCGGCTGTCGGATGCCTCTCGAAGGTTCTAGCAATCATTTGTTGTACGCGACGCTCATTGATGCTAGTCACGCATACACAAGCAATCATGCGAGGCAGCCTGATCTTGAGCGCCTTATTTGATTGTTGGTCTGGAATATGGAGTAAAGTAATTCAGCCTTGACTGCCCTTTGTGGTGCGCCGCACCCAATGTCACAATATTTTCGGACTGAGGATGTTTTAAATATTTTACGTGATACTGATATATTCCAACCACGTGCTACTGACATCTCTGTCTTGCCCATAAAGGGTTAAATTCATTCAGTTGGGCTTGTTCTCCTTCGGTTTGTACTCTTCTGGAGCAATAAACGTTTATTTTACCTAGATACCTATACAAGCGAGACCACCTCCGTAGTGTAGTGATAGCACACTTGCCTCCTGCACGGGGGACCAGGGTTCAATTCCCAGTACCCGCGTGGGGATATTTCCCACGCTGGGAGGTCTGGCACGAGGTGCACTCAGTCTCGTTAGGTTCCGGAAGGGCCAGTTGAGGAGCTAAGTGATGAAGTAGTGATTCCAAGTCGTGAAGGCTGCATAAATGGCCGGCAGGGCTCGGAGTGCTGACTGCGTCTCACTCTTCACTCATGACACCTATACTGGGTAGAGGTGGGGGACGCAGCGGCCGGGTGGTGAGCCTGGCCCTTCATGGGCGTTGCTCTAGTGTTTAGCGAAGCTTGTGATAGGAGTACGTTTGCTTTATATGGAAAGCTTGTTCAGAATCCAGGTACAATAGCTGTAGAAGTCTGCGTCCTTACATGAGGGCAGTAACTCGGAAAAAATATTTTATATGAAATGTAGGCTTCAGCAGGAAGCAAATATGGACAGTGGTCATACCACTATTTTCCCTGTGATTTGAATACACTCTTATACGGTAGCAAGCTCATGTAGTCTGCTCTTTCCCTTAGTGATGTAAGTTTGGAATTCGCCACTCCCTTCTTTGTACAAGATAAAGACGTTGTAACACAGACATCGATTCTGGATTACCTTGGTCTCTCCTCCGTGTTATCCTTTCCAGCTTTGCTCCTAGCTTTAAATATTTAATATTTAGAAACCGGAATTTATGAAGTATTCAGATTATGCGAAAAATAAGGATACATTTAAGCCTTTATGGAGAAAAGATGACTGTTTGCACACGTATGCTTACAGTGTGAAGTTTGTTAATTTTTGTCTTTTACTTTCTCTACCACTCAGGTAGTATGTATAACAGGTATTTGCCTAGAATTTCAGTATATTTCAGTACTTCCCCGCATAAATTCACTGAGGTTCCTTTCTCTTTCTTTATCCCTTTCAAAAATATTAACTACAGAATAGTATTAGAATGCCATTCTCCGACGAACTGATACACAAAGGGGAGAAATAGCAGGTAGCCCACTTCATCCAGCATTGAGAATAAGTAGATAACCCTTCGTGCGTTAAAAGAGTTGCAGAACTCAACGGCGCAATTCCTATGAATCGGGTGTCATTGTCGTGCATGAACTTCGTTCTGCCTGTAAGAGAAGACCAGCTATGAGTCCCAGGCTTCAACTATCGTGTGCAGCGCGTGATAGTAGACAAGAACAGTCTTAGAATATTTTTCACTCCACTTATAGGACTTATTTTCCAGAAAATTTACAATATGTATTACGTAATGTTAGACAATGTTAGCTTGAGTTTATTCGCTTACAGGTAGAACAAGGTTCACTCACGCCACTGGCGCCCGCTTCATAGGAATCGCTCCGTTGAGTTATGCACTCTTTTAATGCTGTAACGGTTATCTACTTACCCTAATGCCGGATGAAGTGGGCTACCTGGTATATTAAATTTGTAAGATGTTTAACTTTAAAATGGTGAAAGAAATATCTGGAATGATTAAAGTTCATTGAGCTAATGTTAGAGATAATTTGATGAAGAAAAGAGAAAAATCTCAAGAAACCTTATGTGAAGTAACAAGTCTCTCCAGGATGATGTTCCTTCTGGATTATAAGAGACACTAATCATGCACTCCGAAGTTGAGCCAGATAATTCTCTAAATTCGGATGTCCTGAAAATTTCCTAGACTAAGTGTGTCCTTCGCAACTCAATAATAAAGCGCAACTTAGCTGAGCAGCAATACTCGTATTTTTAGATACTAGAAGCTTCATTTATTTTTCCACATCAGAATTAATGACAAGATTGCTTTTTGTTTTAGAGAATTTAAAGCTGCTGTTTATCGCAAAACCTAGTTTTAACACTCAGTATGTATTCTACCTCTAAGTAGCATTATGTACTGTCAGCAAGTAGTTTTACTCCTATCGTCACTAGCTGCTCAAGAATATTAGAATACTTTCATCCCATTTTATCAAGATCCTCTTGTATTAGTAAAGCATACTTTGTATTGGTGCCCTGCATTCCACTTTCCATCAGACTTCAGTTGCCATATCTCTACAACTACCTGCTCTACGCAGACTGGTATCACCACTTTACTTTTATAGTAAAGAAAATGTGTGCACTTAAAGCTCGTTTAACATGCTTAGCGCATTTACTAACATTTTCTGTTCAATACTCATCAAAATAAGATCTCCTTGCTGAGCGACATTCTTTTAGAATCCATTACCTCTAACTATAAAGCATTAGAACACTGAAATAAAAGTTGCTTACCTGTCCGAAACACCTGGTGTTGTTTATTCATGATTTATTTAATCTTGTCACACAGATGTGTAGTATGGAATAGACTACTTAAATAGTGTTCAACAATAGAAAGATATTTTACCTGTATGTTTAAAGTTTATTTTTAATGTATGACTATACTTGGTTTATTATTATTATTATTATTATTATTATTATTATTATTATTATTATTATTATTATTATTATTATTATTATTATTATTATTATTATTATTATTATTATTATTATTATTATTATTATTATTACTATTATTATTATTATTATTATTATTATTATTATTATTATTATTATTATTATTATTATTATTATTATTATTATTATTATTATTATTATTATTATTATTATTATTATTATTATTATTATTATTATTATTATTATTATTATTATGTTAACAATGTGTTAATAAGCAAGGGCAGCCAAGGCTATTAGTTCATCCGCATTTACACCCTAACGTCTGTCTGCATTTCTGGTTGGGTAAACACTGAAACCCGCAGCACCAGCAGCTAAAATCAACATACTATTCAAAAGCACGTGTGCGGCAGATCACGCCTCCATGAATCTGCCAGCTTAGAGTGTTTACTTCGGATTCAAAGAGAAAAGCAGCCAGGAAGGCAGCCTGGCAGGATTTTAAAAAGACAAGCAAATAAAGGATAATTGTTGTACCCATATAAGCAAGTTATCAAAATAAAAAATAACTGTGACGGCCAAAGTCTCAGTGATGACAGTTTTATTCCAAAACGGTTAGCAGTTTACCTACATTAGATAACATTGTTAAAGTATACTAGTCCGAAAGTTGTATTATAGGATGTTTATTTTAAAGTATGTCATAACTAATAGCGCATTAGTGGTGATGCTGTATTATTCTCCCGACATTTTCCTGGTAGAAAAAAAAACCGTTCAACTTATTGAAACGACTTAGGTTGAGGTGACCATTCACCACCGCCCCAAACCATGGAATGGAGTAGTGTCACTTCTGAATTTGGGAGCCGCAATCTGTTTAGCATGCTACAATGGATATTCTAGATATCTGTCCTCACCAAAGCAAAACAGATTGCACCAAACACTGCCGAGTTATCGCATTATGAATGGAAAATTAAACGCGACGTGGCTCCAAGAAGATTATCACGCAAAATGATAAATATATACTCGTTCAAACAGCATCAGTTAGTCAAAAGATATTATTGAGAGCACACGTTTTATAGCTACGCTCTAAATTACTTCTGGAAGCTATTGAATCACACGGTAAGCAGGTTATAATATTGCCAGTGACTACCACAAGAAAGTAAGAAAAAAAAAAAAAACAAAGAAAGAAAAGAAAAGAAAAGCACTCTAAAGGATCCAGCTACCTTGTTTCATTCTATGGCAAAGGCAGCCACAATCATAGTAGCTTTTAATTTATTGATTATGTCCATTCACTATACACAAGCATAATGGTTGTTTAAGCTGATTAAAAATGAAACGTAAGCTTAGACACCCAAAAACTGATGAAAAATGTTCCAAGATGTAAAAGCATAAACATTTTCAAGTACAATGAGAATTGTACATTAGAGCCAAAAAAATTCTGAATTATATCTTAAGGGTGAATCTGGTTCACTTTGTTGGTTTAATGCACTATTTAATAAATATAAAATGAAACACAACTAACGTGAAGTTTATATATTTGAATTGTTGCGAAGACCTTCTACTTCGAAGAAAAGAAAAAAAGTTCACTTTTTGCTTGGTCTTCATTTAATAATTGTTATAATATGCTACTTAAAGCGTCGGTTTGCGAAAGTTAGTTATTCAATAATTTTGTAGAAGAAATACTTCATTTTTGAACTGTATTTAACATTTTGAAAAGAGTGGCTTGGATTTTCTGAATGTGTTTTAAGAAAACTGTGGAGTGAAATATTTGGAATATTCAATTAATTGCTAATGGAAACTAGTTTAGAAGAGAAAAGTCATAAATCTAAAGAAAATCTGAAGAAACTCTGAGGATTTGAAGAAAATATTTACACACGTAAAACTGCTTAGCACGTGACAAATTCTAAAACCTGCTGAAAGTAAAGACTTTAGACTTATGCACGTACATTACAAAATACATTATTTAGGAAATATGGGGGGAACAATGCATAATCTAGAAGAGATATCATCTATCCCGTTTATCTCAACAAACTCTTCATCTTCCAGAAGTGTTCCATAAACCCGAGGAAACAAATGGAACTCCAGATCCAATCATTGTTTACCTTAAACTGCAAAAATATATCTAAGCCCATTTATGAAGGTTTTACAGGCTTATCCAAATTTAAGTATATCACATTTCCGGAGTCATTATGGAGGAGGTACCCCTGTGTAGCTGGGCAAAGGAGTTTACTGAACAAGAGAAAGTAAGGGGGTGAGTTAGGGCGTGGAAACTTCAGGGCTGAAAATCAGTTACCGTGTCTGCCTGCTTGGTGATGGTGAAGCGAAAGTGACATGCGAAAGCAAGTAGCATTTTCTCTAAAACCCATACATTCATCTGTGTACTTCTGGTGTGTATCTCTATCTGTGAGTAGATAACTCAAAAAAGAAACTTGGTATTTAAGTTCAATATTTTCCAAGAGTAGGATACGAAAATTTAAAAAGAAATCCTCACTTCCCAAACAACCTTTTAAACGGAAGAATTTTCGGAAAGTTCCACCACTTAAAAATGGCTATGAAGATTTCGATTTAACTATCATATGTTTAAGATATTTTCATTCTGGATGCCATAATAATCACAATAGCTACAAAAAAATATTACTACATAGAAATATAGATATTGTGAAAGCATATAAATTATGACAAATACACATTATTTAAGACATATATAAACATTTAAATTTTCGTCTAAGCCATACCTTGTTATTGTACTTTTCTCAAATGGGAAGTCATTATTTACCTTTTTGTTCCTCCTGGTCATTTAAAGAGAACGTAATTTCAAAGCTGGTAGCAACCAGCTGTTAAACTATTTTATTCTTGCTTAAGCCTACTGTATTCTCTCATTTTATTGTAGCTAAAATGAAATAGGTAATAACACCATCCATGTTTCGATTACCATGGGTTAGATAGAAGAACAGCGTTCGTAAGAATAGTTTGCTCAGAAGTAAGTAGAGAAAGTCATGTGAGTGCACGCATCCTATTTTTAATTTTTGAACCACCGTGATTTGTTGTCCACGGAGCTAAGAGTTGCCCAATGTATTTTAGTCAGGTTAAATGTAACAACCTGACCAAAGCCTTATTCAGCAGACTCAGTTCAATCAGGATTCCAACACCGGCTCTTTAACTTGGAAATTAGATACACTGAAGCTTTTTTTATTTGTTTTCCCCTTTTCTTTTTTATTTGTAGCTTCGACATATTGCACCTATTTCAGGGGTGGAGGAAAATGGATTAATGAATCCGTGTGATTCGTGAACTTTTCGCCGCGTAACTGTGCAACACAAAGGTACACACAACCTTCCTTAATTGACTTGAGAAATCCACAGGTCGCTTCTAGTCGTTTCGTGATCGGTATCAGTGGTGAGATTGTCTTGTAACGATATATTACATGGTTTTCTTTCAGCCAATATAGAACGGCGTTACTATAGATATCATACCGCATGCAACGAAACAACTAGTGTTTTCTGATCTACATTTTGATATGTGTTGTAAACATTTTCTATCATCATTATCATTATGATCATCATTATCATTATCATTATCCTTATCATCATCATCATCGTCATCATTATTATTATTGTTGTTGTTGTCATTATGTTTTGTTATATCACAGATTTAGAGAGTGCCAAAGTTCTAGAAGGTTTACTATTTAAGTATAACTTAATACCATGCCATGTGACAACTTTCTTTAACCAACAAATCAAATTATGAAATACTTATTAAAATGTGTAAGATTACTTGGACTGTGTCAAAGGATAAAATAATTAGTCATATCTTTATTCTTCAATACTTAAAAACTGATTTCATTTTGCATAAATTCCATGATTTCGGGAATCTTGATTCTGAAATTTCAATATTTGTTAAGCCTTCTACTGTAGATGTAGTCAATGTTAGAGTTAATTTGCAATTTGAGTTAATAGATTTACAAACAGATATGGCCACACAAATAACTGCACAGATATTGTCGGCACAGACTTTTTCAAAGAAGTGTATAAAGTAATATATGTTGGTTTGAGGGTTTGCTGCTTCTGCTACATTGTTATAGCAATATTTTGCTCCACATGTGTCTGTGAACAAATTGCTCTCTCTGATGAACATAGAAAACACTGTGATATCTCGCGTTTCAGATGACCAACTCTCGGCGCAACTGCATATTCCTGTGACAGATACTAAGCCAGAGTTTGGACGTCTTTTCATATGTACAGATGATTCCAATTTCACATAGTAAAAGCATGACCACCTCTTTCCTGTTTGAAACAAACGCGCTGAGCATTAACTCTATCATTCACCACTGTCAAGTGTTTAAAAAGCGAAGAAATACCACTCCTCCAACCAGCAAGAATTTTACGCGGGTTGCGTGCACAGTGGAGCAGACACTGTTCCACCCGCCCCTGTCATAGAGCACAGACTGATTGATCTGCGACTGCAACCACACATACGTACATATGTACATACGTCCACACATACTTACACGCATACATGAAAGACGGACAGACACAGTCAGACACATACCTACTTGTTAGAAACTGCAACTTATTTGGTACTTGTGGAGTTGCTTTCTGTCGTTAAAGTAGCCTGTTGTTCCAGACATAAATTTTTTTTCCACAGGGATACACATACTCCTGCTGCAAAGAAAAAGCACAGAACTTTAATAACACAGTCCCTTATGAAAATGACAAAGAAAAATTTGCTTCATGTGCATAATAAAAGAAAAAAATAAGCCTGGCACTGCAGCCCATGCAGAGCCAAGCTTTACCGCCCAGCCGCTGCGTCCCCCACCTCAGCCCACTACAGACGTCATTGCTGGGGCACACAATAGACAGTATACAGAAAGGAAAGCTTGAGTCGGCTCCTTTGATCTGCATGTACCCTTTACGTTGCGCGCTTCGCCATATTGATACCAAGTAAACGAAGCGATTGCTACTGCCTACCAGGGCTCGAAACAAGGAGTTTTACGAAACGGAACTCTTAATCTAGCCGGCTAAATGAAAACTTTTAAGAAAAGAAACGCTAATGAAACAGAATAAATGATAATACAATTTATTTCCCCTCCAATGAAGAATTCTACTCACTAAACTGAGTCGGAATGACACATAATAATTCATATTGGGAACTGAAGGCATTCATGCGTTTACAAAAGGCGCCCTGTTCTTACACAAAATTTCAAGGAAATTAAAATTTGTAAAACAATAATGCACGAAAGCAGAATGAAACCAACGAAATGTTGTTTTCTATTTATATGTATTAACAAAGAAAGCCCTAGTAATATGAAATAAGTGGAAAATAGGTAGCAGTAATTAATAAGCAAGTGGCTCATCAGCTATTTTTATTAACCACAAGAATAAAAATAAATAAAAATAACAATAAATTCAAAATCTTGAATCAGAATTTGCATACAATGAATCATAAAGTCTTGCCATACATAGTAAAAGAAGTAAATAAAACACAAATGTAGAGCAGTAACTTTACAGGATATACACTGTATGGCAGAAGTTGGGATTATTTTATATTAAGGGCTAGGGAGATCTAGGACTGGTCTTTTTATATCATGTCTATTTGCACAACATAAAATAGTTCCTATAAAACATACAATTGCATTTACTTTATTTCACCTTTTCACAATAAATCAACAAAGTCTGTGCACATTTACATGACTTACTCTGCCAACATTACATTCTATTGCAGCATTAAAGAAAAATAGTGTTCAGGTGTGCCATTGTACTTTTGTCTTGCTTGTTTAATCTGCATTTATGAAGCAACTACGCAGCAAATCATATTATTCATAGATGTGTCACTTTTATTAATTTGTAATTTTTTTCAGTTTTATTTTTCTTTTTTAAATCTCTATTCACAAACTTTAAGGGTTTACCTTGTATTCCTGGGCAAAATACATTAACAATTATGCACAAATTGCTGAGATTCTGAAATAACACTTAACTTATAGTAATTTATAAATATATTACGATGTTCACTTACCCTTGTTCATCTTTTGGAAAGCTGAAAAATCTTCTGTCCCTGTTTGTGTGTGAATTATTTCTGCAGTTTGGTGTCGAACACCATCGGCCCCATTTTCTCTTACTGCTGTTCATTCTAACCACGGCGAAGCTTAGATTAACACATATTTATACCTTTTACAATAGGCATATACAACAATTTTTCAGTTCTAGATGTGCCCAGCAGCTAATATGCTCAAGGTAAAATAAACGCAACGTATCCATTCGCTTTGGCTTCAACATAGCTGTTTACTTAGTTTACTCGGTTTACTTCGCGCATGCGCACTAAATATTGGCGCATGGATTTCAGCTGAGTTTCCTTTCTGTATACTCTCTATTCTGTGGCTGGGGTACAGTATTGGAGGGTGGTACGTGGTCAGGCTCCGATCCCTCCCGGCCAGTTATGTGGTCTTCAGGACCTGGCGCCACTACTTTTCTATCAAGTAGCTCCTCAACCTAACGAGGCTCAGTGCACCCTGTCCCAGACCTCCCAGAGGGGATAAAATCCCATGCTGGTACCGGGTATCCGTGTCCTCCGTGCCAGAGGCAGGGCTTCATGTGCATAATTATGCAAATGTTTCCTTAAAATAGCAGCTGGTGTTTTTTAACATTAGTTTGAATTATTAGAGGCCTTTTTCCAGTTTACTCCGCTAGACGCTGTCTCCCAAGCTTAGCAAAAGCAGAAAGCAAACAGAAATTTCAATTGAGAAGTTTGCACTGTGCTTGAATTGTGATATGATTTTGTCATAATTACACATAATTGCAATTTTTAAGAATATAACCTGCTCTTCTGCGGTGTAATCAATGTAATGAGGTAAAGCAGGCTTGAAATGCAGTAATTCCCACAAGTTCTATTGGAGGAGATTGTAAAACAAACTTGATTTGACTAGGATGGCGTTATCAAGACAGTCTCTGTTTGAGAAGTATTTACGTGGGCGGCGAAATTCCGTAGATTGGTATTCGGCGGAGTAGAGGGACTCAGGCGGTTGGTTCTTGTTGCCGAGCCGATTACCCGGGCGGGCGGGCGAGCGGGCGGGTGCGGCCCTGCCCTGGCCAGGGTAGGCCACAATCAATAGAGAAACAGGCCGGAGCCCTCTCAAACAGATGCCGGGAGATGAAACAGCTCAGTGCTCGGTAGTTACGCACGTCTAGCTGTGGCTAACACATCTCTTTTCCAAGCTGCTACCTTCATGTCATCACCTCAAATGTTTGGCTTCATCGCCTATAGCAAATGTCTCAATACAGAATAGTGCTTGTTTACTCAGGACCCCTGAAAACAGTTAACGACGCTGGGTAGTGTCAGAATAGCAATTTCCACGCAAAATCTCACTGTAATGTATGTTAGTGTTTGTTAAAAACTATATAATCTATAATAATGGGACTTTTACCACTTATAAAATAGCTTCTTTTGATTCAAAAACCATACTCAAATCATAAACTAATAACTTTTATTCTATTGATATTAAATAAACTAAAAACTTTCATTTTTCACATCTGTTCTTCTTTAGGTGCACTTTTCTTCTACACCGTTAAAGCAACATTTCAAATTTTGGAAACTTTACAAACATGTTACTCAGTATATCTGGTGAACGATTAATATATTTTAGTCAATAATAGCAATTTCAAAAGTAAATAATTACGCCTTGGTTATTTTTTAATTTTTTATGTATGAAAACGTTTTGGGGAACTACATGAAAGTGTAACATAAAACGCGTTTAAAGCAGTACATTCGGAATATGCACGAAAACAATCAAAGCTCTATCTATTATATCTTTTTGGAAAAGTGCATCTAAAGTTTAAAAAAGCAAGTTGCGGAAAATGGCAAGAGTGCTGTGCAAAAGGGGCGTTGCAGCCTAGCCGCCATTTTTAAAACTCCATTTGAGTGCACTTAACTGCCACAGACACAAAAATCCCTTATATGGGCATGTTCTGCAAACATTCATATTAATCAAGATAACAAAACTTTATTTTTTGATCCAAAGTCACTATAAGTGTCCTGGATCAGTGGCACTGACAAATGGCCGAACAGTTATTGAATTGACGATCTTCAGCTTTATAGGTTTAAGTGTTCCCCAAATCTTTAGTCATCGGTTGGCAGTAATATTGTTTAAATTCCATTTAAATGCCATGTGCCCTACTTAAACGCCCCTTTTCTGCTTACATTCTCGGCAGTATTTCAACAAAATATGGGCCAGAAAGGCTCAAAACAACCAAATTCAGCGGGAAGCAGTGGTTAAATGGAATCTCGTTCTAACGGAAATGCTATTAACCCTAGCATTACCCACCCTTATTCCATAACTTAAATTACCAAGGGGGGTATTTTGTGACCACCGCTAGTAACAAAATATTTGAGCAATTTTTGAAACAAATTTATTTTAGTTTTGTGTATTACATCTTCTCATGTTTATAAAGCTTATATTTGATATTGTTCAACCATCAGTTCTTTACTTTCTTATATGTATTAAATTAGATATTTTGCCAATCCTTTTACAGAACTCATATTACTTATACTTTTACCGCTTGTAAAAAATATCTCAGCTATTTTTAAAAATATTATTTTAAAACTGGGTATTATAACTTGTAATGTTTCTAAAGATAATATTTAGCATTACTTCTTTCTTTATTTCCGGTATCAGCCGCTTCCTGTTGGCTTTTTTAAAAAAAATTATTTTCTTTAAATATGTCTATGCTTTCCCTCATTATTCTTTGAGAGAAATTGTCACAAATTGCTAAAATTTTTAAATTGTCAGAGCCAATGTGATGACCGGTATTTTCTGTATGTCCCGATGGCAGACTTTTCTGGCTGAGAAAGCTTCATGTCTCTTTGTATGCTTCTTTTTTCTTATATTGATAAATTCACCTGTGACATACGTACGGTTCACAACAATCACAGCTCTTCGCATCAATCTTTGATGTTTCAGTTCTGAGCCCAGATTGTCTTTGTCACACACACGTAGGGCAGGCTGATGGAGTTTGTTTATCACGGTTCTTTTTATAGCTGAAGGTGTACCAGTCTGTATGAGTTTGTTTCGGATACACGGAACATCGAAGAGTTTTTATTGATACATCCCGTTCCACAAGCACGTCTAAGATGGTAATTTTCCATCCTTCTTCCATAGGAAATTTGATGTGCTTACCACATTCTGGGATGTTGTTTTCTCCACGAGGTGACAAGACAAAAGCATCATCTACGTACCTCAACCACATTACAGGTTTCAAAGAACATATTTCAATAACCAACGATTCAATTCTCCCATGAAGAGATTTGCTACAACAGGGGAAAGGGGACAACATATGGCTGCCCCTTCTACCTGTTCAAATAACTCTTCTCCATAGCTGAAAAAAGTGAAAGAAAGAGAATGTATACTATGTCTGTCCAATCTTCAGGTACTCCATTTGCTTCGATTTTTTCTTTGATGCTGACAAGTGGATCTTTTATGGGGATCCTAATAAATAGAGAAGTGAGGTCGATGCTAACCAATAAGTAGTGAGGCACCAATTGAAACTGTCTCTATTTGTATCAGATGATCCGAATTTCTAACATTTTTTACAAACCAGCTTTTGAAGTTCTTTTGCCAGAAATTTTCCAGTGCGTGTTCAGGTCATTTGATTGCGCTCATTATGGGCCTCAGCGGAGCATTTAGAGTCGACGTAATTATTTAATATTTAACATTGCATAAATATTTCCTTTTTACTTTTTTACATGAAAAAATGTACCAACGGGGCTGTAGTTTTATGACCAGATAGGCATTACATTGTTTCTAAAAAGACCAACAATGAAAACTTTGAAACAAATACGCAATCAATTGTGGAAAAAGTGACTGATAATAACTATTAACTGCATACCTCTAATAAAAAACTTAAAAGAAAGAATTTAAAAAGTTATAGAAGGTGAGCATAGAAGGGGCGATTAATCTAAGGAGAGAGCGTTTGAACGAAGTTTGAATTACACTCCCAAACACTTTGACAAGATACAAAAAGAATCCGGGTGAAACACACACGATAAACTCAATGACATGTGCCGTTTGAAAACAGCAGGAAAAATGAGATTCAGCTAGGTGTATTGATGGGTAGAGATTTTACCTATAACTGGTGCGACATACCGCGTCAGCACCGTGTGATATGCTACTAAATCCTTCTTAAACTCAACAGGCAGCATTTTACAGTACAGTAAATTACGTATTACCATAATTTTTGTACAATTTATGTGCAGTGAATCAAATTAAAAAGCGAATATTTGGTGTACTGATAATTACCTTCTTGCTATCACAGTTAAATTTATTATCTAACGTGAATTTTGAATTTTAATTTTTATGTATAGATAGAAATATACGAATAACCCGAGATGCGGATAAACGAGGGCTGGATAAACGAGGTTTTACTGTATATGGCTGCAATGTCAGAGAAGGTGCTGGGTTTTGATCCCGACTTATTTGTAGACTCTTGGTGCTAACAGGGGACACAAGTACACAAATCAGTCCCACCTTCATTACAGCGACCATATACATATGGTATTCAAACTCAAGACTAAGAAACATAAATTAAATATACTATTCATTATATTAGGTTTCTCGTTGGTAGACAAATGACTTGCTGTTGTTGATTAAACACACAGAATAAGAGACAATCCAATCTATTTGAAATACCGAAGGATTAAATGCATATCATGTTCCAACCCTTTGATGCGTTTCTGTCTTATAGTACTTACATTCATAACAATAACTTGTCGTCCTTCTCACTTAGTGTTTCTGTTTATAGGTCATGCTCATTTTTCTTTCCTGGACGAGTTTTCCTGATTCACTTTTGTCAATTATTTCAGCAACGTTATTTGTAATATGTTTCTCAGAACTGCCATCAGAATCCAAGTACCCTTATGCTTATACAAAATTACACTATGAATTATGTATGTTCATAATCCATAATTTCTATAATTTTAATTGATCTTTCTAGTTCCTGTATTCTAACTTAAACGTTATTAATAGGTCTTCTTTGGAAGTTTATTGTGAAGCTTTGTTTCCGAATGCTAGCTAGACATACTACGACAATATATTTTGTAATTGTATACTATTCACTATGCCAGTTAGACAAAGGATACAAACCTGAGTAGTAGTGTGTGGTAGAGTATGTGCTCCGCCACCCACACACATCTGCAGGTGTATATAAAGTTCCCTGCAGTTGCAGGCACTACCATGCGCAGTGTGGCCACCAGATTAAAAGAACACGAGCTTCACACCAGATTGGGACATACGGATAAATTGTCTGTGACAGAGCACGCCTTATTATTCGGCCATGATGTCAACCTTAAAGAAACCCGAGTGCTGTCCTCTACAGTTAACTACTATGCCCATAAAGCATGGATACCGGTTTTAGATAAACTTTCAGACGCCCACAACAGTTGTAATAAAACCCCACCTACAACTGGCCAATCACTACCGCAGCCAGCGCAACAATTCCCCTCCCACCCCCACCCATATAAATAACTGAAACGGACGTTAACGGTCATCACTTCCACTACTTCTCTCCTTCCACGTTCAAACTATGACCAGTGCAGACGGAGGATCGTGTTACCCTGATGATACCAAGCGCAGTACTGGGCGAAACGTTGGTATCTACCATGCCTTATAGACAACGGCCTAAACATTTCTAATAGTCAAGACACCGGCGGTGAATGACTAACTACATTTATTGCTTTGCATTGCTCTACTACTTCAGCTCAGAAACGCGTGCGTCAGCGTACACAGCATCTACAGCAGATTACCTCTCTATGCCGTGTTCCCGGCTAAGCGGAGTAGTGACTCGCATTTAACCTCTCATATAAAATTTTCATTCGTCAAGAACTAACGCGCGACCTATAACTTTTCGTCTAAAAATAAAATCACCTGGTAGACTTCAGGAGATTCTATAGTTGCTTTAGAAAAGAATAATTCCAACCTCGGGTCTGAATCTCTTGTTGGTGTTGTTGTTGTTGTTCTTCTTCTTCTTTTTCTTCATGGTTTAGGCTATGCAGCCCGTTCCGGCGAAGTAATCAGTGGAGTCCATCTTCTGTGAGGTCGTCCAACCTCTCGTGCTCGTCTTGGGTTATATAGAAAGATCCTCTTAGGTATCCTTTCTTCACTTATCCTCATTAAATGTTTTGTCCATTTCTTGTTATTTGTTTTATTTTGTATTCTAATTTATGTATGTTTAGTTCTTCTCTTATTAACTCATTTCGTATTCTATCTACTCTTGTGCATCCTTTCACATTCCGCAGAAATATAATTTCCGCTGCTTATATTCCACTACTATCTTTTGATTTTACTACCCAACTTTCGCTTCCATATAGCCATAAGTTTAGAGTCTTTTCTTGTTTTCCGACCTAAAGTTCTTTAATGGTTCCACATATAGCCTGGAACTTATATATTTTGTTTTCTATATCTTTATCTTCTTTGTATGTAATATCGCACCCCAAATACTGAAAGTGTGTTACTTGTTGCACTATTTTATTTTCCAAAACAATTTTAGTTCTTATTCCATATTTATCTATGAATGCGATTGCTTTTGGTTTACCTACCGATATTTTGCAGTTATATCTATTGGCCACCACTTGGAACTTATAAGCCAACATTTGTAGATCTCTTTCAGATTCTGCCATTAGTAAGACATCGTCTGCAAATAACAGGGCATTTATTCCACCCTTATTGTCAGTTAATATTCCTTCCTTATTAAAATATTTTTTTCCATTCAATTAGGATGTCGTCAATATAGATATTAAATAAAATAGCTGATAACAACACACCCTTGTTTCACGTCTTGGTTTATTTTGTAACACTTTTTACTGTTTCTAGTTAGCAACGGGTCTATACACACATTTGTCTCGTGGTATACACTCTTATGGGTTTTTATTATTTGATTAGGGATACCTGAGTCTATTTATATCACTATTTGATATGCAGGTTAGTTTAGATTAGATTAGGCAAAGGCGGGGCTTTTGTTGGAGCTCTCTCGGCCTCCCGCACAACAGCCTAAAGGGCTTACTGTGTTATCAGATTGGAAAGGATGCTTTCTCCCCCCCCCCCTCCTAAAAAAATTGCTCCCTGAATAAGTTGCTGTATTTTGATTCCAATGTCAGCATCCCTTCCCGGATTTTCTGTTGTTACAGAAAGAGTAAATTGTCTCCTTACCTGGAATGGACAGTCAAAATGATGTGAGGTAATTTCCTTATCCTTTGCACGTTCTATAAATGGGTTCATCCTTCTAGGGTCCCATTTTAAGTACATGTTTCCTGAAGCAACTGTGTAAATAAATTAATGCGTCCTTACTCCTGTTGTTTTTAATGTCACAGAAGAGGAGGAAAAAGTGTAGAATGGATCCAAGACATATTGCTGGATTGTCTTTGTCCAGGAATAAGTTATCCCGAGTTTGTGTTTTAAGTGTCTGTATTTTACCTATCTGCACAAGATGCAGTGTTTTTGACAAAACTAAAATATCTCCGCAGGAAATGGTGAGGGACAGAAACGTAAGATACAAAATGTGTTCCAAATAGCGAGATCTATCACTGGTTTATATTAATGTAATGACTTCCCTTCCATCCTGTATGTTTCTATTAAAGAGTGAACTGCTTGCTGCACACGAAGAGGAGTTTCTTGCCTATACAAGTATTGTATGACGAAAATCAGAGCTACTAAAGAATCTATATTTTAGGGCGTACAATAGTTTGCACAAAGTGAATGACAACACACTGGCTTCTCTGGAATATTGCAAGTGGACGTTCCACTGCTCTCAGGGTGTTGCTATACAAATCCATTCGTACCGTAATGACGTTCCTCCCTCCAGATTATTCCAATGATTTTAAACAAAATGGATATGTTGTGCTTTCTTTCACTACAAAAGGTGACGAATAGCGCCTCTGTTCATCTATAAAAGCCTGGCAGCACCTGTTGAATATTTTATTGAACACTCGACGAATTTCTGCAGCCAAAATATTGGAAAACCCAGGCCGGAAACTATCTTCTAATTCTTCGAGGGTGTGGGAATTTCTCGCATAAACTTTTTATTCAAGCCTTCCCGTACATAAAATAATCGCTTGAATTGAGATCTGTAGAGGAAGCAGGCCAGCCAAATATTCTATTATCGAAAAGTTGCTTGATATTGTCAGAGTACCTCTTCTAATATTTGCTTGGCTAGAGCCATTACCTGTCTCTTTCCGTATCTCTATCAAGCACTCAGACTATACTTTTTCTAGTAACCTGAAAGTTACTTGTTAGGAACGGCGATAGCAGGAACATCCTGTGAAAACTCAAGCTAACATTCCATACCTGACACCGTGTCAAATTTGATACAGTAAACATACGATGCTCTGTAGGATAAACCACTATAATTACACAGTAAACAGAAACAACAGAGATATTTACATAAAGTTATCCCAATACCAAACAACTCTAGACGGAACTGTGTGAACTAGTCTACCGCAAAACAAGTTCCTTTAAATCGATACCTTCTTCGAGCCAGACACGACAGCTGCCAGTCAGATCATTATACTTAGAATTAAAATTAAGGATTGTGCATTTAGTAGGATGATTGAAAAGGAATACTCTCAACGCTTAACAACAGGAAAACAAAATGTAAATCAAGGGATGCCCACTGTCGCTAGGTTTACTTAATATGTATATTGATGAGCTATGAATCAATGGTAAAGTCAATTAGATGAATATTTTAAATAAGGTTGTTTCATTTAGATGCTATCAAGGATATCCTCTTAGATTTGAAGGGCTACGGAAAGCAATATTTAAATTACAGCCAATATAAAATTACAACTTAAAAATACCTATGGTAGTGGATCAATTTGTAATATACAGCAGTTAGAAATGGACCTTAAACTGGGCAAACAAAAGCAATATACGATCTGCAGGGATGAGATTTTCAGATGAATGCTAGGATATACACTAACAGATCATTTGCACATTTCTGACATAATGAGAGCAACTTACAAGAAAAAAATAATTCCTTCAAACAACAATGGCATAAACACATGAATAACGGATTTAAATAGATTAAAAAACAAGTGCTACTTTGCATTACATGAGGTAAAAGATATTTAATAATACTAATACTACTTTGGGAAGACAGTCTTTCAGGCTGGCCAGGCTTAAAGCCTATCCTGGATGTAGAAAACGAAGAAGAGGAAGAAGAATGAAAATATGTACAAACAGAACTATTGACATGAAGTTTTTTCCTCAAAAAATATTTATAACTCTTTAACGTATAATGGAATAAGAAACATTTTCTTGGGTCTACATTGGTTCACTTGGAACATTCTTGATTATGTGATTCTACGTAATGAAAATTAACTGTTCATACTAATTATGTGTAGGACCAGTTTGAAAATGTTAGAATCAGACTAAATATGTATTCCCATAACAGGGATTTTAACGGATTTTCCGTCTCCACCAGGAGCATGGCAACGTAGCTCATCGTATTTTTTTCGGTAAACCACAAGGTTTTTCACTCTGATTCCGTATAAAGGAAGACCTTTTATAATAAACCTATGTATTAACTATGTATTAATACTATATTAATAAGAATTATCAAAAAATGTGTATTTAAAATTTGGTACAAAAGACACGCTAGAGGAAAATTTCTTAGCAAAAATATAAATAAGCAAACACCTGGTCTTTAGAAGATACAATTAAATAACAAATAAAGCACCTATAGCACTTTCTCTTCATAGCGATCTTTCACGAGGAAACATTTAATACTACCATTCATTTGTTCGTCTCTACCCGCCCATCGAATTTCACTTCAGCGTAAAATTGAGAGAATGGCTTTACATTATTGTTCTGTGATAATGACGTAAGAAACCTCAAAGTTCTGTTAGTTTCCTTGCCAGACTCCATTAACAGCTACTGGAAACTTGTTAACTACATTGCCCTTATTATGCGCTACAACATTCAAACAAACTCGCAACTAATTATTTCAGTTCTCCTTCACATATTTTCCATTCTGTAACCACAGTATCTACAATACGTAACGTTAACAAAACGTATAATTAAATATACCAAATGCTTTCTGTTGTCACTGTTATTACATTAACAGAGGAAGCATTAAATAATGCGTAATTTTGACACAGGAGTTTAAACCTTGCTTGCTGGGTAACTGAGGAATTTTATTTATTTACAATGTTCGTTGCTTACAAGTTATTTATTTATCGGTCTAAAAAAGCTCAGAAAAATCATTGGAGTATATATATTATGTTACAAAGGCATAAGGCATATTTGTGTTTATGACTTTTAATATCACATTGGCAATTCTTAGATCTACTTACACATCGAGTTTAGGGAGAGGACTGAGGGCTCTCAAAGGTCGAGGTCCGAAAATTACATTTCACGCATCTGACTTCGGAGGATAAATAAAAACGCTGGGAAACTTGTAATTGGGACCTCAAATAATTCATATGTGTGCTAAGGTATATACAGAGTGTCCCAACTAACTCTGCGCCTCAAATGTCTCCAAAATGAAACAAAATGTGAAAAATCCAATCCAATTGAAATCCAAAATCCAATTGGAATGTACCTATGTTAGGAGCCCACTCAATGAGAAGGCATGGACAAATTAAAAGTAAAAAAAAAATAACACTTGCAACACACAGTTGTGTTTTTTAAATGGAACTTCTGTATTTATTCTAGTGAAATGGAAACTAGAGCTACAATTTAGCAATAACATAATTGGTTTCACTTTTTCTAAACCTCATACGTTCTGAAATATGCAACTTTTAGGGAACGGGAAAGCCGTTACAGTTTCTGACGTATTACAACACATGTAGTGCTGTACTCAGAGCAGAGGTTGCTTGCACTGGCCTGTAGCTTGCTGTAAACAAACCAATATTAGCTCGGCACGTTCTAGCTTCAGTGTACCAGTGTCTCCTGATCTGGTCTGTGACATACTGTAACCTAATTCACGTACGTTTCGGATATTGCTTTCCATATTGACACACGAAACCCTGTTTTCGTGTAGCTTGTTACATTTGTCGTTATCTTATCGATATGCCGGCCTTCAGTAATGAATAAAAATTATTTTAATTTACGGAGAATGTCACCGAAATACAACCACAGCGTTTTTCGCTGAACGCTACCCAGATCGACGGTGTTCTTCACCTCGTATCTTTGCACGAAACTCGTGGAAACAGGAAGCTGGGCTCCCACAAAGTGACAACAGTGACTGGCAATGGAAATGAAATTGCTATTCTGGCTGCTGTAGTGCACAGCCTTGAGGTGAGTGCACGATAGATTGCACTAGTTTCTGGAATAAGGCGCAATAGTTTGAGTAGAATGTTGCATAGATGTATATTTCAGCCGTTCCATATCTCACTGCACCAAGAACTGTGCAGGAATGACTTTGAATCGTGCATCGTATTCTTCATTTTGCAGTTCAGTTGCAAGGTAATCCAGTATCCGTAAGTAACACGTTGTTTATGAATGAAACTTCATTTACAAATCATGATCATGTGAATCTGCGGAAGATGCACCACTGGTCCGTGCAAAATCCCCACTGGATTCGCCAAGTTACTCATCAATGACAGTGGAGCTCATGCTTGCTGCGGTATCATTGGTAACCACTGGTAGAGGATGTGCAACATCATTTTACTGCGGCGTGTGTGGCAATGTGTGTAGAAACATTACAATGTGTGCAACACTTTCTTGTTACCAGTCTCCAAAAACGTGTTGATGCAAACGGAGGGTACTTCGAGCATCTGTTTAACTGATACAGTTTCATCGGACAAGACACTACTGGTGATTTGTTGGTGTATTTTCCATGCTGGACGTAATACACAAGGATGGGCTTACTGTGAGCTATAGACCACTAGAAAATGTGTTTAGAATAGTGAAACCAAGTTTGTTAATCACTAATTGTAGCTCTAGTTTCCATTTCGCTAGAATAAACATGCATACTCCATTTAAAAATACCGCAAGTTTGTGTTGGAAGTGTTATTTGTTTACTTTTATGGATTGCATAGCTTCCCATTGTGTGAGCCTCTGGCATAAATACGTTCCTGGCCAATTGGATTTTTCATATTTTGTTTCATTTTGGAGGTATTTGAGGTCACAGAGTTAGGTGGGACACTCTGTATATTGAAAATGTCATTGAAGAATGGTGGATACATCTGTAAAACTCATTTTTAGATTAAGAATAGGTTTTTGGACACAATTTTATTTGCAGATGACCAAATCCTAATTTACAGCACAGAGAATAATTAAGCCATATATAAATTAAATAATTTAAGTAAAAAGCATGCATTAAACATATCTACAGCCAAAACAAAAGTTCTTGCATTCCAAGGGTTCAATGCAACCAGAGCTACAAGTATTTTAGAAGGAAAAATATTAGAGAAAGTAAATAATTTGAACTATTTGGGCTACAATATTTCATATATTAAAAATGACGATGTAATAAATAAGATTAATAAATTTAACCGCATATGTGGAACAATAAAAGGAAACCTCACGCAAACTGGGGAATAAACAAAATTAAAATTCTATAAAGCAATGGCATTACTCAAGTTGATATACGGCCCCCAATGTTGGGCATTAAGAAAAGTGAAGAGTGAGAGAGGCTTCAGAACTGAGATTCCTAACGAATATAGCAGGCTACACTTTGTTAGACAAAGGGAAGAATGATGACTTAAAATAGGAATTAGGCACTTTTAAGCTAACAGAGAAGATACATCAAAATAGAAGCAGGTGGAAAGAACATGTGGAAAGAATGGAAGAACATGCATTCACAAACTATTAGACTAGAAACCAATAGGCAAAAGAAAAGATGGACTCAACACATGTTTTAAACATGTGACCGCAGCAAGCCTTTAGAAGCTTAAACCTTGATGATGATGATGATGATGATGATGATGATAGTGGTGATGGTGTGATGATGATGGTGGTGGTGGTGGCGGCGGTGGTGGTGGTGATGGTGATGGTGGTGCTGGTGGTGGTGATACTGGTGATGATGGTGGTGGTAGTGGTGGTGATGATGGTGGTGGTGGTGCTGGTGGTGGTGCTGGTGGTGGTGATGGTGGTGGTGGCAGCGGCGGCGGCCGTGGTGGTGGTGGTGGGGGTGGTGGTATTGGTGATGGTGGTGGTGGTGCTGGTGGTGGTGCTGCTGGTGCTGGTGGTAGTGGTGGTGGTGATGGTGGTGGTAGTGGTAGTGGTGGTGGTGGTAGTGGTGGTGATGGTGCTGGTGCTGGTGGTGGTGGTGCTGTGGTGGTGCTGGTGGTGGTGGTGCTGGTGCTGGTGGTAGTGGTGGTGGTGAAGGTGGTGGTGGTAGTGGTGGTGGTAGTGGTGGTGATGGTGGTGCTGCTGGTGGTGGTGATACTGGTAATGGTGGTGGTAGTGGTGGTGATGGTGGTAGTGGTGGTGGTTGTGGTGGTGGTGCTGGTGCTGGTGGTGCTGGTGGTGGTAGTGGTGGTGATGGTGGTGGTGGCGGCAGCGGCGGCGGCGGCGGTGGTGGTGGAAGTGGTGGTGGTGGTGCTGGTGGTGCTGGTGCTGGTGCTGGTGTTGGTGGTGGTAGTGGTAGTGGTAGTGGTGGTGGTGGTGATGGTGGTGATGGTGGCAACTACGACGACGTCGTCTATATGTTAGCTGGTGGACACGTTCCTATAATACAGTAGAGAAAGAATTCTACATATGCCTTTGCTTCTCCAAGTTAGGAATTTTGGTAACCCAAACAAGCCAAACTCAATGTGGCAAAACCAAGATCATACAGTCTTGCCCATTAGTAACGTCAAAAAAACTGCTACGAATGGTTCGCGTATCCGAGGCACAAATAATTATATCTATGCTCACCACAGTCTAACTCTGCAGAGGTAACTAGACACTGTTAATTGGAGCTGCCCGAGATTTCATGGATCCTTTACTTCCGTACGTTAAATCAAAGTTCCTCCCTATTTCAAACCAATAAGTACAGTTGGGCCAAATTTTACTATCCATTGTGATTAGAAGTTGATACATCTAGTAGTGACTTCCCACACACTTAAATCACGCATCCTTAGTTACTATAAAATAATAGCAATACCCATGTTGCAGAATGTTGCACATTAAGAAAAAGAGAAGAGAGCAAAATAGAGGCGGCAGAAATAAGATTCCTAAGGCTACACGTTGTTAGACAAAAGGAGGAATGGTGACATAAGTAAGGAATTAGGCATCTTCAAACTAATACAGAAGATACACCGGTATAGAACCAGGTGGAAAGAACTTGTAATAAGAGCGGAAGAATACCGCATTCCAAAACTGCTAAAGAAACAGAAAGAAAATAAACATTGGTAGACCAAAGAAAAGATGGACTCAACAAATGTTTGAAGCATGAGACTGCAACAAGCCTTTAGAGGATTAAACCTTGATGGCGATAACGATGACGGTGACGGTAGAGATTACGCTCACGATGATGACGTCAAAGTTTGCTGGTGGACACGTCACCATTAAACAGTAGAGCTAGAAAGAGAATTCTACATATGCATTGGATGCTCCAAGATAGAAATTTTGGTAAATATAGCAAAACCAAAGTCACACAATCTTGCCCATTAATAACGTTACAGAACTGCTACGAATGGTTCACTTATCCCAAGCACAAATAATTATACCTATGAGCACCGCAATCCAACTAAGTCGAGGTAACCAGACATTGTTGATTGGGAGCTAGTCTAGGTTTCATTGCTCCTTTACCTCTGTACGTTAACTCAAAGTTCTTGTCTGTTTCAGAGCACTAAATACAGTCTGGGCCAAAATTCACTGTCCATTGTAATAAGAAGTTGCTAAATCTGGTAGTGACCTTTCCAACGATTTAAATTATGTCATTACACTGCATCGTATAGCGTATTATGCAAATAGAGTGTAATTTTGACAATCATACAACCTGAAACTCATTTGAAATTATGGGTTCACAATGGCCAGTTGATTTATAAGAACATTCGGAAGATGTATTTTCATTTTAATTTATGGACCAATGACAAGAAACGCAAGTGTGTCGAAAACCTCATAATTGTCTCTGAGAAGCAACTGAATCAACAACAGGTGACGGAATCTAATGTAATGGGTTTATTTGGTCCTGATATTTTGATGGCACTGTCACTGTGCCATTCCAGTACTACAAATTATAATTTCAACTTATTGCATTTGCAACATATTGGTGCTCAAATACATAGCGCATTATCTGTGCAAAACATAATCACGTGACTTTTGATAAACTGTTCATTACTTGTATTTGCCATTGAAGTGGCTGGTGACTATTAGCCACATATGAATTTCCAAATTATCTAAGCTGTGGGGTAGAGCTAGTTCTACCACTGCTGTTGTGAGGAACGATTTATGTTCATGTAAAGTTTGCAGCATTCGAATAACGACATCTCCTTTTGGATTGCACATCGCATACTTTTGGATCACCAGGTCGTGTGTGCGCTTACTTTTTTCAATCATTTTGAAACTGTAACGCGTTACTTATAGAGAAAAAATAGAATTCTTAAACCTAAGGAATAGTTCGTTTCAGTTAAAAATAGCAGCTTTTGCTCAAGCTTGAAGCAATGTTGGTTAGGTCGTTCCGGCTAGATTAATCTCGAAGTCAGGAATATCAGATTGCTTTCTCCAAGACTCTACCAGCAATTAGGCACTTGTTTACTTGTTAGTGTTCGCTCAATCCTTTCATGAGAAAATTTGCTAAATTAACGAACGAAGGCGTTTTCATTTTCCTGAAGCACAAGCCTGTTCTCTCTGCAGAAAACAAATGCCATGCATTCCGTTTATTTCCGATAAACACAATTAAGACTGATATTCTTTCAAACGGCTTTAAATCTGAGCACGCTGTTAATAGGATACCGGCTACATTTCACAATCGAATTACGTTATACCTGTTCTAAACAATTTCTTATTTAAATATTCAAGACTAAAGACTTTATAAACTTTACGGATTCATAAATGACTAAATGACTGTACAGTTTAACAAGTGTGTATCATAGTATACCTATACTAGCCGACTGTGAAGTGATAAAAGGTGCCTAAAAGGCACATGGCAGTGGAGGAATAATTCCTCGTTCTTATCTTGCGGGCTCATGTGACTTAAGAAAGCAGTATGTTTACATTTTCTTTCAACTGTAGGGATATTATAGCTGATATATCGATTCTTCCAATAACATCTTCTTCTTCTTCTTCTTCTTCTTCTTCTCCTTCTCCTCCTCCTCCTCCTCCTCCACTTCATACCATACGCAGTCAAGTGCTCTTTGAAAGTTGTGTGTGTGTGTGTGTGTGTGTGTCTGTGTGTGTGTGTGTGTGTGTGTGTGTGTGTGTGTGTGTGTGTGTGTGTGTGTGTGATTAGGGTTTGAAAGCTTTGAGTAAGAAAACTTCCGCATTACGGGTTACTGACCCTAGATGTGCAAGTCATGTGCAGGATTTGAGTTGTTACGGCTCATGACTTCCGGTTGTCTTCCTTTAGCCCTTGGTGAACCAATACTTAGGATCGAAGATGCCTTCTCCGCCTCTACAGCCATTGAGATCCTAGATCTTCTTCTGTAGTCAGAGTCGTTTGACTTTTTTTAAGAGGTTTTCCGGCCGCCCAATCTGGGTACAGTGTCCAGCATTCCAGCATTCCAGAACAGGTCGTACAGGTTCTCCTCCACTGCACAGCACCTAGCTGCTTAGTGCGACTTTATCTGTGCAGTATAGAAGGTGGTTCAACTTTTTCAAGCTTTTGTGTCTGTGGGCAATGGTTTCTTCCTGCATACATAAGTTTGGATGCAGGAAGGGGGCAGGAATAGGTTTTGGGGTGAGTATGTGTTAGATGATGGGAGTAGAGTTACCATTACTCAAAGGCGTCCTTAGGAAGGTGGTAACTTTTCCTTCTACGGGGTGCTCTGTGGTCGTATTGACCTAGTGCCCGTACTGGTTGGTTGGTGTGGGAATTCAGTTTGGTGTGCATGGTTCGGCGGATCCCTCGTTGCGGACTATGCTTGGTTCTCTTCACCTCTTACCAACCAGCAAGCCTACAGGGCTAGTCTTTCCCAGTATCGTCATCTGGTTCGTTGGATACTAAGTCCCCCACACTCCCCCCACCGCGACAAAGTGATAGTCTTCGTGGAGGTCTTTCAATAACGAATAACAAATTGCTACATGTGGTCTATATAGCTGAGCATTAAACAAGTGGTTGATGACTTGTTAAAAATAATTTTGCTGTTGCAGTTATGTGACTTTACATAAGCATGTGAAAATTATTTTTAAAGGTTTTCTTTGTGCGATTTTTGTGTAATTTAGGTGAAAATCCGAAAATATTTGTTTAGATAAATAAATGAGAAAATATGCATTTTTATGTGTAACAAAGCTTAAAATATTTGGTGCGGTGTGTACATCCAGAACCCTGAACTCAGTTTAAAGTGCTTACTAGGATACAAACAAAATGTACATTTACCTAAAAATCCGAGCCCTAATAATAACTAAGGCATTACATTTAACCCTCTAATGCAATAGTTGTCATCAATAACAATGTTTAGCAAAATTTTAAAACACTGTAAAATGTTTTTGTTTCTTTAATATTCACATTAATAAAGATAGCAGAAGCTATTTATATAACAAATGTATCCGTTTATTTCGGTATGATTGTAGTTTCTCAATTTTGTGTGTTTCTTTTTCAAAACTCAGAATCCATGAAATGGTAGCCTGTAACCCTGTCGTCATCCACGCGTACCATCTCACTACTTATTTACCGTGGGCTCTTCGCATCCTTTACTACGACCACATTTGATTACAGCCGCTGGGATCAAATTAACGACGGTTGGCTTTGAATGGATGGCCATTCCATTTTATCTGGTCTTTAATAATCGTGGCTATTCGAATTACTTCCTTTGGGGTGCTTGTATGAGCGATACCTAAACCGTCAGTATGGGTGACTCAGTTGATTAGGCACGATCCCGAGGTCGTGGGTCAAACCTGGTCCCGACCGATGGTTTTTAAGTGTCGGTAGAGTTACTGTAATTGCAAAAGAGCTCTTGCAGGACGAAATTCCGGCACACGGATATGATCATGCAAATTGACAGCGTCGTAAACAAACAAAATAATTTGTTTAAGGATACATAGAGCGACTCAGCTAATAGAAGAACAGTGGAATACGTAATAAAATAATTCATGCAATAGAGCTTTAAGCATTATTTTATAAGAAGCAGACGCCCCACCACACCCAACACCACCTACTTAATGAGATCTGAAACGATATGACACGTCTAAAGCAAGGGTGTTGCTATGCATTGTGTGAATAATAGATTCTAAGGTTCAATTTAGCAACTATAACGACCCACAATGAGTAATACTATGTTTATTATCTCTCTGTCAATTTCTCATTTCTTTCTTTTACCTTTTTTTTTTTTTTTTTTTCTTTTTTTCTTTTTTCGTCGTTTCCCTTCTCTATTCCTTTTCCGTCTTTATGCCATCTTTTGCCTTTTATATCTTCCCTCTTTTCAAGTCTATCTTCAATTTGCACCCTAATTAACACATTTTCCATCAATTCTTCCCTTTTTTTCTCTTTGTATAACTGACATGTATTGTCTGATCATAATAATAAAACTTCATCTTCTGGAGTGTTATTTATTCTGCAGTTTTCCTCTTTTCCAATCTATTTTTCATTTTTCTTCCCACACTTTTCATCAATTTTGCTCTTCCCTCTCTTTGTGCAACCCAAATTTGTATTCTGACAGTCCGCAATGAAACTTATTTTTTGGTGTATTAATAAACATTAACATTTGAAGAGCTGGTGTTTCCTTTAGTAGCTATCAATTGTGGTTAGTTCTTACCTGATTAAGATAGATAATAAAAGGCCGTTGTGGGTATAAGGGGGACAACTCAATACATGTTACTATGCTGACCTTAAGTTTTCACATTATTTTTAATGACCTGGTGAGAAAAAACGCCACCTTAAAAATGATAAATTGTGAAAAATCCAATCGTAACTGTTACCTTGGATATTGCAGATACCAAAACATTATTTGGAATAGATTGGGTGTTTTACAGAAGTCCACATGTTTATGCATAAGTCTTAAGTATGGCTTGTTGTTTACCTATTATACTTATTATTTAAACAGTTCTACAAATTAAGAGTGTTTCACCGACTATTTACAGAAAGTTTAAGATATAGAAACACTGCCATAAAAATATATCAAATATTTATTTTAATAATCAAAATCATTAAGTCAATTTCTGCGAAAATAATATATTTTCAAAACAATTTGGAATGGGGAATATTATTTAAATCTTCGTTTTCCGTCATAGTGAGCTTAAAAGGGTATTATTTGTAATATCGTTTTTGCGTTAAGCTGTTCTTTGACTCGCACACACACACACACACACACACACACACACACACACACACACACACACACACACAGACACACACACACACACACCCCACACTCACACAATTCTAACTAAAAACCGTGGTAGCTCAAAACCTGTATTTTAGGTGAAATATCAACATTGAGCTTTCCTGTGGAACACAGCACTTCGTTGTATCTGCTATGTGTAGGTAACAGAGAAAGTAAAAATAAGATCTAAAAGGGGAATTTGTTTGCCACTTTCTACGAGTGTTGCAGTTAATCTCTGCTAGATGCAGAATGCGATATCTGCTTCATCACCATAGCCAGCACATTGCATTAGTAATGAGCCTGAAGGCGGCTGAATACGCCTTAAGAGGTAGTCTAACCCGCTAAACCGGGAACAGTAAAAGATAACGCACCCCAGCCATTACGGTCTCGCACCTCCTAGTGGGAAGTTTGTCGCAAAGTTACGGGAAGGCTGCACAAGGGATTTTCATCTTTAATGTCGGACGGCGTTGGGCGCATGCGCTCGATGCTCACTTGGCGGCGCAGGTCTTGTTTGTCTCTCGTCGATTTATTATTCAGAGGCATGGAACCTTCTCATATTCCCCCACCCCTTTTTATCTTCTGTCATTTTCTTGCCCGGTGCTTAAGCCAGTATCCTTAGCTTTCATGATTCTGAAGCAATACAAAAGGAAGGCCACAATGATGTTCTTTTTTCTTTGAACCAAAACTGATAGACTCTAAAACATCATTTATAACGTTTCTCTAGTCCCTTAGTTTAATCATCCACATAATTGTAAGGAATATAAACTTAAAGGTACTGAAAATCATATATAATACGTGTGCATACACATTTGAAGTTTATAAAATCTCCTGAGGTAATTCAAAGTTACAAACTCAAATGGAATATGGTCAGTAGTTACTCCGATATATAACAAAGGGCTGTCACGTGGAACTGTACTTAATGTGAGCTCATCATTTAAAAAGTATTGTTTTGTTTAACGAAGCTGTCAATTGCCAGGATCATATCAGTGTCGCTGGTGCGCCGGAATTTTGCTCCGCAGGAGTTATTTTATATTCCAGTAAATCTACTGACATGGAGCTGTCGTTTTTAAGCACGCTTAAAAACCAGCGGTCTGGGCCGGATTTGAACCCGCGACCTTAGGATCAGTAGGCCAGCGTGTAACCAACTGAGCCACCCAGACCGACAATGTGAGCTCATCGTACCAATGGCGACGCAGAGCAAGTGATCAAGCTTCGATTCCAAAGAGATCAATGGATTAATTCTTATGCTGGAAGGAGTTGAAATAAATCTCGATCCTTAGATATCAACTGAGGTGTTTGAGAAATAGAGAATCTGAGTCTCCAACTACGTTCATTGGGGGGAGTGTTTCATCATATTGATGGCATGGTACTTCCAAAAATGCCGTCAGCCTATTATACCTTGTAAGAGGTGGCACAAATTACAGTGATCTCTTACTTAGACTGGACCCGTGATTGAAGCCATTAGAATGAAATAGTGAAGTATATGCAAGAATGAAAAGATGCTAAAGCTGACACAATTCAGTTATGCAACTATCCTGTACAATTGTTCGGCGTGTACCAGGTGTACATTTCAAAATCTGCTATGGAATGCTGTATGAAGTCATATGGTTAGCCGCGGGGCTTAAGGTTACATCCTCCTGGAGTTTTCGCAGAGGCGCACGATTGAGTATAGGAGAAGTTGTTTAGAAAGCAAGGGGTTCGGAGTGAATATCTTTCACGTAGTAGCAATACAAATGTCACTCGCGCTGCTTTATTTGGTCGATATAGAAGGTTGGTGAAAGTTGTGTAATTGGGGTACTTGTTATCATCACTAGAGTAAGACATTAATTTCTCAAAAGAGAATGTTGCAGGTCCCGTCTGCGATTGTATCGAATGAATGCCTTAGTAGGATTACGTAAGAAAGGCTAACATGCCTGATTGTTTATTGTGTTTATATTTACGCTTTTGCACGCAACATTGCAAGACACTTAGATTCAGTTTTCTGATTGATGCCTTCATCGTATTAGTACCCTCGGGCTTAAAACCCTTGGTTTTCAGTTATCTTCTTCGCCGCAAGTATGCAGTGTTAAGTCCATTTATTTAGAACTGGCACTTCTTCAAAGCATAAATAAAAACAATGATGTCATCAGGTATTTGGTAGTGTACATACATTCAGTGTTTCGCATTTAGATTCATTAATTAACGGCGATTAACTACCACTATGGCATTTATGCAGTGACTGACGTAAGTGCGTAAGTGTAACCGGTCGGCAGTAATGACAGTTGTTTTGTTTGTGCTGCCAGGAATATAGAACTCAGTGATTCCGCGCACAATTTGTTTCATTAGGCATCCTAGTTCCTGTTCAGTAAGTGTCAATCGGTAACCGCAACCATTTATAAACGTGTGAACACGCTTAACATTCAGTTTGGTGCAGGGGCCAATAAACCAACTGCACCAGAAATCCACCAGTGACTAGTAAACTGCAAGCAGATCAAATGCACTCTCTAAGAGCTTCACACTAGAGAACTAGATATATATGTGAAATTGATACGGGCGTTATTATACGATGATCTTATAGCTCGTTATAAAGGTGAGCATATGTCTCTGGCAAAATCACAAAGTATTACATCGGGTTATCAGCAAACACTAAGTGTTTGAACCTTTAACCTGTCCTCTGAGGTGTCATTCGTAGTGTTATCACAGGAACTGAATACGGACGACATGCGCAGAGAAAGTGAAGCTGTCAATGTACTCTCCCGTATAATAACTGCGTGAAACGTAATATACCGACTAGTGTAATCGATGCCACCAGTTACATTGGCCAATCACGAGCTTGCCATTTTCTCATGACACTACCCACCTGAAAGCACCTAGTCCCTTCGTGCCACAAGACTGCCCATAAATCCAAGGAATCGACTAGCAACTTTCAGTGAGGCTGTTGGTGTTAACACATATGTTGGTGCTGTTGGCAAAGAGCAATCATTTGGTATGACAATTATCTCTGATAGAATCGTTGTCTGAGAAAACCTTACGGGAAACTTTGACTCCGGAAAGTCTTTCCCGAAGCGGCAGAGAGTTCGAAGCGGATTGCTGTGGAGTACGACCATGCCGAGGTGAATAACCACAGCATTTCTTTGGTTGAGAAATATGATGTACTCGAAACGCGTGCTGTTATCCGTTCAATTTGAGATGTCTTGGAACGGATGCATGGAAGTCTTAAGTGATGAAGATTTCGAAGTGTGTGTAATAGCTCGTGTAAGGCAAGAGGCTTATACTTCCTTGTCTGGTCGAGATTCTGGGAAGCCAGCATAGGCGGATGCAAGTAAAAGGTATTCCGACACGACAGAAACCCCAAGACCTGCTTTGTGAATTGTTTGTACCAAAGTGAAGAAGTGGACTCAGGTAAGGATCCGGCAATGGATAATGGCGTTGAGTATGAGGATGTAAGATGTTACCTAATCTTACTAAAGATGATCCACACCCTGACAGTGTTAACTGAAGTTGGTTCGATTCTGGAATGTTACCTGGTTCTTCTCATTGCCAATATGCGTCTTACACTTGATACCTATAGGTGTTCAAATATGCACTTCACTTACTGTCATAATGTCAGTGTCCCGAGATAGGCAGCCAGGCAGCAACCTTCGAGGAACTTCTTCATACAATGAGAGATATTTGTTTCTTACACGGGGTAAATATTTGTAAAATGGACTTTTGTATGCTATGTTAAGTAGATTTTCCGGGCTTGTGGGCCGTGGTCGAGTTGGATTGCCTTCCTCCGACGTTTCGCTGACTTTTGTATGGCTTGGAATATGACAGCAGTCTCGGCCCGAGACACCTTAAGGTGACTGTTTCCCATCAACGCCTGAGCTACATAGTTTTACGTACCATCCTTTCGGTAGGGTCATTTGACGACGTTATTTTCTTGAGCATCAACATCTCTGTAGACAGTGTTAAAGGCAGAAAATAAGAAATCTTTTTCAGCAAGATCTCCTGACCCATATCCCATCAGGTGTAATTTTTGTGCCTGGTGTTAATTTTACACTAGCGGCGAAATATGAATGTGGAGCCTTTAATGGCGGTATTACTTTGCCACAGTTGATGGAACAAGTGTGCATGAAGCATAGTTAGGAGCACCAGCATAGTCTAGTTTAGCTTCCTGAGACGCCATTTGGCTTCAAGGCTGGACCACATGAATTTTCCGCTGAAGTACTACCACGTATTCTTCGCACAGAAATAGCGCATGTGGTCCTAAAAATTCATAATGCACTCATAAATGTCACTGAAGTTATGGAAGTAATCTACTGTACTCGTAGAGGTTACTAGAAACTCAAATGATCGTTGCCTATAGATAAGGAAATTCAGATAGATTTCCAGTTTTAACGATCATGAATGTGAGATTCCTTTCTTCTCGCAACGAATAATGCCTCCCGTGGGTGTGAAAAGCCACTAAATCTGCCCTGCGCTACTTTTTAGGGCTACTGCCTGCCGGCAAGCTCTGGCTAGGAGAGAAAACATGTACTATTAGCTTAAAGTCCTTCAAGACCTGCATGTACGACAGTACCATGGAGAAAATGTCCAGCACCTCGTGAGAAGTGCCAAAAACACACACAAAGCTCAAGGAACACGAGCTACATGGAAATTTAGCTTCAGGAGATACTGAATGACAAGACAAGCTCTTTTTACCTGTCAAAGGAAGGTAAACCTGGCCTCAAAATAGGTTTACCACGTAAGCGCCTTCTGTATATTTGATGCACATTAAGAATGCTCCAAACCAAAACATTCAATGATCGTGCCCTACTTCTTCTATCGTTGCGGAATGAGAATTTCTCAGGGGGGCCTTAAATGATAGAACTTTAGCCTTGGTGTTACACATGAGCAGTTATAGTAGGTAAACATTTAATTTCACATTTACTGTCATCTCCATATTCATAAATTGTACTTCAACATATACTTTCACTTGAACAAATCATTTTTGGTTGTCTCCATTCATGCCAATAATTATGGGGAAGAGCAATGTAAATATTGCACCAAGTCTGTTCTCTATACATCCTATCCGATGATGAAAGGATGTCAAGTAATTGTACGCTCTGCTTCTCTTTACGGATAACTGGTTTGAATCCATGATTCTGATGCACGTGAAATTACTACGTTGACAGGTACAAGATATAAATCCAAGTGTGAGCTAGAATAAGGAATGTTTTAGATGGAATGTTATTACTATTTATGTTCTACAAGTTGGTTCGCACAAAACTATGTTCTTGTACAACACTTCTTTGTAATCACGAGTTGGTCTGGGTGGCTCAGTTGGTTAGACGCTGGCCTACTGTTCCCAAGGTCGCAGGTTCAAATCCGGCCCGGACCGATGGTTTTTAAGTGTGCTTAAAAACGACAGCTCCATGTCAGTAGATTTACTGGCATGTAAAAGAATTCCTGCGGGAAGAAATTCCGGCACACCGGCGACACTGATGTGATCCTGGCAATTGACAGCGTCGTTAAACAACAAAATAATTTAAAATAATTTTAATGTAATTTTTGTAATCACGAGAACATTTTACCACAAGACATTTTGCTCAATCGTTGAAACTTGGCAGTGATCTATATAGGAGGACAATCGACTGCCAGTTTGCCACCAAGTTTAATATTGGTGAGCTTATTATTGGCTTCCTCGTGTTAACACCTGCTAGTAATTAATGCTTTTTGTGTTAAGCATAGGCGGCGCCATGGTCGAGCGGTTAGAGCGTTCGCCTACCACCTGGACGGCCCGAGTTCGATTCCAGGGACCAGCACGTGGTATTTGTGGTGGACGAAGCGGCACCGGGGCGAGTTTTCTCCGGGTTCTCTGGTTTCTCCCGCCAATAATTCATCCATTACTATCTTTTCAGTCATTAATTTCGCCTGCATTTCATATCATCCACTTCTTCCCTATCACTTGGTGCTAGGCTGACCATCCACTTCCAGGTCTTCACTCTGTTCGGTCCATAGGTCCCTGTACTCCCCGACAGACGTCTGACCCTAGGCACTGGCTTGTAAGTCCTGCATAAGGGGAGGGTAATCAGCTAAAGAAACAATATTTAAGCATTATTTCTTTTATTCGCCAATCTAGAAAACAATAGGATACAATACAAGTGCACTTGTGCATTGGCGAATCTTGGAAGTAGAAAATACTCAACTTTATGTTGTATTTTTCTACGCGTCTCTCTCCAATGCAGTTACTGCACTTGCGTTGCAATATGCATACTATTACAGAACACTCCGCAGGGCTTAATAAATTAATAAATTGTAAGTTTTGGACAATTTATATACATATTAAATTTTTAAAAGTATTACATAAAATGCATCTATATAATTACTTTCATGTTTGTTTCTGATTACAAAGCTTAAGTAAGACAGGAATATCAGTCTGTTAAAACAGTTGTGTTACGTAAGCTTATATTGTAACGTATGAGCCAGGTTATTCTTAAAGTCATTTCTTGCAAGCTCACTTGCACGGCTAGATCATACACCTACCTTCACCCACAAGCATTGCTGACCAAGTATTGACTAAGCTTCCTGTTAAGCGAAGTTCATGCATTTAAAAACCCCAAATTCTCAACGAGCCGAGAGACCAGTTTTGAAGTGCTAAGCGAATCCACGTCGCTGGGATGTTTGAATGGTCAGCAGGGCAGGCCGGGGGTGCGACTGGTTCTTCAAGACACTCCTAACCTGGACATACCTTACAGCTGCTCAAGGTAACTTCTCTTGTTTACAGAACGGCTTGCTTGCTTTCTGTAATCTTCTACCTTATATGGCTATCTTAAAGGTATATTTTTGTAACTTGTGTTGGTGCCATGAGTTGCTCTACCTTTCACTAAGTGCCCAGCTACGCTCCCATGTTGCGTCCTGTCACACACCCTTCCAGGGCAGGGCGTGACAATATTTTGTATCGGGTCATGCAGAAGTTGATGGAACGAGAAGGGAAATGTAGTCGTGGATTCTAAATTTATCGTCTCACTGACCTTAACACCAATAGGCTAACGGATGAAAGGAAAGCCGTTCGACACATAACCGCAGAATTGCTAATGTTTATCATGTTTGGGTCATTAACGAACGAGCCAGAAAGTCATCTGCCATTTAACACCAGATTTTCGTCATTCAATTTATGGAACGAGTATCTTTGAAAGGATCTTTAATTGGCAGCGCGCGTATAATGAGGGATATAAACACTGTATAACAAAATACTAGATAGATATCAACTGAAGTGTTGAAGCTGTAAAGACCGTTTGTTCATAATAGGGAACATTCAAAGTGCAAAAAATACAGAAATTCATTGGCCACAAGAGCGAATATAGGCTGGAGGAAAAAAGAAAATAATAGGACAAGGGTTCTGACCTCATGATTAAAAGTTTTCTATTTTAACGTTTCCCTAGAAAAACGCGAAAAGCTGACTCTAAAATGCTTATGCTTACAATCTCGTACAATTCACTTGAAATCAGAGGTTTGTTGGAAGGGTTATTTAATTAATTATTACAGATAAGTTTCTTTATAGAATATCATTAACTATGTGGGATATCACCTAACATGGATTTATTACTTACTTATGTGAGAAACTGTAGATAGACCAAATTATTTATATACATTTGCACAAAGTCAGTCCTGCTTTCGTTCCAAATAAGTAAATTTTATTGAATAATGTGCATATATAGCAGGATTGTTACTAGAAGGTTCACGAGGTTTAACCTGTCCCCCTGTTTTGTTTTCGGTCTGTCACCGTCAAGGGGCTTCTACCATAAAATCCGACCACTTCCAACATGAAATCTGAGGTAGAAACGAGGAGAAAGCTACTGAGTGTTACAAAATGGCATGCCTCAGCTATGCGCTTCGAGAATTCAAGCGGATTCCCATTAGATCTGAAGCTACTTGTCAGGGTGCTCTCCCTCTAAGACCAGACATTCCTCCACCTCCACCCCCTCCCTCCCGGCAGCTTCCCTCGTGGAACTTTTACGCGAGCCGTTGGCTGATGTCCACTTACACGGAATCCTGGAGGGTTGTGAATGAAGTTAGACAACTAGTACTGATTGAGAAAACTTATGATGCTTGATCATTACATTTATAGACATTCTACAACAAACGGCATATTCTAAAAAGCTGGTATTTAAGGGTAAATAAAATGTTAGTGATCATGTGACTAAAATTTAAGCAATAGGTAATGTCGAGGAAGAAAATCTGATTATTCATACAACAGACTGTGCTTACGTAATAACACAATGTATGAAGTGACAAATTCAGAAAATGTGTCATTATGTTTTACTTTTATATTATATATCAGCAAAAGGTTATTAGCACTCTTTGGATTTTAAATATTTAAGTCCCATTTACCTTACCAGGTGTGTCAATAAGGAAATGAGGGAGGGTAGCAACTGTTCCAACACCACATTTCGGTACCACACAAGATCTTCAAGTCGAAACTGTACATTCACTCTCATTACACCTCTGTTTGCCTACACAAATGCAGGGCACGTTGTAATAGCAATTTCACTTAGTTCTGGATCAACTGCCAATTTATTTAAATCAGATGTCAAAGCCAAACAACCTAGCCGTAGGAGATAAATGAACCCATAGCTGTTAATGCAGACCTGGATTTTCTTTTCACATTATTAAATTTTGAAAGACGGTTACTGGCCCTAACAGATTGTTGAATTGCCCCGGTGAAAGTCTGTAAGGGCTTCTTTTTATTGAGTCTGTTGGAGACCTGGGATTTCAATTCCTCAACCCTCTGTTATCGAGGTGAGTAACCATAATGTTGAAAAATATGATAACACGAGCAGTATGATGGTTTTATCCTGCAAATATCAATGTCCAGCTTGATGATAATTATACTAAAGTAAATAATAAGTAGTAATTATTCTTATAAGAAAGTATATACACATACTGACATAACGATCTTGCTATATTAATCGATAGGTACTCTTTTTATTAAAATAGCATCTAATTAAAGTGAGACACATGGCACAATAAATAATCACAAATTAAACAAAATGGTTTTTCATGATGTAAAATACAAAAATAATCTTCCCATTCTTGATAAAATGTACTTGTGGTCATTCTGAACGTTCGTCCAAATACAGTTTACTAGTTTCAACTACATATTAATAAAATTGAATATCATAAGCGAGGAGGACATTCTGTCTTAAATGATTGACAAAAACGTTCATTTAACTATAATCCAAATAATAATGTTGCAATACAGAATAATAATCCATTGGATACAATTCCTATACGTTAATCGCTAAGAGGCAATTGAGAAACTGACATCATCTGTCTTTCTATTTCAATCACCACTTCATTTCAGTTTTGCTATTGTGTGTCAATGGTTTGGAATCCCTTGTTTACAAAACCTGCAGTCTCTACTGTTTTGGGGAATAAGCTACCGTAGTGTTTATCTATGAACCACAAGAGCACAGTGAAATTGGAAATTTAAATTAACAGCTCTATGCTCCATTCTCAATGGAACCATAATGCTAATAAGCTTAACAAACATAATATATAGGTGCAAAACTCCGAGCTCGCCCCCCCCCCCCCCACCCAACTGGGAGTTGTGTGGACACCAACTTTTCATTACACAAACACAGCATCAACATAACTCCATGTAGAGGAGGAGTTGTTATTTTTGAAAATGTTTGTTTAACTTTATGCCATTATAACACTAACTCTGCTGACCGCTTGTTCATGACTAGGTGACCCAGTTTATATTCACATAGTGCTGCACTCGCTACTGGAACAGGCCTCTTCGTTAAAATATTGTAAAGTAATATAAAGTAATTCTAATTTAGTTTGTGAGAGAATATAGGAAACTTTAATATGCACTGGAAGTGCTAATTTTTGAGTCCAAATACGATTACATCGACACTGTTACACTCTTATACTAAATTGCTCATTTTCTTATTCTAGAAGCATCGGAAGTTCATTAAAATTAACTTAATAAATAATAATAATAATAATAATAATAATAATAATAATAATAATAATAATAATAATAATAATAATAATAATAATAATAATAATAATAATAATAATAATAATAATAATAATAATAATAATAATAATAATAATAATAATAATAATAATAATAATAATAATAATAATAATAATAATAATAATAATAATAGTAATAATAAATTAATTACCTGGAAGTTCGATTCCCCCAGACCTCTCTCTCTCTCTCCCTCCCTCACACTTACACACTGACACATAGCATTTGAAGGGACGTCAGTTTAACAGATATGGAAGTGCATACTAAAAATAACATAGAAACAAGAGAAGTATGAAGGGGTCATAAACGCTACAATAGCGCAATTTTCTATCACAGTGCTCCAGCGCACTGCGATACAAGCAATCTCTTTGTTACCTGCCGCTCCATGTGAACAAAGTATCGGGGAGGGCATAGCAGGTACCCTAGTTTTGGAGAGTTATACCTAATTACTCAGACAGGAGAGGAAGACAATAAATGTACCAATTGAAAATGCCTTTTATTTACCTCATGTTATGGAATTATTGTTTGAATATTACATCTTTAAGATGGGCTCCATTACAGTACAGACATTCCTGCAAGCATGTAATGAAGCTGGAAATCACACGATGCAGCAGGTCTCCAAATATGACCACGCTTTCTTCAGTAATGGCTTCTTTCAGTGCCGGTAGAGTTGAAAGACCTCTAGTAAAGACCTTCTCTTTCAAAAAATTCGCACAAGAAGAAATCGGGAACTGTAAGATCTGGCGAGGGGCAGTCCAATGTTTCCAAAACTAGAGATGATGAACCTAAAATAAATTCATTTTTGAGAAACGCCGTGCTGTTGCTTGTCGTATGGGCCTTAGCACCGTCTTAGCACATTGTGTGGATCCACTCCAATCCTCCTGAGTTCACCTAATATGCATCCTAAGGATTTTCGAAAAATGCCCACTTCTCTTGATTGTTTACGAACTGAAGGACGCGGAGTGCGTTCAAAAGCTTGTCTCATTTGATCAGCATTTTCTGGTGTATTCACTGTTTTCGATGGACCATGTTTAATATCTATCTAAGAATTTTGCAAACTTATTCACCCATTGAATAATTGTTTTCCATCAAGGAATTGGACCATGCCTTGGCACATTGAAATAATCTCTGCGTTGTCGCAACAGACTTACTCCCGTGAATGACTGAAACACGATGTCCCACTGACCAACGCTCCTTTGCTACTAACAGTGAAGTAAACAAAACTGCATTGTTCCCACTGTTCATTGCAATGGTATTACCAACTGTATAGCTTCATATGTTCCCAAGACATAGAATTGAAACTAGGGAGTTTGCTATGCGCCACCTAATATAATTACTCAGTTTAATACTTATCAGACTCTTCATCTTTATTTTTATGCACACCCATACACACGCATACTTTTGCTTTCTTTTAAAATAAAGATGTCTATTTGCAACAAAAGTTCTATATCGAACACATAATCTGCCTACCGTACGATAAGTAAAAAGGGAGAATAGGGACGTAGGGAGGGGGAGAGGATGAGAGAGGGGGAGAGAGAGGCCGAGAGAGAGAGGCCGAGAGATGAGGATAGACGGGAACCACTTTTGGTTTTTGCTTTTTATTTCCGAGGTTATGCAAGAAAATTTACAAACATTTATTGTAAAGGAGCATGCACATGATAGTATATTATTTAATTATAAAACGGTATACACTAAATTAACTTTAATTATGTAAATTCAACGCGATTCCGTTTTACGGAGAGATTTCGAAAGAGTGTCATTTAGCAAGTGGATAACATATACTTTGTAATAGTATACTAGGATATAAGTGCGATAGGTGGATAATCAGAAGACGAGAAGTATTGAAAATACGAAGTCGATTTTTTTTTCTGCTTCCGAGATTTTGCAATACACTTAACGCGTATGTACCGCATTACATTTCTTTAGCGATAGTTAATACAGAAATAGTACTTACAAAAAAATAAAATTAATGATCTACCAACAGCTGTGGCATGTGGTGGTTCCAGGAGCAAGGTCACAAGCATTAACTTTGGTGAAAAGTTGAAAACGGATTATGCCTCTAAAGTTGTAGACTTAAAACAATCTATAATTTGCAGCTCACATTTAGTTAGTGCATGAACTGAAAACGTAAGTAAATGTTAACAAGTACAAGAAATGGAGGTGCTGGCCCCGCAACTCAGTGCTAGAGCAACTGCCTGGGTCCTTGGTTTCATTCCCGCTGGTGTGAGATTTTTTCTCTAACCAAGATTACTTCCTATTCCCTCTAGAGTCTGGAAACATAAATTAGACTGAAAAAGAAAAATTATAAATCCAATGACCACTGTATATGAGTGCCCATAGGAAGCGTCTTTCAAAGGTAAGGGGCCATTGTTATTAAATTCGATATATAATGGATAATAAGAAACATAAGGTCGGATGTGTTGCATTCAAATGACTTTCTCTACTCATGTACTAACTGTCCAAAAATCTTCTTCTGTACCTACTTCATGTTAGTCAAGATCAACATTTGCAGAAATTACCTTACTGCTGATTTTCTTGTAGGTGTAAGGGGAATATGGGAATGCAGTAGGGTTTGAGCAATAGCCAAATCTTTTTCAAGCCTTAACATTCCATTCTTTTGCATGGCCAAGAGATAAAAAAGCGAATAACGACCTTCCATTTGAGAAAAGGTTTAGTATTGCAAAACTCACACAAATAGCAATGAATATCTCCAAAATGGTTCACTCCACAGAAAAATGTATTCGGCCATTAGATGTGTGTTTTAATGAGATGCATATTTTTGTATAATAAGATTTGGTCTATCCCTTACCCTTTACCAGCAGTGCAAAAGTCATTAAAGTTAACAGTACTACGTGGGCTATAGCCGTGTAATTCAAAACATATATTTAATTTCCCATAAAAATATCTTAGAAATATGGTATTTTAGCCAAAATCGTTAGAGTCATTTTCGAGCAAATCAAAATTTCCGAAGAATTGTTAATGTAAATGGTAGTTTAGGGTGTAGTAATTTTCTTCAAAATCTTCATGCCGCAACATAGAATGATATTAAACTTAAATACCAACGCTCGTTTATAACCAACTTTTTGTTTCTTAGTTGCACTGTTCACAGACAAGACACACACACGTACAAACACATACAGGCGTGCACGGACCATTTTCTAAAATGCTATTTTTATTCAGGGGGCCTTAAAACATGTAATTCCGATGAAATCTTGACCTCAAAATTTTGGATCGACCATAATACTTCCCATACTCACTATACATAGTAGACAAAGTAAAAGGTCAAGTGAATATCCGGGCAAGATTTAAATGCTAAAATTCAAATATTAATATGACAAATTTCATGTCTGGAACAATAAGTATGTGTAACATATTTTAGGATCTAATCTCGTTCATGCATATATCTAAAACAAAACTTAAAAGGCATGTAGATAGGTTAGCTTACCATCACTGGAAGGAGCAAATTCAATTACCTTACACGACAGAACGAACGGAAAAGTGGTTCAAAAAGTACCATCGTCGAAAATAGTATATTGTGATACAAATGCATGTAAATGAACTGTAGAAAGGGGAACATTTTGAAAACATAGGACGAAGACGAAGCTCTTGCAATAAACTAAATGCATTAATTAGCACTGGGTACCTTCTTGCGACGACTGCGAATACTAGAAATATGTACGCGGAAATAAAATTAATGGCCCTAAGTTGTTAAAAAACAGTATAAAGATAGAACTCAGTATCCTCTGTGAACGGGTGTTCGATTAGGTTGATAGGTTGAACAAGTAAACATCTGAGGGTGATGTTCGCGCCGAAAGACATATTTAAATACTGTATGGATTACATCTTAAGTAAATGTTAAATAAAGGGAAATAAATGCAATAATATTTAATTGCTAAAATTCAACCGTAATTATGTTGCGCGTCTGCAAAAATAAACATACATATCAAGTTGGGGGATGAAATCTAAAATGCGAATTCCAACCTCCCATGTGTGATAGCAGAGCGAGCGTTGCTATAAACATTACTGTTGAACATTTGCTTCCTATGCGTGAATCCATCTTTAGTAAGTTCAAAAGAATTTTATTAATAATGCAAAGTTTCCATGTGATGTATTTTTAGATCCGAAACAAGTATATAAATTACGATGAAGTGTGAAACAAGGTATATTGCCGTAATTTTGGGACCCAGGTCGTTAAGGGCCTGGAACACCTACATAGTGAATAACTCTCCAAGAGAGAGCTTTCGATGTGAAGAATCACAGCAACGCCTCAGCGTCACCATCCATGGTTATGTTGCAACCACCGTTTGTCACACACAACACACATGTGGGTCAATATGACGTACATAGCTCAGCCTTCCTTTGTCGCATCTCCTGGTACAGTAATTGTCCCTCTCTCCCGCTTCTCCGCTCTCTGTCTAGGATTGATCTCACCTAAAACAGAATTACATCGCAGGGAACAAAGAAAGCAATGTCACAAGAGCTATGGTTAACTACCTTAAACTTTGTTGTTGTCAAAAATATGAACCGCTACAGTTTTCATATTCCAAAACCAGATAAGAATAGCAGGTTAGTGGCCTCCTACTCTAGTTAGGGTAGCTCAGTGCAAATTCCCAAGGTGAACTATTCCTTAAGAGAATTTAACCCTTACCTATCCTTTCACTTAACCATTTTCATGAAAGTTTAGTACAAATAAGCACTATATTTTTGGCTGTAACTTTAAGTTCTTGGTAGTGATTTAGTTCCATAGTTGGTGGTTCATGGTTATTTTTTAAGGTTTAACGTTTTTAACCGGTTAGGCGTCATATTGGGCAATGAATAAAGTAAGTTAAGTTGTGCTCTAATGAGCCATAGAGCTTGGACTTGCCCAACATCAATATTTCAGGATAAGCAAAAACACCTTAATCAGTCAACCGAGATTCGAACTTGGGACTCTTGAATGTAGATAGACAAACTGTACACAAATCACAGAAGTGGGTTACTCCATACTTTTTAATTTGCTTTTTTGGGAGAAGATACTTATTTAGATAAACTTGAAAAGCAAAATATTAGGAAAATATAAATTTTCATCATAAATGTTGGAGCCGTTTCCGTGACGAGGCCTTTAATATCCTGGTTTGTTTGTTGAAATTGACCCATGAACAGAGAAATTATGGCCAAAATAAGGTTTCGACTAATTGTGACTGTTACGCGTAAAATCGCGTTTTTCAGGAATGACACCTGTATAGATAAACTTGGTAAGCAAAACCCTGTCTGAAAATAAAATCGTTAGAGCCGTTTCCAAGTTGCTCATTTAAATATATAATGTATATACAACTTCAGTTCTCCACGTTTCTACTCGAGTTATGCTGCATCCCTCATCCTGTCATTCTTCTGATTTCGAGTTTCGTAGCCTGATGTTCAGCACTTTCTGTGATATGATAAAAATAACAATAAAATACAACAATTACATTAATAACAAACAAAGAAATGCCAATCAAACATTACGCGCCCTCATGTTTGTATGGAGTTTGTTACGGAAATTTACAATCTGTTATCCGTCATGTTAGACAATAGCAGCATATACAGGAATGAGTTTACTCCCTGGTAAATAAAGTCATGTAAGGGAAGTGGAAAATATGTTAAGACTGTTACTCTCTATTATCACGCTCTGCACACGCCAGGTGAAGCCTGTGCATCTCCTCTGCTGCTCGCTCCCTTACAAGTAGAACAAAGTTCACACACGCCGCTGACTGGATTTACTCCTGTTATTTCTGCAACTTTTTTAACGCACGAAGGGTTGTCTACTCATCCGAGAAAGGAGCGATTGAAGGTTCATTTTAAAATAGCTGCTGTGCCTTAAAAATGGATTGGTGGCCAATATGTATATCTAGTATATACGCAAAACCTAAGAACATCTAAATATTAATATTTTTCATGATTTGAATCTCAATTTCGGGCCTAGTATCTTAACATTATATATAAGTGAAAATTGAGCAACTCTGTTGACAAATGAATTTTCTTTTTTGTTTTGTTTACACATAATTTTTCAGAATGAATCATCTTGTAGCTTAATCTATATTTGGTTACAGGAGTTTTCAAATGTTTAAATGTGCCTGCATTCAAGGCCAGATAACCCTTTAGAACCTCAAATATGTTTTACTTCATCTGTATTTTTTCTAATGTTCAACATCTACACATTCAGAATGTTTTAAGCCATGCAATTTTTGTTCAATTTCCTTCAAATGAAGAAACATCCAAGAATATAAACATAAACATTAGAGTTAAATTACATATTTATATTGGTAAAATTGCAATTTTTTTTCATTATTTGGATCAGTTTTGCTGAACACCTATGCGCAGATATCCTCAATAAAATTTTATGGCCGAAATAATGTTTGGATAAGCTGACTGTAACTTGTGTTATACTGAGTTTAACATGGATATTTCTGTGTGAGACGTCTAGAAATGCCCAAAGCAATTTACTAAGGCTTCGGTGGTTACTGGACACACATTGCCATATCATACAAGGGTTGCAACGAAATCAGTTTCATGAAGGTTTTCCTCAGGCTTGTTAATCTTAAGAAACATTGCTGTAAATGATGAACGATATATGGGTTTAGTTGTGCTTTTACAGCTACGTCTGTGTAATCGCAGATGTGCTGGTTTTAGGATAGATGTGACTGGAAGTGGTGCAAGAATGTTGCGGATTTGCAAGGAATCCTGGGCGCATATCCTGTTGATCTGTACAGACAAGAGAAACAGGGATTCCAGCGTTTACCACAAACATTTACTGCCTCTAGTAGGTCATGGAAATGTTGAGAGCTACTAGTAGGCAGGGAATACGAGAAGAAATAGGCATATGTCTGCTTAAGACAACGCCCCACCTATCTAGAATATGGATGGAGAGTGGATAGTGTTTAATGTTATATTTGGATATTTGCTGCATTTTTTCATTATCTGGGTGTTGTCGTGCTGTATTAGCAATATATAGGGCAAAAAGTGCATTGTAATATGGTGTTTTGTGCCTTGTTCTAATTTAAGCCACTGAACTCGTCTGTGATTATTTTAGTATTTTTAATGCGATCGTACTCCATGGCTACAAATTTATTTCTCATTGTTTTATACTCCTGTATGTTATAAAAGCACTCATGTTAGAGCTAAGTGGGTGATGAGAATTAATGTATTACACTTAAATTACTTAAATATACAATAACATTGATTCGTTAAAATAAAATTTTCCATGCGAACATATTGTCTACGTTACCAAAGAATAGATAAATCAGAGAAAACAATTTTGCTCCAATAGAGCGACTTTATAAGGCTAATTAAATACCATACTATTGAATGCTACATCATTAATTAGATATAGCCTAGAATAGCAACCAGAAAGCCATGGAACATAGGTTTCACAATAAAATATTGCTTAAAGAAGCAACGCATTCATGGGTTTTACTTTTATTTAAATTTGCACTTCATCAGATTTACAATTTTTAAAATCAAAATACTTGTATCTAAAAGTACAGCTCTTGACGCTATATAGTTGTGAAACGACAACGTTGAGAATATTTTTTGTCGTGACTGAGAATTTTCACAAACACATTAAAAATGTCAATGTGTCTCTTGAGTTTCCACTTATACTGAAGATAGTTTCGGAAGGAGGTGATTCTGGAACCTCCGGAACGTTGATCTCGAGCGAAAGTTTTTCCTCCCGTTTCATGCAGGAGCATACCTTCGAGAAGGATCAAATATTCAGTAGGAACGTGACCTGATTACAAATGTTACATTGTATTAAAGGTGATCCAAGTCTTCTGGATGTTGAACATCCTCGAAAATGTGTGCTTGTTTTTCTTCAGGCTATGATCAGCTCTGTTTCTCATTGCACAATTTACTTCATAAGCTCCCAGAGAATTTAACCTCATACATTTCTCTGAATGCTTTAAGGGATGCAAGCGGAAGTTTGAGGTGGATTTAAGAAGATTTTTGGACGTATTATTTCAAATAATAAAGTTAACACGTTTACATAGATGATGCAGAATGTACGATTTTTTTTCTCGGATCAAAATGCCTCAACACCTTAAGGTCAATTAGGTAAACATTTCTTCTTTATTGATCCATGTACCTCTAATACAGATTTTCCACCTTCAGCTTCGCCATTTAGCTTAGCACTGTTCACCATCTGGTATCGTACAAGTCCTCCCTTTAACATACCTTAGTGTACCTCTTATACAGACTTAATGTGCTCAGGTCTAAAGGTCATGTTAGTTTTATAGCCCGAACCAGAGAGAAACCCTTATGGAACCAAAATTCAAAATCTTGGAATGCATTTCATTTAATCCTGGAACCTTAATTAGTCACTCCATTATTCTACGCTAATTTTTACAGGAATATTAAACGAGATTTCTAGGAAGTGAAAGAGAGTGTGGTATGGTAAGTAAGAGGTAGTTGTAGCTTTTTGTAGGATAGATTGTGACACTTATTTTAAAGGATTATTTCTTCTTCTTCTTCTTCTTCTTCTTCTTCTTCTTCTTCTTATTATTATTATTATTATTATTATTATTATTATTATTATTATTATTATTATTATTATTATTATTATTATTATTATTATTATTATTATTATTATTATTATTATTATTATTATTATTATTATTATTATTATTATTATTATTATTATTATTATTATTATTATTATTGTTGTTGTTGTTGTTACTATTATTACTATTACTACTATTAATACTATTATTATTGTTATTATTATTATTATTGTTATTGTTATTATTATTATTATTATTATTATTATTATTATTATTATTATTATTATTATTATTATTATTATTATTATTATTATTATTATTATTATTATTATTATTATTATTATTATTATTATTATTATTATTATTATTATTATTATTATTATTATTATTATTATTATTATTATTATTATTATTATTATTATTATTATTATTATTATTATTATTATTATTTTGTTATTAGTTTATATAGGGTTCATAAAATTGTATAAATGCGTTTAAACACATATGGCTAATCACGTATAAGTTCGTCCATGTAAACTGGGAGGTTAATGAACTACTTATAATGCTTAAAATGCTTCTTTTTGTTCATTTGAACATTTTTCTTTGTTTTTTTTTTAGTCCTTTTAGTAATGTATCCAAAGATATGCCACATCAACTAAACATCCCTTCCCTAATGAAATAAGCTTCTTTGTTTCTCAATTTATAAATAATGCATTCATTATTAATCTTGTTTGATAAGAGCTTAACCCCATAGTACGCAAAGTAGTACTTTAAAGTGCATCCCATCCTTAAAAAAGCTCTATGTAGAGTTAAACTTCTGATTTCTTATTTGTTCAAGAAAGCATTTGTTAAAATCAATCATACTCCTTTTAACTTCGAAGCACCTTCATACGTATTAAAGACGTTTAAATATAAGGTTAACTTATAGAAAGTGTGGGGACTCTGTTTTACGAGAATTATGAAGAAACAATGCATAGGGAAGTTTGGACCTGTCTTACTGAATGCACCCTTGAATATGAATACATGGGGTTAAAGTCACTCTAACTATAATTTAAACAGCTCCAATACCACATTGTAGGACTGTTTATATTTCTTGATGTTTTTTCTTAGTTTGGCATTTACTGTTTTAAACAGATTATTACTTTATTAAAGCTCTGGATATAGAAGTACCCTCAAAATTGTATTAGAGTTAACCGTAAACAATATAATTTTAGATAATGTTTTACACATTTAAGGCACGACAGTGCAATATACAAATGTTATTGTTCAGTACACCTATAACACTATAGTACATTAGATTCTTCTTGTTATTACTATTGTTTATTATTATCTTAAGAGTAATTAATATTGATAACTAAATTTGTTTACTCATACGTTGTTCAAAATAAATTTCCCTAGGGCGTCTTCCCCTTATTCAGAGGTTACCCTCATCGCCCGGCCGCTGCGTCCTCCAGCCGCAGCCAAGGCCACGGAGGAGTTCAAAATAAAAATATACTAAATTTAAATTAATAGTTAACGTATGCACAAGAAATCCTAAGTGATTTTACTACATTTGTCCTTTCCTATCCACACAATTCTATCCCAATATATTTGAGATATTACAAATTATTGCATCTGTCTCTTCTTTATGTATTTATAAGTATCACGTTGGGAATATTCCAATACAGAAATATAATCAGCGGATATTAAATATTCTTGACAAATATAATGCATTTATTTTTGTGATATATTAAAAATTATAGTACCCATATTATATTTCAAATAGGTCCTTAGGATCGTCTAGAATGTTAATGTTTTTCGGTTGCATACATTTTGCTTCAAGGTAAATAAAAATAATTTTAAGAACAAATGGACAGAAATGCTTGAAAGGTAATTTAATGTTTATTTCAAAGCAAGGACTAGTACACTGGGCTAATAATTGTCCTGAACGAATTACAAAACTTGGAAGAGCAAATACAGAATGACTAACTTCGAAAACAAAATACACAAACTTGCCCAATACTTTATTGATGGTGGTGGTGCCGATGAAGGCTTTGATTCTTTTGAGCCACACATAAGTAGCTAAGCAGTAACTGAGTAGATCTAAAGAATAGTTGTCTGCAGTTCTCGAGTTAAATGCACCTTATGCTTCAGGTAAAACAAATAACATTACCATCGCCATGATTGTTTGAAGCGTAGTGCCACCTGTGTAGATCTCAGACAGTATTTATGTTTCTCACATCCAAACTCTATACTTAGTGAAGACCCATTGTCTGTTTGAACTGCCTGGGAGGCATGTTCAACGCTTTTGTCTTTCAGTCGTATTTCAGCGTTCAAACTTGAACTAAGTGGTTTACGTCAGCTTTGTCTTCGCCCGCTCTTCGGTGCAAACGTAGTTAGAATTCTGTATTGTGTATTTGTTTCCTTAGTTCAATGAATGTAACCATAACATCACTCGACGTTAGCAAACAGTTGTTTCTGCCGACCAATCAACTGGAAACCTTCCATTTTTCATTTCCTTACATGCTATTTGAATAAAGAAATACAATTGTATACACATAAGAATTATGTAAACTGCTTCCATGCCGTTCAAAATAAAGAGCTTGGCATCTTTAAAATATACAAGGTGTGTCCCCCTACCCCGCCCCCCCCACCCCCGCAAAAAAAAAAAAAAAAGAGAAGAAAATATCGACAACGTCAAGTCTGAGAAGGAATGTCTACAACAGTTTTTTCCAATTTCTTTTGGTATATTAATATGCAAGGTATGCTACCCTTTAGCCAGCTATGTACTGCGGATGAACGACCTGAGTCAAATATCATTTCTGCGATGCACTACATCCCTCTATAGAATCTTTGGTGCGCATATTACTGCGTTACTTCTGTAGTTTCCAGTGCACTAATTTTGTTAGCAAAGTGCGACACGTACCAGTACACAGTCGCACAGATGGCCGACACGAGCTCCAGTACACTTTGATGCAGATGTGCGGAATTACCTCAATGTTGCATTCCAAATCGATGGATTGGTAGAGGTGGACCAGTTCCATAGCCAGCACGTTCACCACATCTGACACTTCTCGACTATTTTCTGTAGGGTTGTATGAAGAGTATGCTGTAAGGCACTCCTGCAACGTCAGCAGAGGAGCTCATTGCTCAAGTCCACAAATTAAAAATCTTCAAAGACAACCGTACGTATTGTGTCATGTATATGGGACTCAGCACAGCCGATATAGGCTTTACACTGACGTTGGAGTTCGAAGCCCATCTGCAGTGTACATTCCTTGATGTGGTATTCATATTGGGCTTATTGATGAAATGTCAACGCACACACACACATCTGTCACCTCGATGAGCTACAATATCCAAATCGTGGTGTTCCAATAGGGGCTCATATTTTAAAACCGGTCAGTTTGGCATCCCGCACAACATACTAGTCGTTGTTAGTGTTTTTGGTGCATCCTATGTCTATGGGAGATAAAAAAAATGTCGAACGAAAGCAACATTACATAAATAAAAAACAATTTTTCTCTCCGATAATTCAGACCGTACAGAAACTCCAACATCATTTCAATTTTCTAACTTAGAATATTTCATTTCGCAAATATAGTTGCCGTTGCAATATCAGTACATTGCAGTACGTGATCTGGAAATGTGCTTTCGAAAATCCAGCTAAACGATTTTTATCCGCTGGTGTGTGAACTTTTCCGAAAATAAGCGTACAAGATTGTAGCATGATGCAATATCTTTGACTTATTTTTGGAAACAGCTGAGCCACAAGAAAAGGGCCTTACCAATGTAAACTCATATGATAAATTGTTGTTGTTGTAATGCTTCCTGGTTTAGGCCGTTTTAGCCTGTTCCGGTTCCAAAATCTTCTTGTGTCCATCTTCGGACGTCCTGTTTAATTCTTCTATTTTTAACTTTTGTCTTATTTCATTGTTTTTTTTATCCAGTCCTGTGTATCCTGCTATGGGTCTGATGAATTTCATATCAGCTGTCTGTATTCTCCTTTTATATTCTGCAGTAATGTGCATGTTTCAGACCCATATGTTATAACAAGTATGACCATCGCTTTATACAGGTTTATTATTGAGCCTTTTTTAGTTTTATTTTTTAAAGTTCTCTTTATGGTTCCTGTTATGTAGTTAAAATGGTTTAGTGTTTTATTAATGTCTAATTCAAACCCCTATGTTGTTTCAGAACCTAGGAAGTGAAGACTTGATGACACTTTCCTTTTCTATAATTATTTTAGACTGGGCCGAATGGGTACCTTTAAGTGCCATAACTTTAGTTTTCTCGTTGAAAATTTCATTGTTAAATGTTTTTTACATTAAGTTTCATTTGTGTGTCATCCTTCGAAGTTCATCTTCACTTTTCGCTATCAATATCTGGTCATCTGCAAATACCATTGTCTTTACTATCCTTGACACCAAATTAATTCCTCCTAGTGTTTGTTGCTTCAATGATCTGATCATGTCGTCGAAATATATATTAAAAAGAGTGGTTGATAATGGGCAACCTTGTTTAACCCCCTTTGAAATAATTATAAGCTCACAATTATTTATTCTAATTTTCGTTTTTACATATAAATTTCTAATTACATTTATTAGGGGCATTGGTACTCCTTTATTTTCCAATACTTTCCACAATTATACTCTGCGTACTTTGTAAAAGCTTCCTTAAATCTATAAAGACTAACGTGTTTCCAGGTTGAACTCCACGTTTTTTGTTTATTTGCCTAAGGGAGAAGACTTCTACCTTTCCTGAAGCCTGTCTGTTCTTCTATTAGTAATGCGTCTGTTATTCTTACAACATATTACTTATTTTTTTTTCTAAATTTAATAGGCAAAGCATAGCAATGTTATACCTCTATAATTTTTTATGTTTTGGCATCTTAATAAGGAAAGTATGCAACCCTTTAGTTAGCTGTGTACTGTGGATGAACAACTGGACCAGATCTACTAACAAAATAACAGGAACGACGTACCTCACATTTATTAGAGGTGTTTTGCCTAGTCTTTTGTATATAGTCCCTCTAAATGTTCTGTAGGTAATATCGCATCAACACAACACTTTGATGAAAATGTGCCGAATCTTCTAAGCTGCATATCCAAATCGATGGATTGGTAGAGGCGAACCAGTTCCACGGCCAACACGGTCGCCATAGCTGGCACCTCTCGACTATTTTTTGTAGGATTGTATGGAGAGTCCGTGACTTTTTATGCATCCTGTATAATGGCGGGTGTCGCAAGTAGAACATCTTTCTGGGTATGCTGATTGACGTGGACTTCGGAATGATTTTGCTAATTTGAATGTATCCTCTCAGGAATCTCACCGTGCTACGGGAGAGGGCTCAGTTACCCAATGATCCAGACAGCTGGTAAGGGTGACTGGGTTACCTAGCTAACTTGAAAGCTAGAGGTGAGGGGAAGCCAAGTGTGGCTCACAACGGGTGGATGTGACTTGTCAGCTAGAGACAGCAACACATCTAGGAGAAGGAAACTCCTAAGACAAACCTGGGTAGCCATCAATAGCTCACAAGGCAACTTATTTGCACATAAGAGCAACAGTCTCAGCTTCGTATGGTAAATCCATCAATATTTCAAAATTAACATCATGCTTCTTGCTCGACTTTTGTGCTGTGGAGAATGGTTAAAAAGGAACAGCAGTTATACCTGATCCTTATACTCTATTTTTACTTTCTCTACTGGTAAGTAGGGGAAGTATTGTATTTCACCCAAAAATTCGATGTCGAAATTTCACAGGAAGTATGTGTTTTGAGACCCCCTGAATCCAAAAAAAGCATTTTTAGAAAAAGGTCCGTGTGTGTGTCTGTGTGTCTGTCAGTCTGTGGACAGCATAACTCAAAAACGAACAACAAGGCAACATGACCAGGAGAAAGAACTCGTAAGACAAACCCTTACAAACCCATCCACAACACATTGTCACAGCCAGTTGCTCTCACTTTGTTTACCTCTTCGTGCGGGACGCCTTTTAAGAAGGAATGAAGGAAGGTTAATAAACGAAGGCGTCCCGCACACTGAACGTTGTTGGTGTTTTCTGGTACACTTTATACAAAGTGGAAATCTACGATTCAAATCCATTATGTGCATTACATGTAACTTTCGCAGCCCACTGCTTAATTGTCAGTATCAAAACGTGTATAAAATACGATCACGATTACATACAGTGCCTCTTCAAGGCAATGACTTTCGGTCCTCAGTGCATGAAAAAGCGGAAACATCATATCACAAAGCTAATGCCATTATTGCGAAATGTGAATGTTAAAAAATAAGACAAGCTAATTTTCACAATAACATAATGAAATTAGTTTCATAATCACTTCAGAGAACTTTGTTAAAATCTTTTACAGCAACCAATTGAAATTATCAGCAAAAAAGATTACTCGTATCTTATGGCTTTAGTGATTACAAGGATGAATTTTATTTCAACTACAGTCTCTGCATCCTGACCGACATAGTACGACCACTTTAACCATATTTCTGCTGTAATACTAATTACTATTTTATCAGTGTACATTCTATAGTAGACTATTTGTCTTCTCATATGGAAAAAGACACTTCACTATTTTGATAACGTGTTTTCACTTTAGAAATATATACTTCACATTTTTTACCAGCATTACAATGACAGCCGATGTGCATAAATTCCTTTGAATCTGAAATTTTTCCCTTGCCAAAGGTAATCTCCAACCTCGGGTGGTAATTGCATTGTTCCCTTATACCGCTAGATTGGCATTGCTTTGGATAGAACTACCTATTTACCTTGAAAGCTGTACGATAATATTTCCCAAGTTGAATACCATGTTACAGTAGGCAGGAGATTAAAGATACGTTTCCAATCTCCAGAGAAGCATCTGGCACTTCTAAGATTGGAAGTACATCCTTAAATTTAAGAAAAACCAAAGTCAGTCAGCTGTTCACAAAGCATCTGTGGTCCCATTGGACGTACGAAAGAGTTCCAATTATTCAGATTGTTCCTATTTGTCAACGGGAATGAATAAGAAGTAGAAAGGGAAATGGTGAATAAAGATAAGAGGAATTGTTGGCGCATGTACACTCAGAAGCAAAAGATAACATCGATTTATCCAAATGTGCTCTTAACAGAGGCTTTTCTCCGCAACGTTTTCACGGTTGCGAAATTAACATCTGCCCTACCAAGCTTTCGTAGGTTTTATTGTTCTGAGAAATACAAGTTAATTAAAGAAATAACACCAGGAGTAGGAAGCATCACAATACTTATCAGTATTATACTTGCCTCTTGTGTATTGAGCAATTCCTATTGGTCTTCGATAATTGCAGAACAGGACAGGACAAATTGGTTATGTACAAACTTTTATGGGTTAATGTACACTAATGGTTTGTCGTCATTAGTATCTATCTTTATTTTATCCTAACATAAGGCTTCTACTCGTATGTTAGTCTGATTCACAGAACGACAAGTTATATCAACCATATGATTATCTAAGGTTGATTGGAATGTTGAGTGGTCCATTTTGAAGTTCTGTTATTCAGAAAAAGATATATAGGGCAGAACTAATGCCAATACTATGAAATGTGAACGAATATCTCTTCAAACAGTTCTTAAAGTAGTTTGGGAAGCGCTTTATTGCTTATACAGTCTTTCGGATAGGAGGAAATGAGAATGTTAGTGTTGAAAGAGGAGCAGCTTGCCCTCCAATAAACAAACACTGCATTTTTATTTTGGTAAACATTCCGTAGTTTCTGACATGTGTTAGGTACATACGATGAGGCAAGCTTAGCTTCAGGTACCGTAATATTGTATCTCCCTTCTTTATTTACACAACAGGTATACAGTAACTTATAATAGTAACAGTTTAACAAAGGTTTTTTTTTTCCTTTTTTTCTGGCTCAACAAATCAAACATTAGCGTGTCCAAAGCAACTGTGTAAGCCAGGAGCTTCAAAAGCTACAGTTGCGCTCATAAGTTTTTAAGTTTTTCGACTAAGCCTGGTTGGTCTCTAATGTTGTCAACACTTACACAAACGGCTCCAGTGTATTGTATTAAAAACCAGGAGATTCAGCATATTTGGGTAAGTGTCTTCTAAATGGAGCAATAACATAGCACAGCTGGCTCAAAAGTCTGTTGACAAAACTTTAGTTTGTATTTTTGGCGTTTTACTTCGCATGTGTTCAGACGAATTGTGAATGATTCCAACGCCACCACCTTAACGTAAAGAATACTGTGTACCGTTCCGACAGGCTGTAATACGTGCTTTACAAGAAGAGAAACTACAAGCAGAGGTTGCTCGTAATTTTCATCTATCTATATAACTTGTATACGTCTGGAACAAACTGTACCAAGTCTGTGATTATGTACACAACGAATCACGACGGGATCGACCTAGAAAAACAACCGAAAAGATACTAGATCGAATAATCCAAAGGCAATCAGTATCGAACCTTGAAAGTCTGAATGACAAATTAATGGCGATCTGAGGCAGAACTATGGAGTATACGTCCATATATCTACTGTAAAACGTAGATTAAAGGATGTGGATTTTACAGTTCATCACCCATACAAGAAACCGTTCTCATGCCCTTGCGAAAGACAGAAGAGACATGACTTTGCAAAGGAGCATTGTCACTGGACAGAGCAGGAATAGTCAAGAGTATTATAGAATGATGATAGAAACTTTAATTTGATGTCTTCTGATGGTATCCAATATGTTCGTCCAACTAAAGGTGAAAGATTCATTCCACGCTACCAGTTTCCTACTATAAAATATGGAGGGGGATGTCATGGTATGGGGGTGCTTCTCCACTAAGACTGTAGGCCCTAGTGCATTTAGAGAGTTACTAACGGTCCCAACTACAGGGAGATATTGGATAAGCATATGCTACCATTGCTAGACAAAAAGTGACCCGAAAATGGTGTTTTCAGCATGATAATGATCAGAAACATCGTTCTTATTTTGTTACAGACAAGTTGCTCCCATGCCAGCAAGATGTGAAGCTGTTATAAAAGTAAAAGGATATGCAACGACATATTAGTTTCCATGCTCCGAAAAAGCACGTTTAGTATCATTTTTGTCAAAACTTATGAGCTGTTAATTTCGGTTACCACTGCGTTAAAATACATGCACTTGGTTCTCAACATAAAATTTTACTGTAGGTAATAACTAGATAAACATTTCTTACTGCGTTATAGTTAGAATAACGAGTTTGCGATTAGATAAGGGCCTTTTACAGCGGAAGCTGCTCCGTTTTTGGTACCTGCAGAAGATGTTTAATTTAGCATATTGTAGCAAAATCTGAACATAGCAGCGTTGCTCTTATGTGCAAATAAGTCGCTTCACTCCACTACATACGTCTTGTGCATGAATCATTTCCCCCTCACTCATTAAGGTAACCAAGTTTGTTTTCGAGTTCCAGCACTTGGCAAAAAGTAGGTATGCCACAATAACTAACACAATAACTCATCAATTTTTGCTATAAGATAATCGTATTTTAATGTTTTGTTTCTCAGAAGGTTTCCTTTGTCTGTCAATTTGTGAAAGGAAATAACAATAACATAACAGTTTCAGCTTCGTATGATAAATCCATCAGTATTTCAAAATTAGCATCACGCTTCTTGCTCGACTTTTGTGCTGTGGAGAATGGTTAAAAAGGAACAGCACTTATACCTGATCCTTATATTCTATTTTTACTTTCTCTACTGGTAAGTAGGGGAAGTATTGTATTTCACCCAAAAATTCGATGTCGAGATTTCACCGGAAATATGTGTTTTAGACCCCCTGAATCCAAAAAAAAGTATTTTTAGAAAAAGGTCCGTGTGTGTCTCTGTGTGTCTGTCAGTCTGTGGACAGCATAACTCAAAAACGAAAAGTCGGCTAAAAACCAAAGTTGGTATTTAAGTTTAATGCGTTTCAAGGATGCGACACAAAGATTATTAAGAAAATAGTTCCACCCTAAACTACTCTTTACATGGAAAATTTTTCGAAAATTTTGATTTTCTTGAAAATGGCTCTAACGATTTTGATTAAAATGTCATATGTTTGAGATATTTTGATAACAAATGAAATGTATATCTTATATCTATAGCCCCTGTAATCGAATTTACTCTGGACGACTTTTGCATCACTGGTAAACCGTTAGAGATAGACCAAATCGTACTATACAAAAAATGTACATCTTGCTAAAATACACAATTTATATCTGAATAAATTTTCTTGTAGGGTGAACCATTTCGGAGATATTCCTTGTTATGTGTGTGAGTTTTGGAAAACTTAGAATTCCATGAAATGGATCATTGTTGTTCATTTTTTATATGTTAAGTGTGCAATATCAACAGAATCTCAAACCTTTAAAACATTTGACTATCGCAAAAAGCCTACTGTACTCTAAGTTCCCGTTGCACCTACAAGGAAATAAACAATAAGATAATTTGTAGAAATTTTTATCTTAACTAACACAAAGAAGATATAGGAATAAGAGTTTGTAAGAATGGTTAATACAAGAGTAGAGAAAGTCATGTGAGTGTAACTTATCAGATTTTTTCTCTTTAATACCATAATGAAGCAACCTTTGGAAATGATTAGTGGTCGTTGGTGTAATCTGAACGTACGTCGTTCAAGCTTCGGAATATTTCAAAAATGGGTGGCCAAATTCGTCTCTGAAGAGACTGGGACTTGTCAACTAAGTATATACAGTCCATCATGCTGGTCAGGCTAAGAAGAACCACTATAGTGATACATGTGTGTCGTGAATGACGAGGTCCATTTGCCTTTTTGTGCGTGTGTGTATAGAAAAATATCACAAAGAACACTAGAAAAAACACAAAGGTAAAATAAGGAGAAATAGTAAAAGAGAATAACATTGCAAAAGAAAAAAAATGTTTCCAACGCCCCAATTACCTAAAACAATCGTTGTTTCTGGATTAGAATTAACATGGCAACCCACATAAACGAATACTGATTCACACAACTATGCTAAGTTATTTGGAAAGCAGCATAATTAATATTTTTATTCAAAGCAAACTGAAATTTAGAAAGGCATTCAACACCACTGGATAGAGGGAGAATCAGCTTTTGAAAGCGAACATATAAATCTACCCAGAGGCATAAAGGAGTGCCTCATAATATTGTGAACCCAAGCAAATACTTTTATGTTCTGCAGTTGAGCTGAATCCGTTGCGTAGGTATACCATAAGACGTTGATAAATAGCAGGCATCTTAATTGCGAGTGACAAGAAATGGTTCATTGCTCCCATGTTTCCGTGAAACAAATTTTGGTGCTGTTTTCACATCATGACCTTGTATGAACGAGTGACCATCAAACTGAAACGTTCTAGCTTTCTTCTTGTTTTTTCATTCTTTTTTTAGTTCTGTTGAGGTAAAGTAAAATTGGTACATTTTTAATAACTCTGCATGATCCATATTCTCCTGTATAACACTTTGTGTGAATATGAATCTCTTGAGTCTTCACATTACTCGAATATGAACTCCTAGATTAAAATTTAATCAGTTGTTTGAAGGAGCAGAATTCCAGAATTCTTGATTACATCGTTCCATTTATGCTTATTTCACATTGGAAAATCTTCCTTTTTTCCGAATCTTGGAATCTGTTCAGAGTTACTACTTTCACCTAATGTATTGTGAAAACTATTAAAGTAAAATTCTAAAAGTTATAAAGTAGTGTAATAGGCAACTTGGGGCACTAAGATTGTTTTCAATTAGTTATTCATAATGCATTTACGTTTGTTGCTTTTAATAAACATAAAAAGTATAAGCAGTCATAAGCAAATCATATTCAATAAAGGGATCGTAACCACTACTAATTCCGTGGATGTCACACTGTTATGGAGCGTAAAACCCGCCAGCACATTTATGGTACCATTACATTTGTCTCAATATGGCTACGGTAATTTGCTGGCGGAGATTTAGCTGGAACTTCAATAAAAACTCCGACTGGCTGCAATCAGCATTACTACAAAAATTACAGTAATCTGCATTAAATCATCAACAAAATTAGACGTCTAAGAACTAGCAATTAATCCAGAAAATTATATCCTTTAATCAACGTTTTCTGTCTCATATCCCGGTTTTAAGCCATTTTGGCTTGCTTCGCTGCTATAAAATATCCACCAAATCCCAACTCTGCTTTTATTTTACAGCGCAGAAATAAACCTCAGTCCACAGTTCTTCGTTTCAAAATTCATATATGTTTACTTTCTCTGCTCCATACCTAATAGAGGAGAAGGATGCATTACATTATAAATTCCTTTTGGAGGTTTTATTGAAATACATGCACTGATGGCTCTTAAATAATAAAACAAAGAAAGAAATACATGTGTGTGTTCCTGTAACTAATCCAAAAACGAAATGTCCCATAAATATCAAACATGATATTCAGGTTCAGCATCTATCAAAGAGTCGAGACAAATATTTTCAACCAAATACTCCCAAGCAAAATACGTTTTACATAGAAAACGTATAGCAATTTGTGATGCTATAAAGATGAATATTTTGATTAGAGTGTCATTGTTTATGACATTTACATCACTTATAAAAATTATATGGTTAATTTTCTAGGAATAGCCCCGAGGTCCTGTTCATTCGGCAAGAATCTATACTAGGAATAATATTATAGAGAAAGGAATATCTTGTGTAATGCTTGCATCATTGAAAAGCCGAGTTTTCCAATGGATATGGGTTAATTTAAATAAGTAATGAGAGATTAAAAAGGGCAGCGTCGTGCCCGAGTGGTTGGAGCATTCATCTAACAAGGTAACCAGGATTCGATCACAGGAACCCGCATGAGACATTTACGGTGGGTAAAGCGGTGTCTGGGAAGGTTTTCTCCGGGTTACCCAGTTTCCCCCGCCACTCATTCCACGAACTGCTCAATCATCAGCTTTCCATACATCCATTTCACACTACCATGAAGAGAAAAAGTATTTCTCTACGGAGTATATTATATTACATAGTTGCTATCATTCGCAGAATATAAAAACAAACGCCTGTTGCAACGAATGTACGTAGATGCCATTTAAGAAATACTATAGATGCATATCAATACACTACAGAGTATCCGAACTACTGGACAACCCTTATTCTACTTTCTTAGGTGCATTCATGAAGTCTCTGAATGCCATAAAGACCGCTATTGTTAGAAATTAGTATTTTAGATTAACTGAGTGGATTGTTTCCTCGAAGGTTGCAGACAATGTGTCTTTTCGAAAATTACTCACTCTGGGATTAGTAATCTTAGTGTTCTGGGATTGTGGACTCTTTCTTCGTTGTATGTGTTAGAGGATTTCTGCTTTATGTGAAAATTGTGTAGCTTTTATGTTATTAATTAATAACTATGACACCAAAATATTACAAAGCCTTCAAATGTAATCCAATATAACTATCTAAAGAACTGCTCGGCTTAGTGGCCGATTATTGTTCCACCACGAAATAGTACTTATACACTATGCAACACTTGCGCAAGTTGGAACACTGTCGGGGTGCGGTTACGGGGGTCAGACATCCTTTTGTATGAACATGAAGGAACTTATGTGTGTGTGTTTTTTTAATAGAGCATGATTAATGTCTGAAACTACGTATATAGACGATAAAGGGCTGAAGATTCGTTATAAAAATTATCTGGAAACTTATTTACTGATTAAATAAATTTAATTTAATGAATTGATCTCACACTGCAGCTTAAGAGGTAACCACGCGTAATGCCAGGCAAATAAGCCAGTTTTGAATAATTTTGTATAACTGCTAATTCAGGTTACAAATGAATACTATTGCCCCAAAAGGACTGGCTTAAAACAAAAACGAGGAACATATAAATCATTACAAACGAAAGAATGTAAAAATAATGCTAAACCTCGTACTTGAATATAAAAAATGGAGGGTGATTGAGCTTAATGTTAGAAAAAACCGAGAAAAAGACCAGGTATATGATCTATAGCTTCATTAACCAAGTTCTAAGCTAAAACTAAGAAATTTATAGAAGTGATAGAAGCATTGGCCTCGGCAATCAGGAAGGCCCATGTGAAAAACACGCTGTTTAGATAACAGAAATCTCATCCGTCCGCATACAAGTCCAACATGCTACCGCGGAGTCATCTCGCTGGTAACCTCGCGACATAATAATGAATTCTAAAAAATATTTCTCAAAGCTTATGAACCTGATTTATGCCTATACCTGATTCACCCTCACTTATGCAGAACTAAAATGCACACGTTTCTCTATGATCTTGACAGGAAATATTTTGCATTTATTGCCACCCCTAATGTTGCAATAAATTTGAAAAGGCAACCACAAAACAACTGTTTTGGTTTGGTAGTGAATTCCGTCACCATCTGCGGGAGGTAACACTATTCTTGTGATTTACCAAGCGAAATGGCTCCACATTAACGTGCGAGTTGGGAGGTTCTAATGTTCCATTTTAGCAAATATATTTTTGTGGCTTTTGTGGTACATGCCCTTTCTACCACGAATCTCGTGTGCATAATTTTCTTTCTTCTGTTCATCCTCAACTGTTTCAGAGTCGTAGTACCAGACAGTGGAAGTCAATGTGTTGCTGGAGGACTTTCAAATTTGCCCTTTAGAAGGATTTCTCCCTGGTGCTAGGCAGGATTGTTGGGGCAATTCCCTCCTTGGAGCTGTCTAGCCTATTTCCAGATCTCTATATTTTGGGTGGCTAAGGTAGAGCTAGTCGATGTCAGGATTGGTGTCATGTTAGAATCGTTCATAAACCCGCCTTGATAGCGCCATTCACCGTCCATATCTAGTTGCTTTTTTTTCCTTCTCAGATTTATCCCTTTCTTCCAGAGGGAAGTTGGAAGCACCAATGGCCCGCTATGGCCTACGTACAATGCTGTGCTCCAGTTGCTGGAGGTTCTCGTTTGGCAAATTCCTACTATGAGCTGTGGTTCGACTCATTGTAGAGTGTGTAGGAATCAGTACATTATGTAATTGATTGCGCTTCTAGTTTTCTGATAACCTCAGCCTAAGACAATTTTATTCAGTTATAGCTTTTTGGGGCGTTTGAACATTTTTGGAATCACCACTCACGGAAAAGAAATCAGTTCCACTTCGCTGTACCATAGATTTTGAGTTCAATGACTAAAATACTCAATATTTGCACCGATATTTAATCCTAATTGAAGATTTTGGTCGGCTTCTTTGCGCTGCTGCTTACCAAGCGGCAGATGTGTTCTATTTCTGGTACCCGCGTGTATATTTTCTCCTGCTGGGAGACCTGATACGGGTGTGCTCACTCATTACTTCTCTGAGGGACCAATTGAGGAGCTACTTGAATGACAAGTAGCGACCCCTGGTTGCGAAGACCATATATAAACCCGAGAAAATCTTGGAAATGCGTTAAACTGGATGAATCATTTGGAAAACAGCTTTGTGGTTCTGACAGCTCTCATCCCTCAGCCAGTTTGCACCAGAAAAAGAGGCTGTAAGGTTATTTTTGTGGTTCAACGTTAAACCCTTCATAGCTCACCAGAATGAGAGCATATACGTGACATAGAAGCCAAGAGGAAAAATGTGGTGCATAGATGAAATTTTCTTTGTTTCCTTCTTTGCTGTATTGCGGTATTCTTTTCCTCCCTTACTTCATTCCGTAGTCTAATAGCATTAACTCTCCGAAAGAAAAGACGACAGCAAAAGAGAAGAAAGTCTATGAATGTGTTTCCGGTCACGTACGCGCAGAATCAGATAGTACAGATAAAGGAAAGCGTTTGAAGAAACGTTGGAGAAACCCATCTACCAAATAACTTTCGGTTCTTTGTAAATACACCGCAATCTAATAAATATTTTGTAAACAATAGCTTACAAACAAAACTGAATCTTTTTATAACGTTTACCTTACATTGCGTCTGGTACTATTATGTTACTTAGAAATGATTCAATAGCACGGTCATTAATAATCCTCTACATTTTCTGCTTCACGGTTTTGGAACTTTTAATCCGTCCGTTTTGGCTCCAATTTGGTCTACCCATCGTTTCTTCGGTCTTCCTTGCTTTCTTGTGCCTTTGGATGTATGATTTATGGCTAGTTTAGAAATGCTGTTACTATTGATCCTTCGAACATGTTTTTCCCATTGATTTTTATTTTAGCAATAATTTTATTTATTTCCACTTTTAATTCTTTCCCGATATCTTGGCTGCGTTTCTTGTCGTGTTTAATATACTATTACTCTTACAAATTACATTTATGATGTCTGCATTCTTGTACTATATATTTTTGTTAATGTCCATGTTTCTGAACCATATATCGGAGTTGGTACTGCCATAGATTATACGATGTAACCACTGAGTCCTTACGGGCTTTATTTTTAATGTTCTGTTTATCGTGCTGCATTACAGTTGCATTTATTTTCTCTATGACATCAGCTTCTCCCTGCTACAGAAATATCCTAAATACTTGAAGCGTGATACCTGGTCAATTGTTATATTATCTAACACTGTTTCTGATCTAACAGGATTTATACCTCTGAAAGTCATAGATTTAGATTTATCTACTGATGTTTTAATTCCATGTTATATAGAAATTTTATTTAAACAGTGTGGAATTTTCTGCAGGTCATCTTCAATTGTAGCCATCAGTATCTGATCATCTGCGAATAACATATCTCTTAGTTTTATTCATGATACATTGATAACTCCATTAACTTTATTTGACCTAAGTCTTACCATTTCGTCAATATATAATTAAAAAGGTACATCTAATAAGGGCATAACCTTGTCTTACACCACCATTAACTGTCATGGTTCTCTCCTATTGATTTTTATTTTTGTATGGGTGTATACACTTTTTACCTTCTCCACCACGTATAATAAAGTAGAGGAAGTACTTTATTCCACCCAAAAATTTGATGTTGATATTTCACTGGAAATATATGACTTGAGGCCCCCCTAAATAAAAAAGCATTTTCAGAAAAAGGTCCGTATGTGTATGTCTGTGGGTCTGTCGGACTGTGGACAGCATAACTCAAAAATGATAAGTCAGTTAAAAACCAAAGTTGGTATTTAAGTCTAATGTCTTTCAAGGGTGCGACACGAAGACTTTGAAGAAAATTCATTCACCCTAAGCTACCCTTTACATGAAAAAGTTTTCGAAAATTTTGATTTTCTTGAAAATGGCACTGACGATTTTGATTAAAATGTTATATGTTTGAGATGTGTTTATGACAATTAAAATAGATATCGTTAAATTTCTGGTTATAGCCCATGAAGTCCTATTTACTCGGGATGACTTTTCCATAACTGGTAAACCGTAAGAGATAGGCTAAATCTTACTATACAAAAAATGTAGAACTTGCACTCAGTTTATGTCTAAATAAACTAATATTTTGGAGATATTCGTCATTATTTGTGTAAGTTTTGGAGAACTTGTGCTTCTGTCAATTGGAACATTGCTATTCATTTTTTATGTTAACCGTGCAAAGAAAAAGGTGCTTGAAAGCTTTAAAAGATTTGACTATCGCTCAAAGCCTACTGTTTTCCCACACTCCTGTTGCACGTGCAAGAAAATGAGGAATAAGATAAATTCTACAAATGTTTATCTCAACTAACACGAAGAAGATAGAAGAATAAGAGTTTGTAAGAATGGTTAGTACAGGGGTAGAGAAAGTTATGTGAGTGCAACATATCAGATTTTTATTTTTGTATAAGTGTACATACTTTTTATAACTTAAATTAGTTATAATGATATGTTTCTGCCATTTAGGATCTTCTACAGTGTTGTGAGAACCCACGATAAAACAACACACTGTCGAATTTGTTCACTATTAGAAATTGCAGGTTCGGAACAAACTGGAGGAAAGAGGAGAAAGCCAAAATTCGTACCTAACCACACAAAAGTTGTAAGTGGAAAACTTGGTGCAGTTAAGATAGCATCCACATCCGCCTTACAGCGAGACAAGGCGTGCTTGAAATGTCGGACTTAACAAAGCACAGGAAGAAAAGTACGTTGCATTGCTAATCGCCTCTTCAGGCCGGGCGAGTATGCATATCTTAGAACAACCGTTCTCGGTATTGTAGTCTCGTTCCCGAAAGGAGGAGGAGAATTAACTGTGAAAAGCAAAGAAGTTCTAGATTTGCAATAGTATAATTTATCAAATTCAGCAAATTGTGGAATTCAGTTAGATTATTTCCTTAATAGCTCCGTTAGTCAATTATTTCATTCAGTCATGAATTCAATCTTCTGCAATTCGTTGGTGCTTAAAGAGAGATTCAGAACCTGTACCACCTACACCAGCTTATGACATAGTGCATAAGATATTTCTGTTCCTAAGGCGATATTTCTGTTATTAATGTTAGCTAATTGCTCAGGTCCGCATACTTGAATTTATTGTTTCGTATTTCAGAAATGTACCTGTCTCCTCTTAAGAAAACAAAAAATGACATATTCTAAGTAGACCTTTTCTAAAATCGAAGAGTTATATGTTACATCAATTGCGTTTTGTTTTTATTTATGGTAGGACCACTGCCTCTGGCGTGGAGGATACCGGTTCGATCCCCAGTACCGGCATACGATCTTTCTCCCACTGGGATGTATGGTACAGGGTGCACTCAGCCTTATTAAGTCCCGAAGGAGTCAATTGAGTGGCTATTCTAATAGAAAGGTACCGACCCTAAAACGTGAAGATGTCGCCTTTCGGTCAGGGTATTGGCGCAGCACTCTAGCCTGCACTCCTCCGCGGCTTTGGCTGCGGATGGAGGACGCAGCGGACAGGCGATGAGGGTACTTATAAATGGTGATGGGTAAAGTCTATAGACGGATGGGGACACCTCGTGCGCAGATCTGTAGTGGCTAACTCAGGTAGGGTATCCCGGCGTCAGGCCCAGCAGCCACCTTGCGGGTTCGATGTCTCACAAAGCGTCACCACCCACCAAGGACAGCCGCCGCCCAACGCCACCTAGCACCGAGAATAGCAATTACAATTGGTAAGTATCCGTGCCATTTGTCGGCCACCGCCAATTAAAAGATGGTAAGGAAGTGGAATGAAGGGAAATTATGGAAATGAAACCGTATTATGAAATTAAACATCCTAGCATTCGCCTAAGTGAGAAATCGCGAAAAAACACAGTCAAAGCACGCGGTAGCTGGGGATCGAACCGGGGACCTCCCGATTGCGAATCATACACGTTGCCGCGGCTCCACCTTGCTCGATTATTAACGGTATACCTGACACTTATAAAAGCTAGCGCATACTTTTATTCAGAGATTAAAATTTATGTCCCTGATTTATATAACGACGTAAAAAATAAAATGTTATATGCTAATGTGTTTATAAATGATTTTGGGGATATCTAATGTTCTTCTGTATCTATCTATTATGAATCTTTTATTGTACTTATTATGAACGTTTTTTCCAGTTATGAATATCAAGGTCTGGTAGAATAAGCATAAAATTGATCTTAACCTCTTGCAACAAAACAGACCAACGTAACTTGGAACCACTAGAGCTGAAGGGTAAATATGTACTGTCTATTCAGTAGTTCATATTCTTAGGGGAATGAAGAGGAGGAGAGAGGTATTTCACGCAGTGTAAACCGACTTTTGTAAAACGTCCGCGCAAACGTTGTTCTGCTGGTTACATTGTCAACTTTCCTCCAGTGTTAATCGCTGATAATTGCTCTTAGGTTCAGTTGTAAAATAGTTCTATGTCGGAAGTAATGAAAAAAGTGGTACAGAAGTAGATAAACCCCCACCCAAGAGTGCCGTGAAACCTGCTGATATTGTGGTTATAGAACAAAGGGATTCAGAGTGACATGCGTAAAACATCTTTATAGGATGATTGAAACAAACAAACCTAAAGATATTCTTAAAGCGGAGGTATTTTCTTGTTTTATTGAGTCGCAATGTCGTTTGCTGACCCAGTTCATGTATGATCTCAATCCCACAGAACCAGCTTGGGCCAAGGTAAAATGAATACTTTAAAAATGCAGCAGAGGATATATCCCTTGTGACCGAAACAGATTGGCACGATTTTTAAAAAAATCAGAAATGGTAGAAAATGTTCATTGGGAGAAAGATGGAGCAGTTGAAAACATCATTTAGATCTTATAAGCTAAACATACTACATGAAGTCGGTCTGGGTGGCTCAGTTGGTTAGACGCTGGCCTCCTGATCCCAAGGTCGCGAGTTCAAATCCGGCCTAGACCGATGGTTTTTAAGTGTACTTAAAAGCGACACCTCCATGTCAGTCGATTTACTGGCATGTAAAATAACTCCTGTGGGACGAAATTTCGGCAACGCTGATGTAATCTTGGGAATTAACAGCGTCGTTAAACAACAAAATAATTCAATTTAATACTACAAGAACTGAAAATTATATTTAAATTTCGCTATTTTGAGCATACTTTTTCCATTAACCTAGCGTGAAAACATATTTCAAGGTTGGTACCAATTTTTTTTTTTTTTTGTTTTTGTTTTTATACCGAGACCTATACAGAAATAACTTGCAGAAAACTATTACTTTTTTTTATTTTTTTTATTTTTATTTTTTATTAAATAACATCTAAGTGCTCATTTAAGAGCTTCCATATGTGAGGATATTTTCTCATCCGGTATCTTTCTGCCTTTAGCCAGGATTTAAAGTCTGTTAACGCCGGTTGTTCAAAACTGAGACAGTAATGGTATAATCCAAGGGTCAACCATATCTGGGTGTACTCAGTTATTCCTTTCTGAAATTTCCAAGATAACAAAACCGACGTTACAGCGTTTTCTGAAGTGTTCCCAATCAAGTGCCCCATCTGTTTCTTGGTCCATGTCCAGATGCCACGTACCATCACACAGGAAGTAATTCTATGGCGTTGCGTATCTACCTGTCTACAATGTTTACACCATGGTGCCGATACTATGTTATGTTTATGTTTTTTTCATTCCGTGGGGATAATTTCATTAACATACTGATATAGGGAGACCTTCCAGTCCAACGGTATAAAATTATAACTGAAGAGCTTCCAGATATTCTTCCATGGAGCATTTGGGTATTTGCGTACAATCGCCGGTACTGTCAAAAATTCTTGCAGTAATTCTTTGTATATGTCTTTGGAGGTCAACGTCGTTGTTGTTCTTTCAATCAAAGGTATAATACTCTCATAATCTTTTCGCATTATCCGAAAAGCAGCAGGCGCTGCAATATCCGCGCCAATCAATTTTTTACTAAAATTTACATCTTGCTGTCTACTTTGGCCATTGATGGCTACCAGAACAGCACGCAATAACAGCGCACGACACTTCACGTTCACATCCACCAAATTCCATCCCCCACTATGTATGTCTCTGCGCAACTGAGGTCGGGCCACCTTGTAATACTGGTTTTTCCAAATATAGTATCCTATCGCCCTTTCTAATCGCTGTGAGAACTGATTAGGCATCGGGAGTACCTGTGCTACGTACCACAGCTTTGCCAGCACAAAGGTATTCACATGCCAGATTTTCTGAACAAAGTTCAAATTCCTTGTTAACTGCGAGTTCAAAATATTTAAACAGTGGTTAACAATTCTTTGCCAATTTAATATGATAAGTTCCTCCAGCCTAGATGTAAGAAACAGACCTAGGACTTTAATGACTGACTTATGTGTAAACCGATCTTCCTTCGTCATCCAGTTATTCAGGGCTAGGAGCTGAGATTTACTGTAATTGATTAAAGCCCCTGATGCACTCTGGTATTGCAATAATATTGGCTCAATTGCTGTGAAGTCCCCAGCATCCGTGAGCACTAAGGTAATATCATCCGCATATGCAAAAAGTCTCTCGAAGTGCATTGGGTTTCTTCTCCTGGAGAGCACTGAAACCAATCCTCGTATCAAGGGTTCTACACACAAAGTATACAGGATCATCGACAGTGGGCATCCCTGGCGAATTGATTGTTCTATAAGTACTGGCTGCGTGAAGAATCCGTTTACTTGGATTCTGGAGTGTGCATTTGTATATAATCGTTGTAGTAGATTCAAAAATGAGAATGAGAACCCAAAGCGTTGTAGTACATCCCATAGATATCCATGATTTATTCTGTCAAAGGCTGTGGCAAAATCCAACGCCAAGATTGCTGCTGGTTCATCAGGCTTGCTCTCACATTCAATAATAGTGTCTCTTAACGTCATTAGTATATGTGTAATCTTCCTCTCTGGGATACCACAAGTTTGTCCTGTTCCGATGATGTCAGGCATGTATCTCTTCATCCTGTTTGCTATTATCTTTGTATATAATTTGTAGTCGGCATTTAAAAGCGTGATTGGGCGATAGTCGTTTACATCCAAGGCTGTTGGATGCTTGGCAATGAGCACAATGATGCCCTCATTAAACCCGGACAAGACTCCCGAACCTCGTTGTAATTCTATCATGACCCCAAGCAATGTATCCTTCACTATACTCCAATTCTCGCGGTAGAACTGATACCCAATCCCATCGGGTCCAGGTGCAGAGCCCATACTAGCCGACATTAGTGCTGTACGCAATTCTTCTTCCGTTATGTCTTCATTCAAGGCATCATTCATCTCCGAGGTCACTAGTGGTTCAATTAGCTTATAGACATATTGCTGCGCTACTATATTAACCCCTTTTGCTGCAAACCTTTGTGTAAAAGCCTCCTGAACCTCCATTAATATATCCCGTGAGGTCAGCAGTAAATTCCCTTCCGAAGAACGTAACTTGGAAAGATATTTCCTTGTTCCTGAGTGTTTCTCAGACGCTAAGTGATACAGTGAAATTCTCTCTTCATCCTGTACTGAGCGGTCTCCCGCCCGTATTTGTGCTCCACGACAGAGTTCCTCATGCAAGCAACACAATCTTTTCCTGGCTGCTGCAATATGGTTCGTCACATTTCGGCCATCACACTGTTGCTGATATAATTCATTGATTAATTCGTAGTAATAATTCAACCGTTGCCTTCGCAATTTCGCCCGCTTAATACCTTCTCCTTTATAAAAGTTACAAATTGCAGGTTTGTACGTATATAACCATTGTTGCAGCATACTGGGAGATCTACTTTGCGCCGTACGCCTCCATCTAGTCCACAATCGCTGAAACTGTTCTCGGATCTCCTTATCCTGAAGGAGCGCGCTGTTGAGTTTCCAATAACTTCTGCCTATTATCGGTGTCCGAGTAGTGCATACCAGCGACATTATTAGAGCATGGTGATCACTAAAGGGTACTGGTCGCACCTTCACACTTCTGATCTGCTGCTTCATGGTTGTACTCACATAAATTCTGTCTATTCTGGAGGCTGTAGTATTTCGGTGAAAGGTATATTCAACATAGGTATCATATAGAAGTTCCCAGGCATCCTGCAGCTCCAAAGACTTGCAAATCCGGTCTAACATTGGAGACGGTAGATATTGCCCAGTTTGGTCTTTAGCATTAAGGACACAATTAAAATCTCCTCCGAAAACCAATTTGTCATATCGGTGTCGCAAAAAGAACGGTAACTCTGTTGCAAGAAAGTCTTCCCGTTCCTTTCGTCGATTTGAACCTGATGGTAAATATACGTTGACTAGTAGAATATTATCCTCCGTCAATAAGGAAGTAATTCGGCCACTGGCATGCTTTTCCGTCAGTTGTACCCCTAGAGATGAGCGATAAACTATGGCTGTACCTCGTTGTTCTTCACCAATATTGGAAACATAATTATACCTTGGGCCAAAAAAGTTTAAATGTGGTTCATTGTTCTCCTGCAAAAACAAAAAATCAAGGTCGTGTTCAAAAGTAAAATCCCGTACCAAGGCTTGTTTGGTCTTACTGCGTAAACAATTTACATTCATAGTCGCAAACTTCTGAAGAATTAACACCATAAAGAGAAACGCCGAATGTAGTGTTTATTCATGAAGTATTCAATCCTCCAATCACTGTTCCATAGGTTTATGCGTCTTCATAGCCTTTCGTGTAGGTGACCCTGCTTTATGCATCTTGGCAGTCTTTTTTCGTTTTTCCAAACGCGGATCACGCTGACTCACCCTTTCATCATTCTCCATACGCCTGGACTCCAATCCACGCACATTCACCAAATCCTCATATTCCACTTCCTCATCCGAAAACGTCAGAGACTGTGACTTTATCGTTACTGGTGTGACTGCTTCCATTGCTTCCACTTGAACGTTTAAGGTTTTTTCTTTCTCCGCTTCCTCCGCCACACATTCCTCTACTATCTCCATAGTACTCAGAGGTGACTTCACACTAGTTGGATGGATTACCGCAGACATTGATACAGAGTGTTGCAAGGTTGCATCAGACACTTCCGGGCTACACTTGTCTTCTTCGGTTGGAGAGACTCTAGCACACATTTGCGTAGAGTGTTCCCGGGTTACCTCAGGCATTTCCGGACTACTCTTGTCTTCTTCCTGCTGTGGCATGGGTGGAGGAACTGTAGCTACACTTTTCTGTTCACTTCCCTCTTTTACTATGGTAGGAGTTAGTAATTGTAGTTCATTTGCCACTAGCGGTTCTGTTGCACTCAATGCTGTTCGTGGTTTTGTCAAATTTCCCGTGACCAGCTTGGCCCATGTAGCAGGCTCCGACGTAGTAGGCAGTATTTTTGGAACGAATCTGCGAGGGCACTGATTGCGTAAATGACCAGCTTCATGACAAATTGCACAGGTGATGGGTTGGTCAGGGTAACTTGTTAATGCTGAATAACCATCAATGTTCAAAAAAGAAAGAATATGCTTTTTTAGTAATATATTAACAGTACGGACCCCATTTGTAACCTTATAACGAAAAGTTTCATTCCAAACATCTTCTTTCACCTGTAACACTGCTCCGTAAGGCTCCAAGGCTACCATCAACTTCCTACTGACAAAATTTAAAGGTAGATTGTATACTTTCACCACACGTCTTCCAAAACCAGCCACATCAATAATCACTTTAGTGCGTTGCCCATTTGACAGCACAAAATTAGCTTCCCCATTTGTCTGAGTCAACACTCTTGTAACGAGCTCTGGTGTGGTGCATTGGATAAAAATTTGTCTAGAAATTCCATTTACCTGCAATCCTGTGACGTCACTTTCATCCAATTTCAGCGTGTTGAAAATCCACTCATGCATTTCATATGCAGTCGGTCGAATAATATCACGTTCAACAAAACTAACAACTAAGGTCGTTGGTCGATTTTCCATTATTTATTTTTGTCGTATATAGTGTGAGATGTTAATTTATAACGTCACTACTATCACTCCCGCACTAGAAAAACAAAGAAAACAATGAAATAGGTGTCACGCAGCAATACTTATACTGCTGTATAAATGCTTCACTGCAGACGTGAACGACCTTCTCTCTCGCCAGGTAGCGAGCGACTGTTATCGTAAGCCCGACTACTGCTTTAGATATTGCCGTGTATTATCGCGCTATTCTAATGGTTGATTTGTGGCATGTAAGTCAGATGATAAAATGGAGGTATTCAGTGTAGCGAAAACCACGTTGTCACGTTTTCTCCAACTGAGCGTTTTCACTGCACACCTGGGGATTTACCTCTAAGAAGACCAATGTCACGAGAAAAATAACAGAGCGAGAGAGAAAAGAAGGGAGCTGTTGCAACGCTCAGTTTCACTCCATGTGGAATTAAGAAGTGCCTGTCATTTGTGATTTCTTTGATTTCATTGGCTGAAGTGCCACGCTCATTGGTGCACTGTGAAACTTCAGTGACTTCCGAGAACGTACAATGGATGCAGTATGTGTTACCTGAGAGGCTTCTGTTGATAAAAGGTAAAGCGCATGTTAAGCATTGGAGTAACACAATTATACCCTCAAGTGTTTACTGACGTACCTACTGCTGGCTGCAGACCTGCCAGGGACCATGAGATGGTGAACAAACTTTAAAACACTTCTAAACTAATGTTCAAAAGCTCTGCACAAATACACTAGTATAATTATTCCATAAAATAGTATAAACACAATAAAATATAACCTTACTTTTACTTACTTTTAAGGGCTTCTCCACTCTTCAGCAGTTGCCCTGTATTCTCATTTACAATTTTCGTTTGAACAAGTCATCCTCCTCTAGGCATCGATCATTCATCGTTCTATGAATGTTTCCTCTCCAAGTGGCTCTTGGCCTGCCCCACTTCCTTTTTCCACGAGGTGACCATTCTAAAAAGGTCTTGGGCCACCTATTATCCCCCTTCTTCTAACGTGCCCATACCATTGAAACCTTCGCCTTTCAGTTCTCTCCACCACTGTTTCCTCCATATGCATCATCTGTCTACCTAATATAAATATAACCTAACTTCCAATATTACTTTTAATTGGCTGCTTAGCTTTACATAGGTAAGTAAAAACTACAAACATAGTGTGCTGTAATAAACCCACCGTGGTATATATGAAGGGTTTTACTGACACCCGTCATTTTGCGAAGATCCTAGGTAGAGTCGGCGTATGGTGAAAAAATGTGAAAGTATCCGTTCTGCCGTGGATCTTATATATGAATCGTGAATCTTGTTTTGTGTTTAGCAGAAGAAGAGCCACGCGAGATAAGTTCCATTAATGTAGAGTTATATAAAAGTAAATTACACATAATATGTTGATATATGAAAGTGAATGGCACATACATCAATATTACTAAAATTCAATACAGTTATCCCAAATTACTACACACATCTAAAATAAATGTGGTATTTGTTGGAAAGACAAAGAAACTACAGAGCAATATAATAAAACACATGCTAAGCTTACCACGCAAAATAATAAAACTAAAAATAGCCAGTAAAACGCCACTGTAACAACCATTACTCAGATTACATTGCGCCTTGCCACTTTTCAGGAAATTGTTAAACAAAATGTCTAGCAAGTTGTATATCTATGACAGCTCTTCCAGTTAGCTGGGAAGGAGACAAGCATGCTACACAGCATGGGGTCACCGCAGCTATCCACCAGGTCATGGGCCCTGGCAGGAATGCAACGAATCAGAACGCCAGTAAACTAGTCAGGGAAAATGTCAAGGTGGTCATAATGTACTGCCCCGGCGGTATAATGTGATCCACGTGAAAAGGGAATTGTTAAACAATGATAAATATTGGCATTATTAACACAACAAGTTGTAATACCCAATTTCAAAATAAATTTATTTTAAAAATTGCTCAGACATTTTGTTACAGTGGCACTTACCCTCCTCTCCCGTTGGTAGTATAGTTCTGTAATAAGGGTTGGCATAATATCTAATGTAATTTATGTAAAAAATGTAAAAAAAATAAATAGTTAAATAGTGTGACATATTACCCTTATAAGCATTACAAGATATAATACCCAGTTTTAAAATAAATTTGTTTTAAAAATTGCTCAGATATTTTGTTACCCCTCTCTTGGTAGGTTAAGTTATGGAATAAGGCTTGGCATTCCTAGGGTTAAATTATTACAAACGTGATTAGTGTTTTACCACAAAGTAGATTCCATAGTTGTTTTCGCTGTGCTCGGCTGCAACGTCACACATTTAAGCTCGCCTGGCTGCTTCGCTCCCCAGGTACTTTAAAGTTTACCTGGTTTTATGTGACGACGAGAAACGTTTGCTTTCCTCCAGAACAACAAAGACTCTCAGCAAAGGCCACTTTTTTATTTTTGTCTTTTTAGAATACGTTTGCTGCATCTCGTACTTTCCTTTGCCAGCAACTGCAACATGTTGAGAGAAAAGCGCTACGCTATCTCTGAAGAAGGTTAACCAGAATTAGAATGCCAGTAAAATGTGATTATGGGCGTAAAAGTTTAGCAAGATCAAGACAAAATAACGTATACGCAACAATTCTTCAACTTTTGGTACGCTTTACTGTGGATTCCTACCTGTTTTACGGATCTTCTATACGCTAAATAAATCTAGAGTAGATTGGTTTGGGTAATTATAAAATTTGTTGATAAATAAAGCTAACTTATTGTGACGTTGACCTTGGCGCACGACGATGGACGGGCAGGGGGGCTACTTCGCATCACCTAACTTACCAGCAAGCGGGCAAGACGTTCAAGGTCAGGCTGCCTCGCGGGCCTGCTGTGTGCATGTGACAGCAACAATGAGCGGCAGAAATAGAAGGATCTTTCTAGCACCTTCCCAAGACTTCTAGCTACCTCATTTATGGTACACGTGTGTATGCGGAATTAAGAAAAATTGACATGACCTCATCCCCAGAATAAAAAGAGCCCAGAGAAGAGCGAGTTAGTTTATTGAGAGTTACAATGGCAGATACTAGTCAACAGTGTATTAGTGCGTGTGTGGTGCATTGGAAGAAGATCAACGAGGGTCGAGGACGTGGTAATGCGTGTATTTAGAGACAGAAAGGAAGGTTTTGGGAGTACAATTGTGAGTTGTTAAACCCAAAAGAATGTGGATTGTGTTAACCACGAGAGGTACACTGTATTTATAGCAACATTTTAGAGAACAATGGGGTGATAGGTAACCGGACCTGATTTTGCCATTTTGTTACATTACATTATGGGTTATCCCAAAATGAGTTTGTGTGTAATGATCCCACCTATTGCTATGAAGTTCGGTAAATAGGCATACTGTGTTACATAATATCTTCATTATTTTCCAAAAACCCGAGATTCTAAAAGGTACACTCAAAACAATTAAGTATTTTACCTGTTGAATTATTATTCAAAAACAGTTCAAATGTGGATAAATTAATTGCAATGCATGTTTAAGATCTTGTATCGATTTTCGCCCATTGTTATTAGCCTACTTAAAACTGAGTATTATTAATTCTGGTGAAGGTGTCGGAGACAGGACACAGTCCCCATAAGTGGTGGATGCAGATTTTATGTCCTTAGTTCTATGAGAGATAGCGGGAGAGAAAGTTGTAGCAGAAATCATCGATGGCTGAGAAACGTCTAGTTTATTCAATTTCTCAAGATTTCTGGAAGCCGATAGCGGGATACCGTCTGTGGCAGATAGAGCACTCGTGATGATCTGAGTAGTTGCCAATGTTATAAACTGGGTGTACAGATCCTCTCGGAAAAGCCAGGAGTACTAACCGCCTGATTGATTTGCATAGATGGATGTGCAGAATTGTTCAAGGGTGAAGTAACAAACTGATTGGGCAAAGCAAGTGGTGGAATGTGAGAAGCTCCCGGCGCTGAGATCATTTCTGAGTATTCGAACGTTGAAGGGAAGACCTAGAAAATACCATAAGAGTTGAAAACAGTGATACCTAGAAAGGAAAGAGGGTTTACAGTTTATAAGGTTTAAGCAGACCTGGAAGCAGACAGAGGTAAGCACTATATGTTACACGGCATTTGGTAATCCTTAACTGCCTAATCCCAAAGCCATTAGTATTGAAACTTACTATTGTGCGGTCAGTGGATCTCCGACCCTGACCTTTCACAGCTATGACGAGTTGGAGGGGGAAGGTTAACGTTGTCAACGTATAGCAATGAGTTTCGGACAATGGATTCTCAAAATTATCTTAAGAATGGAAGTATTGCTATTTATTAAGTTTCAAGCATTGAAATACGGGTTTCGGTTTTATTTTCGTGCAATCTCTTCGTTACACCACTATTCTGTTCGAATATTACCTGTTAGGGCAGTAGCTCTTACTTTTAGCAATACTGGAAACGAGTAACGCACCGGTTGTTTAAACTTTCTGCTAGCACCAATCAGCGTTCTCACTGCTAGGCTGGCTTCCAACTGTAGCACCATGTTGTCAACTCCGTTTTACAAGGACCACGTGGTTTCAAATGCTTTGTTGTTTGTGCAGGTTTTTTTCCCGGTATAACAATTGTCTCCATACTTTGCTATTCTGTGATCATTTATATGCATACTGTTCCCATAAATTTACGAAGTAGCGATGCAATCTGCAGATGTATGAAATGTTTCAAATAACCTGTTTGAAATTCCCGCTAAAGAACTGGCAATACCGCGTCACCAGGCCTTGAGAAGTGTCAGACCCAGAGATCCACTGGCCATACAATATTTATGTTCTGGATTGCAAATGTTTTCCTCGTTTCCCAACATCTGCCTGTAACAACACAAAAGGTAGCAAAACAAGGAAGCTAAATATACCAGGTTATTTTCCATATTTCACTGACAAAAGTGCAGCTGCCCACGACAATATTATTAATACGGAGAGACTAGGCCATGCAGGTTGACTGTAACAGGATTTGTCAGCACTGAGCGTCATTAGCACACCCCACTTCAAAGGCCGTCAGGTAGCAGTAGAAAGGTCATGTTTCAAGTCAAACGTCACACATTATAGTTCGTATAGCACGAGCTCTGCAGATACAACGACAAATACAATTCAGCGTTGACAAGTCAGAGGTATAGGGGACGAGATTTAGCCTGTCACCTACTTTTAGAAACAGAAAGAAATAGGTACTCCCCATCTCCTCCTAAGCCACTCCTCTTTTTTGTCGAGCCAGGCAGGGTAGACACACCAGTGTCTTCATTGGCACATTGACAACCAATACTTCATTTGCAAGAGTTACAACACCACTGATGTCTACTTACCCTCATACCACCGCAGGTATTGGGTAGACCATTTGAAGGACAGAAACCCACAGTTCGTGCTAGACAAGGATAGTGTAGAAAGAGCCAAGTTAAACCTCATGCATTATAGTAACAGCTGCAGAACCTGATTGAACGAACCGCGAGCTGGGTTAGTGGGAGGTAACACGAAGTTTTAGCTTCGTCCCTTGATAGCCAATTTGCAGACGGAGGAAAAAGGAGAACCATCCTGCCGATGGGTTCCATATTGAGGACGTAAAGGCTGCTGCTTAGGGATTAATGCTGTTAAGTCATTTTAATTTAACTCTCTGGCTTTGAGAGCCCTTGTAACGCAGTTGCGTTCCTGTAAATCACTTCCATGGATAAACAAGCCTGTGAACATAAACACCCAGAGAACAGATAACTCCTGAACTTTTTAAACTCAGCATTTTTTTCCTCCCCTGCCGTGTTTTAAGAGCATGTTGCAAGTAAGCTTATACATAAAAATTGGCCACACTGTCTCACACCACACCAGTTTTAAAATTTCTGGGTGAACAATTTGAATAGTCAAAATGATCCAGGAATCAGCATCCGGACTGCTCCTCCCACTTAAGTGGACGAGATACAGTTTGCGCTGAAGAGGTTTTAGGTTTCAAAGCTTTTCTAAAAGGGAGGCTGCAAAAGCAGGGCTCTTGAGCGGGCAGCGCGGCGATGCGGATCAAGTTTCTAAACAAACACCATTCAGCGCTACATTACAGCTATGATGAACAGCTCTCCTTTGTGTAAACGTGCTTCACAGTTTCTCAAAGTGTGGCTGCCTGCCCGCCTTCTGTACATAGTTAGGACTTGAGAACAAGGTTCTCCATGGAAAACTTCCATTTGTTTTGTCCTTTGGCAGAAGAGCTTTGTTCAGTTTCGACTGTTGTTCAATCGATTACACTGATTTAATATACATACAATTGCTTTATTGAAACAGCCACATTTAAGTTCTTCCTGAGCTGAATGGATCCTCGCAAAAATGAGATGACCATACACTTTCAAAAAATAAGTCCCGTGATTCGAAACAATTGCAACCTCAACGCTAACCTCAAGGAAACCTGTGCAATAAGACACAAAGCTTACGATGCTATGCCATTTTTTTTGAAAGTGTGTTATTTTGTTCTACAATAGCAAAATTCGAGCACTTCACACAGGGAACCAAGCAGTTGGCATAACTGTTTAAGATTGCTGTATTCCTAATGTGTATCTGTGCAGGCTAAAATCTACGGGCCGTTAGTTTTATTGTCATTTGCAATGGTTGACTTTTCCCCAGCCTAATAAAATAATGCGTAGCCTGCTTTTACGAGGATCCATTCAATCGCTGATTGTACAGTTACTGCCTACGTTTCGTTACTTATCTGTATTGGTTTTATATCTCCCTCGTTCAAGATACAGTAAATATAAAACAACCTAAATTAAAGTAATATGCCTAGTCTTAGTTCGAAAAGTGAACCCATAATCCGGATTTAGAAGCCAAGACACTAAACAAACATATTTTGAAGATCTTAACAAGTGATTTTCCATTACGGGTTAAAATATTTTAGCTCCTATGAGTTGGTTTAAGAGGAATGGCAAAAATGCCCAAGATGAAAATTTCAGTACCTCTGCAATTTTATTATTTTGTATTTATATTTATACATATATTAATTTGATATATTTATTTTAACGTAATAGGCATAGCACTTATATATGTTTAGTGATAGTGCATTTGCCATTTGCACTAATTCATAACCCTACACACTTTGGGATACAGAGGTCTATCCTCTATTGGAAATTTTGCTCTAAAAATATAGAGCAGCTTTTGTGTTAGCAAGCCAAGTGTTTTTTTTTTTTTTTTTTTTGCAAATATATACGAGTTTCATTTGTGAATTGTCTGCGTTCAATAGCTTCTTCTGTGAATGATAGTTTTTGGTATCAGTGACCCGTTTTCTCATAAAATATTGAAGATAGCTCAATTCAATTTTAGTACGATCAAATATCCTCAAATTGATATTATAGATCTTCTTGAGTGTTAATAGTAAAAATTGCTAATAAGCTTTAAATGAAGGATAATATAAATAATAAGAAATTGTCTCTTCCTTAGTAAATAAAAGAGAACCAGCATGTCTCTCAAAAATGTAAGTCTAATAAATGGTTTCTGAAATAATGGAAATTGCATTTAACATTGACGAAATGTTAATTTAACATTTAATCTGCTCTTAAAAACAATCAACTGGCTAGTAGCGTCAAGGGGTGCATATAACTTAGATTGGCGTGATATGTACCGAAAAAATTCGATTGCAGTGTTAGAATGCGCAATAGTGGGTTAAAATGATATTAAAGTTTCATTGCTGATAAGCGTTGTTTTACGCTTTCACAGCAACGCATTTAATGTTTAGTTTCCCTATTTGAACTTGTTAGTTTGTGCTGACACATTAAATCGAAATAAATCTATCTATATGGATTTTATTGCGCGGGTACATATGTAATCAACAGTGATGAATATTTAACTGTGGTAATAACCTCAATTAGTGAAAAATTGCGTGGCAGTAGCCTTTTTTAGTTAATGGAACAATGGTGCGGAGTTACTTATGAACAAATTGTTAGAATTAATATTAAGGCACACTGCCAAATTACTGCAACTTTGTTGTCTACTCTGCTTAAGAAGTGGCATTTATTATTAATGATGTATTACTAATTAACTGTTTAATTCATGAGAGTTGGTTTCTTTCCCTGGAAACAAGCTGAAAATACTGTTCCAAAATCGAAATGTTCTGAAGGCCCAATTTATTTCCAATATTTTTTGTCCCTTATGCTTGAAATGAAATGTTCTTGAAGTTTTCATGGTCCCCGACATCAAATACAGAGGTTAGGTGTATAAGTGCAGATATTTTGATAAATGGTCAGTGTCTCCATAAACCCATTACATAGTTTACTACCTGATGTTTTCTGCATAGCCATAATTGCATTGCACAGATGTGAGGTCATAGGTCCTCCAGAAAACATTCGAACTCAATGCCGATATAGCATTCGTTACCGCGTTGCAGCATTCATTCTGCCCACTTGGCGTCATTCTTTTTGTGACATCCCTACCTGAATGCACTAACCAAGCTGAAACCATACTACTCTTAATAAGTAAAATTATAATCCGCAAACGCATCAACTTTTGACGTAACACTGTTCCTTACTCTATTCTGAATTACCATATAAATGTCTGTATTGATAACTTCTAACAGACTGTATTTGTCTGGTAAATGAATAACTTATTTTATGTTGATTTATGCATTTCAAAATTTTCGACTTTCTAAAAAATGTCTAAAGGTTTTTATTAAATTACTACATATTTAAGATATTTTCATCACAAATGGAATGTAGGTATTCAATTTTATGGGAAAGCTTCTGAAGTCCTCAGAATGGTGAATGGATTTTACGTTATTGGTAAACCGTAAGAAGCAGCCAGTCTTATTGCACCGAAAAAAAAAGTATAGAAAGTATATAAAATGATTTTTTCTCAACTTATCATTATTGTTGGTTTGAAATTTCAAATGGTTAATTACTTTTCGTAAATGGGCGGTCGTCATTCGTTTTCTTCCCGCCTAGTCAAAGGGATCGTCAAAGGCGCTACAAAAGTCCAGATCTTAAAAGATGTAATCATTGCTCAAGCGTTCTGTATTGTTACTCCTATTTTATGTACAAGGAAATGGTAATAAAACCACTTGTGCAAATGTAATCTCAATTAAAATGAAGTAGGTAAAAGAATATAGGTACGTTTATGTCCAGAGAAAGTCATATGAATGCAGTATAATTCTTTTTTCAACCGATGTTGGTTGAAGTGTTGCTTAGGAGACACATATTGAGTAGACAATATCCTGACTTTACATAAGTTCATTTATTGTTGTAAAAACAATGCCAATGGAATGAAAAATGTAATTCAGATAAGACCTCACCAAAGAACTCCTCGCCTACCACCTAGGCGGCCCGGGTTCGATCCCAGGGACCCGCATGTGGTATTCGTGGTGGACGAAGCGGCGTCAGGGCGGGTTTTCTCCGGGTACTCCGGTTTCCCCCGCTATCTCATTCCACCGTTGCTCCATCTTCATTCCATGTATCATCAGTGTCACCGCCTGCGGTGCCGTAGTAGTAAAAGCGGGCGTTAAACACTACAAACTTCAACCAAAGAACTCCGACACTATCGCCCTATTTATGTTGTATCCTATCTAAGAAATGAAGCCTCTGAAAGATACCGTCTTGGGCACAGTCAATAATTCTCACTGGTTCAACATAATACTCTTCACATGCCTCCAAAGAAACAAGTGAAGTGGCGTTAGGTAGGGCGATCACAACAGATTCATTTCTCCATATCCACTTCTGTTTGTAGGTCTTGATGAGCAGTTTCTTCAGCATGTTAAGACGGAAGAATGGTTTTATAGAGTGCCCAAGTTATTGGAATTCACCTAAAGTCAATTCTGACATATTTAACCCATTATAGCGTCCTCAGGTTAATTTTGGTGATATCTGTCCATTCGGTTGACGCCAATACCACCAAGTGTATCTAAAAATTCACTTAGTAAAGGCATGGCCGTAGTTATTTTTAATTGCAGTTGTCAAATTTGAGACACAGATGCTGTTTTAAATTTGTAAACCGTGAGTTTAGAGCAAAGAATCCTTAGCTATGCAGACACCATTGAATTCCTTGTGTGTTTATTTCGGACTGTTTTAGTGCTTACAATGGTGTCCACACGTTTCATAATTATTGCTTTTACAACGTAGTTTCGTTTTAAACAAACTAACTTTTTTTAGATAAATAATGATTTGATTTCCTTTTTTACCGCACAGCAGTAGAGAAGTAAAATATGGAATTTTTAAAAGTTTAACAAGTGTATGAAAGTGTGACTGAGCTCATTGACAAATTCAAATATGATATATTCTCCTTTAAGGGAAATTAGAGGCTCCATATTTTTATATGTATGAGATCAACACTTTGCACACTTAAGGGTGTTTATGTTATAAACTACACATAAAGTTCCAGCAAAATCTGTTTTGTAGTTTTGAGGGAATTAATAATTCAGTTTATCCACATTGCAAAAATATCTTAATATTCAAAATACTCCATGTGCATAAAAATATCACAACAGTTTTATTATTTTATAAAGACTAATTTCCCAACAAACAGCATCAATCTCTGGAAGGAAGAAAAAATAATTACCTTCAGAGTAATTAATTCCTTTGCTTGACGGACATTGAAAATATTTATTTAACTTTTTTCTGTATTTAATTTTTTAAAGCTCAACAAAGTTTCAGATTTTGAAACCAAAAGCTGAATTTGCAATCGCATGAATGGAGTGCGTGTTGGAAAACTTTTAGGAGCATAGCACAAAATGTAATGTGCCTGGAGTAGATAGTGCATTAAAAATTGTAAGGTCGAGAAAAACCAATTTTTCTATACCTACACATGAGTCAGATTACCTGGTTGCCCTCTTTCGTCTTAGTCTCTTCTGAGATTCACAGCTTAACCGCTCCTTTCCACTGAAGTTGGTTGCTTTTGAGTCCTTTTTGGCCCATTTGTTGTTCAAATACTGCCAAAATAGTGAGCAGAAAAGGTGCGTTAAATATAGCGCACTAAAGCTTGCGCTAGATCTTTAAAAATGGCGGAATCTAAAAACCTTCACTACCAACCAATGACTGAAGCTATGGATAACATTTATACGCATAAACCTAAAAATCGTCAATTTGGTACTTTTTCGGTCATTTTTCAGTCCCCGGGCCCTTTAATACAAGACGTATCTGGTAAATGTCTCATATTGAAAATGTTAGGTACGTAGTTTTCACTTTTATTACACTTTATCAGTAATAATGTTTTCCATTTTAAGTTACAAGTTGTTAAATGGCCGAGGTACCTGAAAATGTATGTCCTACTTCCGTGGAATAAGGCAGCTGCCTTGGAATTGTGATAACTAGGCCTCGAAACTTTATAAAGCTATCACGAAATGAGGCGATCGCAAGTTGCCATCCGCTTGGGCAGAGCGTGACGTCATTGCACGGAAACAGTCACAAAACGCAACTGGGCTCACTGCGTACGTATGTAGTCTCTCACTATTTCACACAGAATAAAATGCCTCCAGCACGAAAATCGATATATACACGTATTTGCTAAACTTGTAGCAAGAATTTGCGAGTGAATATGTTATTGCAAAGGGTGACAGCATTGAATGTAAGTTATGCAGCAACGTTATCTACAACGTTCAAGTGTCAACTGTACCTCGCTTCCTCTATGTTGTCATCATGTGACAGAATGAGCCCTTCCACTGCCTATAGTCCAAACTCCGCAACCTTTTGTTTCCTGTATGAAGGTTTAATCATTGTAATGTTGGCAGTTCACTTTAATGTTGAGTTTTCCATGTTCCGTTCTTAGGAACTTCCTTGAATTGTACCCACTATATGCAGTAGCGTGGTGAGCAAATTTTGGAACGGAGCATCATCAGACACAGGTTGACTAGCCAGTGACTCCTAAACAACGTATTAGCCAAAGTCGGTTGCTCCAGAAAGAAAAACAAATTAATAATAAACCATTTTATGAGATCTCCTATTCCACAAAGTTTGTTGCAGAGGTCCTAAATTATACCTGCATTTGTTTTGAGACGTTTTGTTTTTAAAATAATGCAGTTTTGGCATGTTTATCTTCATAAATATTTGAATGAACCATAACTGATGAAAACTAAAATGGAATACAGGAAACCTTTAGCTTTCGAGTGTCCTTAGCAATTCCCCAAACTTTATACAACATAAAAGAACAGAAAATCATAGACTAAGCACACTTTATCCTTGTCACTGATGAGCCTTCTATCTCTGTGTGTCTAGGATTACGCTCACCAAATCTAGATTGGAATCGTAATGTATTAGGTTTGATGCTGCAATAAATATCGTAACACTTGGAAGGAAGCCCACCCTATGCCGCACAGAGGGAAACTGTGGCAATCGATACAACAAGGGGTAAGCGCACCCCCACCACACCCACCCCTTGCCAACCTCTCTCCAGCCAGATCGCATCTCGAGTGGTTATCTGTTGCGAACCGCATACCTAACTTCGTGACGTCGAATTCATTAACATCATTACCCAATCAACGTAATTAAGTCCGCATACGATGCATGTTTCCAAAGTGGTTTGGTTCTTTTTTGCCCAATACTTGTCTGTTAATCAATGGGAACAAATGTGAATGTCTTTATTCTCTCTCAAATGGAGCTTTTTGCAAAGATTAAGTTTCTGAACTTATTGGAATCACTATCTTCATCGAATATATTTAAATATGTTCATGCATTTATTTATACAGTGGCTTTCTGGTTTCAAGTAACTTTATATGATTTTAAAATAAATCAGATACCTCCAGAATGTAACTATTTTTCTGATGCTCTCAATGTTCTGAATCTTGTTGAACTGTTTATCGTAAATGCAACTGTAGCAACAGTGCAAAGTAAAACTTTATGGCGTTTAATTTTGAGTATTAGAACATTACAACTAATACCAAATGTCAAATAAAGCATCAAGCTTTTTAGTTACATACTATAACAAAGATTCATAAGTCTGAAAATGTGAACAAAATAAGAAATTTCCAATTAAGCGTATATTAGGTCATCAAGAAAAGAAAAACGCGTACTAAAATATAGTCACAGTTACAGTAAAAATAATGCTTTTGACAATTTTTATTATAAAATGCATCTATTATAATATTTTGGTAATTGCTTTAGTAATTTAGTACTGTAGAAAGAACAGAAGACGTACATGAATGTAATGAAACATGCCGATGCTTTTGGTTTGCTGTATAGCGTTTTTCTTTTCGTAATATTGGCAGAATATTCTTATTTGTTTTCCACACCAGCCCCGGGTGAGCTAATCTCTTTAGAGATGGTTAACTCCAGCACGGTCAAGCAAAAACGGCACTCAGGTAATGTAAACTCCGGCACTAGAAATTAGTAAATTCCTCCATCACAGGCCAGCTAAATAGTTTCCTTCCCACTTTAACAGACAGGAATGGATATGCGGAATGCATAGATGTGGTTTAAATTGTTTGGCTAAGTCGACAGTTAAAATTGAAGTCTGCCTACTTTCTAATGTTATTTAAACGTGCCCTCTTTAAACGAATTCAAAGCTTAGTATTTCTTAAGGAAGTATATTTGACGCAAGTGTGAAATGTTAGTATATTTGGATACTACCTTTGCACTCTTCCTTATAAGAACTTGTTGCTGACAACTTTGGTTTTTTCTGTGGGCTTATAGTGAAATGGTGCCTATTGTTGATGCTTATTGTGTGCGGTAATCAGACAACGAAAATAAAAGATAGAGAATTTTAACGTGTCAACCAAAATAGTGTTCCAATTATATTTCCCGCGAATAAAAGGCTGTTAAGAAGCATTAAGCCTGTAATAAATATTTTGTACATTATTATTGTTAACCTTATTAACAATTATTAATGTTATTATCATTAATAACACTCTATGGACAAACTAATTCAATTACTATGTAACTTATCTAAATGAGATCTACCAGTTTAAGTATTTCTCGTTCCATTACCGTACAGAGCCAGGAACAAGGAGAGACCTGCTCTCTGACGTCACAGAGCATTCAACTATGGCACACTAATATAATAACAACCTATTACCTACTACCACAGTAGTAGGTTTATCCACTCTTGGGCAATGAGGTACCATACACACACAAGCATTTAATTTGTATATGAATAAATAATTATTTATTCAAAACTGAAAATGTATAAAGATTTCATTTATGCGACTTTCAACATATAAAGATTTAAACCAGCATTGTTTCAACTACATTTATTACAATATTAAGTTTCATCATTTTAAACATTCTGATTGCATTTTTATCAGAATTCAATATTGTAACTTAATGTTAGTCTCCAAGTGTCCTTAGTGATATGCTTTCTAAGTGCCAATATAATATGTCATGTAAAGGTAAAGGGTACAGGTACAGAGGGGGACACCTCGCTCTCGTCGACCTACACAGGTCTATTGTGGCCACCACCCCACAAGAGGCAGGGATTAAACGAGGGAACCGAAGGATTGCTACCAGACTCGCAGTTAGACAGGCCCACCAGAGATGCGCGGAAGTCCCTAACCAGTGTTGAGATGTCTTCATCCCGGCGCAGGGCCCCGCCAAGCAGCCAGCATTACACCGCGGGTCCGGGGCGATATCGTAAGAAGCATCCTTTCCCCGCTCGAAGGAGGATTAGGGCCACCAGACGCCACCCAGTGCCAAGAACAGCAGTTACCTGCGCAGTCATCCACGCCATCTGCCAGACACTGCCCATACTACATGCCTGGAACTTGCACCACCTGAAAGATGATAAGGAAATGGAATGAAAGGAAATAATGGAAAAGAAAATATGGTAGGAAATAATGCACCCCAGCATTCGCCTAAGTGACTTGGGGAAACCATGGAAAAACCCATACTAGAGTGCGCAGCCACAGGGATCGAACCCGTGACCTCACAGATGTTACCGCCTGAGCCATCCCGATCGGTTAATATGTCATGTTTCAATTATAATTTACAGACACCCCCCCCCCCCCCCACTCGGATGTCCAGGAGGGGATCTGATTGAGAGTCTTGCGATGGAATTTGTGGCAGCATTCCACCTGATGACCGGTCATGATTATCTTACACAGCATCTCTATCGCATGAATATCATCGATTCTCCAGGCCATAATGCAAGGCCATAATGAACTCTGAACATCTGAGTAGTGTAGTGCACTGCAGAGATTCTGGAATTGGACACATGGACAGTTGTATTGGGAAGCGAGAACACTACTAGCACACATCTGAGTATTAGATTGTATAAATAACAAATTTACATAACCTATAATATTTCGCCTTATAGGATTACGTGTAGTGTTCCAGGACGAGCTTCTAAATGAAAGGAATTCTCAAAGGATTTAAGGGGAGGATATAATAATTAGACACAAGTAATACAATATAAAAAGAAAATAGCATGGAATAGCCTTATGGAATGTACACTGATTTATTGAAAATAGTTCCAAATAATGATTATTCTAATACAGAAAAGAATGAAGTTGCGTTATAACATTACTACAAAGGAAACGTAAAGAAGTAGATTTCTGAAAACTGATAAGAATACTGGAAAGAAAACAACAAGAAAAAAGAACAAACATAGACTTATATAAATAAGCCATTGTGTACGCTGAAGAATGGATTATTAAGGTAAAGAAGAACAGAAAACTGAATGCAACACTGAGTGGTATGGCTCGTGATAGCGCCTTAAGTTCGCGTTTGTGAGGTCCAGATTTCAAATTCCGTTGGATCGGCCACTGTTACTTCTGGTGTTTTCGTGGTTTTCCCAGGTCAGGAGTTGAATGTCATGGCATGCGAATTCTCTTGCTCTGCGCTTTCTCCCATTTTATTTATTTACATCTTTTGGGTTTGGTGGAATGTGGCAAATTCGATGGATTTGTTTCAAAGAAAGAATATTTGTTCCACGACACGAAACCTTCAACCCGAATCTTTATGTTGATTTTCTTAAACACGTGAACTATTATGCGGGTGTCAAACTGAACATAATGAAGACCATGCTGCGCTACGCCTGGTCATCTGTGAACTTATCCGTTCCTTCAGAAGGTTAAATGGACGCAATACTGTTCCAAAATCGTCCTCCACGTCCTCTCCTATCCTAAGAATCGATGCAGCTGAAGGGTATTTGATAGCGATTATGAGGCCTACGCCTGACTGATACAGTCAAAGATCAAAGTGAAAAAGTGAATAAGCGACGAAGAAAATTAAAGAAATATCTTCAAAAGTCTTCTTTATTAAATTCACATGCCTTTCTCTACACACTTTATTTTCATCTATCTTTTGATATGAATATGTTATTTTTCTAATTACTTCATGTTAATAGAGGTAAACGATTGATAAATAGTTTAGTTTCACATGATGATACAGGGATACAGGAAAGTAAAGCTAAAGCTAAAATATAAATTTTTCAGTATGCAGCATGTAAAATTTCAAAAAACATTTGGCTGTTCAAAAATGGTAAACATATTGGAATATTAAAACCAGTGGCAACGAATATTTAGGCAACGGCTAATCCCCCCCCCCACACAAAAAATGCACATGGGTTATGTAATTTAGATTGATAATGTTTTAATTAATATTTATTCCTTTGTTGGTGAAGACTGTGCTATGTATTGGGATGTGTACTATTATTTATTTTATTATTATAATTATTATATTTGTAAAAGAAAATAACAGGAATAAAACAAGAAATGGTGTTGATGCATTTTTGCAGTAAGCTGTTCTCCGTCAAACTAGTGGCCAGGAAGATGCTAAACACAAAGGAGATAACGCTGACAAAAGCTGAGGTAGATTTGTATCAATATATAAATGTGCGTTCCGTTATGGGCCTCATTTTATGTATGTCTATATATAAAAAAATTGGAACAAGTTGACCACTCGGGAGCGAACCTACATACAGGGAACGAAGGGTTGCGGAGTTTGGACTGCAAGAAGTGGGAGAGGTCTGTCTGTCACTGCACAGAGGAGGCTACGTACAGAAAGTGCGCGAAAATTCTAGATAAACTTGTTGCTTAACTTAGATTCAGTGCTGTCCCCATTTGCAGTAAAATATTCACTCCCAAATTTGTGTACAAGTTCAGCAATACGTGAAAATTCCAATTTTCGTGCTGCTGGCATTTTACTGTGTGGAATCGTGAGCACATTCCAGACACTGTGTACTGTAGGTAGTGAGCTCCGTTGTGTTTGCTGCTATCACTGTACTCGGGCAATGACGTCACGCTTTGCCCATGTGACAGGTAACTTGCGACCGCCTCATTTCGTGATAGCTGTATAAAGGTTCGAAGCCTATTGATTACCATATCTGAATCACATGTGACTAGTACTCTTCGGATCATGAAGCTAAGCACTGCAATTTTAATCCTAAAAGCAATGAATACTAAACCATGGCCAGAGATGAAGCCAGAAATATGATTCGCTTCCATCAGGTCATATTATGCCTTTTGAGCGTTTTTGGTTTTTTTCCATAGATGAGGATGACAGTTCATTTATTTGTTTATTTTTTCAGTATCAATAATTTCCCCGCAGTGTAATAATAAAAGCTGACATCTCGCCATACAGTTGAGCACGCTGCTCAGTGAGCAGAGTGCTGTTGTCACTAATCCGGGTTTCCAACAAACTGGTGTTCATCAAATTGACACACCCTTGTAGTCGCGACAAACAAACAAAGATGAATATAATTACAGCTAGGGCAAGAACCGTGTTAGTATGGGAACAACGCGAGTATTCACTCGAAAACATCAATGGTGGTAGCACTTCCGCAAGGCGAGCCCATTGTGACTACGCCATGGAACGCTTTATAGCTTCGTAACGAGAAGGGGTGCCGCTGGGTAGTGTTCATTAATTTTCATTGCCTTCCCCAGGTAACTAACGTGGTGCTGTTGATGTGCAACATATTTCCACGTCCGACTGACACCCACTAGCCATTGTTCTAATTATAGCAACGCCCCTGAACCACCCTTGCTCACAACGTAACTTTGTATGTTGATGTATTTGGGGTGAAGGCTAAAACAAAGTTAAAAAATGGAGCATCTCTCTCATTAAAGGCGACCGTTCCATACAAAATGTTCCTGTTTTCCAAACTTGTTTCGTATGGTGCTGTTCTTAGAGATTCCAGATAATGAGTGGTATTTGGAATACTAGCCTTTCTTGATTACTTCTCAGAGATTAAAGAATCTCGTTGCTGGGAATGGGTAAGACAGTCCTAGGTAATAGTTTCCAGCAGCGTGAACGTATGGTGAATATAGCTATATTGTCACATATGCAACCTAGATCTGCGTCAGTCTACTTTCAATATTAATTAGAACTTAATAAGACCCTTAATTCGTTCGCCTTTCGTAGCTTATAGCTTTAGTTAGGTTTCACTAGCCAGAACATGTTCCAGTAGTTATAAGAAACTGTCGCTTTACCAGACTCACAAGAGGTTTTATAGTGACACCATTTTCCACCTAGAAAAGTCAGAACCACGCTGAATGTAGAATTGTCACATGATACAGTATACTTCAACCCGAGCACAGGTTTACGGTATTGAAATGTTAAGATGCTCATAGGCAAACAATACAAAATATAAGACTTAGTATAGTGCCAAATCTTGAGCCTCTACTTCGGCACTGCGGACCATTGTCAACTACACTCTTCGCATTGAGCTACAGTCGAGTGGACGGTATCTCTTAAACATTTGGTTTCCTGTAGTTTTCCCCCCTTCTTTACTTGATATTGGCAGAAACTTATCATCTGCGTTCCGTACTAGCTACGGTTTTAATTCAATTCTGATAAATAACCATTAGTCTATGGACAAAAGTCAGGCAGAGGTGAGCGACGAAAGCGGAGTATGTAGAATCATTGCACCTGCGTGATTCGAAGGCATGCATCTTCAACACAAGCCGCATGGATGAGTTCATCTCAAATTGATTAAATGTGAGAAGCCTGCCCTCAACCAGGATGGTGTCAGGTTCAGTAGTGAAGGGAAATGAGGGCGTGAGACAAACAGGTGAAGTGCTAGAACGAGGTAAGCGATGGGACCTGGGATGTCAGAGGCAGTTTAGCATTTCCTTACCAACATAAAGTGCTGTGCATGATTTCCTACATTTAATTGTGGCTCCTAGATAGAGCTCAATCGTTTAACTTCGTTTACTACTATGCTGTACTATACTACCATACTATAATAAATTGGTTAATAAATTCTGGAACTGACTCACTGAACGGTTATTTAATTTGAAACATATGTTGTTAGGTTCCTCAAAGTATCCCTTTGTTCTGCTCTACAAATCTGAAAACCCTATATTACATTCGTACGGCCCAATTCAAGGGTAGTCGTGACAACAGAGATCTCTTATTGCATACTAACAACTTGATGTACTTAGAGATGTCAAAATTACTTTCAATATAATCTGCTTCTGAAGATGTATTCAATCTTCTTAATACCTGTGCGTAATATATGAAGATCAACTATGTCGCAATACAGTAAATAATGGCGTATAACACAATGAAGTATTTGAGGGCAGCGATTGGAGAAAGTTGGGTAAAGAATTACTATTTAGGCACTTCTTATTAATTCCGGTTCTCATGGAATCATTTCATATACGCATTTTTATGTTGAAGTGAAAATGAGGGAATTAGTAGCGAATTAAATAAACCCAAGAAGGGGGCATGGTATAACACTCGCGGCTTTCATTTCTGGTATTTGAACATTTTCCAAAAATACTGTAGTGTTTTTTTGTAAAATTTAATGCGCATGTATCAATCACTTTCTAAACTATGTTTTTAAAGCAAAAATGCAGATATACATAAATAGAATGCGAGACAAATTAAAGGAGCAACCTCACCAGCGAGTTCTTTTCAGTTGTAACATTTCAGATATTTTTCGTGATTTAAAATCCTTTTTACTAGGCGATTTTTATGTTATCACAGTGAAAGTTTTTAAACATTTTCTGCAGTACTGGTTAACTATCACTATAGTATAAGGAGATGTGTTACAAGAAAAAGCTTACTAATTATATTGTATTCTCTTTTTGCAAAAGGTGAATTATTTAAAAAAAAAAACAATTCATTTCAAAGTATATTTCAATGCAAACTTATTTTAAAGCTCGATAAGCAATGTAAATCTGCAATGATCTACTTATTAGACCTGTTCCATTTTAATAAAGGACCACTTTTTAATAAAATAGCTAAATTTGTGTTTTATAATGCCTAATTTAGGAATAGCTTACTATAGGAAAAGCTTAATATATGTGTAATATTTGCAACCGCAGTTCTACTTACCGATAAAGGTAAGGCGTGGTAAAAATTAATGAAGTTCAGTAGAGTAGTTGGAACATTGGAAAATTGGTCCTCTCAAATAAATCAATGTAACCCCATCGAAATATGGACAAATAGGTAAAATCATTTTGTTTAAATATCTTCATAAGAGTGGAAACGGAGAATGAGCTTACAAATTTTTATAAGCTTCCTTAGCTTAAATATGCATTACAAAAAGGTAGAAGCAATAAGTATCTAGAATATATAAACTTAATGTCAAACTGATGAAATACAGCCAACTACATGTAAATAATAGGTCAATTTATGTTGGAATCAAAGACAGTATCTCAGAACATCGCAATAATAAATTCATCATGCAAGAAAGGAAAACTGGATTACTCAAATTATTATAAACGAACTCGTATTTTCAGTAGCGTTGTAAAATTTACACCAAAATTAATTCACAGAAACAAAGAGATGGCAAACGGTTAGCAACAGGAAGATCAGACGTGAGGAGTAGACCACGTAAGGATAACTTTCACAAGCTCACAAAATTAAACACAATATTTAGCAATAAAACACAAGAAAACTATGAATACGACAAAGAAATGTTTGTTACATTTATACACTGTGAAAAAGCACTTGAATTAGTTCTAAGAGGATGTACATAGAATTTGTTAATTACATCTTATACGCGTTTCGCGCAGCCTGTTGGATTAAAGAATGTCTTATATTAGTTGACGTATATACCGACAACAAATATTGAATTGTGCAAATTCGCAGAAACGTAATTAAATGCTGTTGTCACTCAAGAAAGTTGGTTTATTGCATAGGTACTACAAGAAAACCTTTCATTCGAAAGCAGAAACTGCAACTGTTTTATAATGTAACTTAATAATCCAAACACAAAGTAGTTGTGGTAAAATGCAAATGTGTTGCAAAATTAGGACACTGACAACACTGTTATTCGCAGATAATTGCTGAAGATCACGATCCTTTCCAGAGATCATTCTACTTTATCCTTCATGTTAATCAAACTACGAACTTACAGAAATGGTTTTACTACACATTTCGTTGTAGGTAAAAGCGCAATACAGTGGATTAAGCGACACTCAGATATTTTAAAAGTGGATAGCTTTGTGATGGATTTGATATTCCCCTTCTCTGCATGATCGCAAGAAATTCATTTTTCTGGCCACATCAGATTAATTTATATAAAGGATTATGTAATGATTCCATTACGTGTTTCTATGTGTTTACAAGAGAATTATAAACCTAAAAGAATTATTATAACTTTATATACTGGTGCTGTGAATTGCGACAAGTTTTAAAAAGGATGAACTAAGTATGGAAAAATTTATGCCACAACCCTAATATCTAGGAAATGGCTAATGCAACAAATGTTTTGAAGAAACAGGCATGTTTTGAAGATTTATTATTTTATACCAGGTTTTTATGTTTCTTACGGTTACACACAATCTTACACAATTCCTTCCGTATGAACAAGGCTTCATACGTAACTCCCAGAAAATTCAACATACACACTTTTTTTATCCAGGATTATTAAACCTGTGGCATTTCAATCAAATGTTTAGACCCATTTTTCATAAAACAAAACCTGATGTGTTGCACTCATATGCCTCTCTCTACTATTATACTAAGCATTGTTACAAACTCTTATTTTTATATCTTCTTCGTGTTAGTTGAGATAACCATTTGCAGAAATGATCTTACTGCTAATTTTCTTGTAGGTGCAAGGTGATTATGGCAGGCTTTGAGCGAAAATTAAAAGTCTTTAAAAAGACTTTAAATCTGTTTGTATTACCAAGAGATAAATGGATGAACAAGGACCTTCCATATGAGAAAACTTTCAAGTACTGAAAAACTCACACAAATAAGTAATATCTCCGAAATAGTTCACTCCACAAAAACTGCATTTGGACAAAAAGTGTGTGTTTTAACGAGATCTACAATTCTTGTATAGTGAGATTTGGTCTATCTCTTACGGTTTACCAGTTATGCAAAAGTCTTCAAGAGTAAACAGGAGCACATAGGCTATAGTCAGAAAATTCAAAATATACATTTCATTTGCTATAAAAATATCTTAAACGTTTAACCAAAATTGTTTGAACCATTTTTGAGAACATTAAAAGATTCGAAAATTTTGCCATGTAAAGGATAGATTAGGGTGGAGAAATTTTCTTCAAAATCTTTGTGTCGTACCCTTGAAAGGTACTGAACCTAAATACCAACTTTGGTTTTTCATTAACTTTTCGTTTTTGAGTTATGCTGTTCAAAGACAGAACTGACACACGCAGACATACGCTCGGACCTTTTTTCTAAAACTGCTTTTTTGATTTCAGGGGACCTCACAACATATCACCAGATTTTCGGTGAAATCTCTACATCGAAATTTTGGCTCGAATACAATACTTCCCCTACTTACTATACGTACTAGAGAAAGTAAAAACAAAATAATGAAACTGTTGTTTATAAAGGATAGTTTGGGGTAGAGTATCTTCTTAAAATCTTCATACTGCATCTTCTGAAGACGCTGAAGTTGAATATCAATATTGCCGTTAATACAAATTCTCGGTTTTGATTTGTGTTTACACACACAGACACACACACACGCGCACGTACAAGTTTGCAACACTATTTGTTTCATGGGAACCTAAACACGTACATTAGGTAAAATCTGTATATTGAAATTTTGGGTGGAATGCTATACTTTCTTTGCCTGCTATAAAAGGATACTAGAGAAAGTAATAGCATTACATTGAAAGCATACGCTACTCTGTAACTATATTTAGAGAAACCTGAGCAGATGCTTATTCAACTGAAACATTCTGCTGCTTTAGAGATATAGAAGTCTTGCTGCTATTCCTTTTTACTTGAGAGGTTCCGTTGCTAGCAGCGTGCTGCTCCCAAGAACTTTAATGACCATCAACAGAAGTAGACAGCCTCATTAATTTCTTGGCCCCTTCCTCTTCTCTGGAAAGAAGATGACCTAGCAGATCGATAACCAAAACGGTGGAAGAATTTACCTTCCTTAACCCTGCCTTGCAGTGGATAAATATGCAGAATAAACATGTCGCAAGTTCAACAGGAGTGTTCACTTTCAAACATTTCATTTAATATTTATGTAAACAACATCGTAAGGGAAGGAAAACAACGTTTTAACTCATGAAAGAATATCAGTTGACACAAGAAAACTATAAAAGACTCTTTACTTGCAGGCGATATTGTACTTCTGGCAGAATACGAAACATATGTCCAAAAGTTGGCATATAAATTTAAATTAATAGACAAGGAATATAATTTTAACATTTCAACCCAATGAGTGGCATTTAATCAGCAAAAGTAAAATCAAGTTTAAGCAGTTAAGCAATAAATTACTGGAACAGAATAAGTTTCCGATATTGAACATGTGAATAACGTATCGAGAAAATAAAGATACTGAGACGGTTTCCTTTGTAAGCCGTTATAACCCAATGTGTAATTAAGAGGCTTTGGAATCCGATCGTATTATGCTTATAAAATAAATAGAAACAACTATGTTAAGTAGATTTTCCGGGTTTATGGGCCGTGGTCGAGTTGGATTGCCTTCCTCCGACGTTTCGCAGACAACTGCGTCCAGCATCTTCAGGGTCAACCTCTGTTATTTTGGTCTAACTTAGCGGCTGCACATAAACTATAGTTCACTGGACGCAGTTTTCAGCGAAACGTCGGAGGAAGGCAATCCAACTCGACCACGGCCCATAAGCCCGGAAAATCTACTTAACATAGTTGATAATGCCGGCCGTAAAAGCCTCAGCACTTATATTAAATAGAAACAGCTCGCAAAATGAACGTTTCAAATAATTAATATAATTTATTTGGCTAAATAGTTAACTAAATTGCGATAGAGCGTCTAAATAACACAGACTTTAACGAGTCTTACAAGTGACTGTGTTATTTCTAATTGTTCACAGCTACAACCATGATCCGAGACAAACATCTGCAGAAGGAAAAGTTTCACAGCTCTACAATCCCAATAAGACCGAGGCATTTAAGCCTTAATTTCAAACAACTACAATATAGAAAATAAAACACATGTACAAATTTCAGAGCCTTAGATCGGAAAACAAGCAAGAATTTAAATTCTACTAAACAGTGATCATCTATTCCCTTCGAAATGAGAGTGAAAAGTGAATAATTAAATCAAAGGACAAACGCAAAATAAAATCAGCAGATATGCTACTCCGACACGATGTGAATTGACGTACGTGGCATTTTAAAAATCTTCAGTGTCACCTAGTACAAGTGTGAATAGGATAAAAAAGGAAACAATTAGCTAAGAATTAAATTATATAAAACAGCAAATCCAGGTCAAGGCCTACCGTCCGACTGCTGCAACGCCCACCTCTGCAATACTGGAGGTGGGACCTGGTGAGCGCCACTGTTCCTCCCGACCGCTTATGCGAGCTTCTCGACCAGGAGCCGCTTCTTTTTCGCCAACTAGCTCCTCAGCTGGCTCCTCTGGGACCCAGCGAGGCTGAGTACACCCCGTGTCAGCCCTCCCAGAGCGGAAAAATACCCAAGCCGGTACCGCGGATCGAACCCGGGGGCTACCACTGCGCTACAGAGGCGGTTAAAAAAGTAAAGTATATATTAAAAAAAGCCTCGGCACTACAGCCCATGAAGAGCCAAGCCTTACCGCCCAGCCGCTGCGATCCCCACCTCGGCCCACTACAGGCGTCATTGGTGGGGTGCTGTATTGGAGGGTGGTACGTGGTCAGCGCCCCGATCCCTCCCGGCCAGTTATGCGGTCTTCACGACCTGGAACCACTACTTTTCTATCAAGTAGTTCCTCAACTGGTCCCCGCGGGGCCTGACGAGGCTGAGTGCACCCCGTGCCAGACTTCCCAGAGGGGATAAAATCCCCGTGCTGTCACCGGGGATCGAACCCGTGTCCTCCGCGCCAGAGGCAAGCGCGCTACGGAGGCGGTCAAAGTATACATTACATATATTAATATATAATAGGCATCATATACATAATAAATTCAAATAATATAACAAGAAATGGACAGAACCTATAAGAATGAACATCCAACGAATTCAAAAGAGAACTTTCCTTTATCATCCATAGGAATAAGAAGTTTTGATCGACCTATAGAAGATGGATTCCACTTGTGACTCCACCGGATCAGGCGTATAAGCTAAATGGTAGTGATGGTGGTGGTGGTGCTGCTGTTGTTGGTGATGGTAGTGGTGGTGGTGATGATGATGATGGTGATGGTGGTGAGGTGATGGTGGTGGTGATGGTAGTGGTCGCGATGGTGGTGGCGGCAATGGTGTTGAAATAGCTAAGCTTGCAACACAAGGGCTATGCTTAAGGGCTGGAACATTAATAAAGTTGTATTAAACTATTTGAGACAATTGCGGCAAATAACTGAACTTGTCTGCAACTGAAGTTTGGGAAGAATTCTTATACGATAGTTTTCTTGGCCTCTTTCAGTCTGGACAGAGACACTATAAAAGTCATACAGAACATTTGCGTTACTACGATTAATAATTAATTATCATGGAATGTAGGTAAATAAAATTATTGTCCTCCATGTATGCTACTATTTGATTCAGCGTGCTGCAATCCATTACTGTGTTGATTTACGTCGGCTGTGCAATTCAATGATCACTCAGCTATCCCAATACATCATATGTGTTTAAATATTCGTATTTTTATATTTTCAAGCAATAAAATGGTGTAAACATAATGTACAATACACATTTGTCCTTTGCAATATCGAGAAAATAAAAAAATAAATACATTTGTTCCCCTCATATTTTGTAACGCTCCATTTGTTTTGCTAACCTTTTTTCAACAGGCATAACGTAATTGTGTGTTTGTGTGTAAGCTGTATCGTATCCTATTGGGAGGTTATTCTGAATGTAGAAATGGAATAAAATTATAATAACATTTTAGTGTTTGGACACTCAACTTCAGCACAAAAAGGAACAAAATGGTATTATTTAGGCATTTCAATTCAAGCAATGACCTTTAACCTAGTAGGTTATATTGAAAATCAAAATAAACGGTTGAAGTAAAACCATTAGTCGCCATTGGTAAAAGAGGATTCCTTATTCAATGATTGAGTGACCGCCGAGGCAACCGGGCAAAAGATTTAAAAACTATAACCTACATTGCGCTGAATGTACTAAGATTCTTAAAAGGGAAGTGGCACAAACAGCGTAAATCTCAGCATAACAAAACCCATCCTAACATGCTACACTAATTCACCACAATTATCTAACACTCAAACTAAAATCAAGTAGATCGTTCCATTCCTGTTATCTCATTTTTAAGTTTCCTGTTTCTTAAAGTAGTTTTGTGGAAAAATAGTAATTGTTTTGTATATATTCTTCCAATCAAATTTAATGGAAATAACATAGGTGTTAGGAGTATAAATTCATATTAGGTACCATAAATGAAGACAGGGAATTTAACATTATTTAATCAATAATTACTTCCTTTCCGAATTTGTAACTTCATTTAATAAGAGAAGTGCATTTTCTGGCTGATTAGTATCTTTAAATAGGCGTGGCATAAAATACATGACAGAAGGCATAATGGTATAGTGATAACGAATGATGTACCGGAACTAGTTCCAACGTTTTATAAGGTCAATGATCTCGCGCTACCTAGGCCAGTAAGCTACTCCTCGAGATGTAACTCCAGATGTACATACTCATATATACGGCAGGCGTTGTTGTAATCATGCAAAAACATCAAGTAGTAAACTTTGTGATTGGTTTGTGGAAAAAGTAATAGACGAAAAGTAAAAACTAACACACCAAAGTGAACACCTGCTATAAAATCAGCTACTTCAGGGTAATTGGCATGCTCTTTTCCAATTCAGTGTCGCATGACTTAAATACATGAAAATAAAATATTCACATATGTACCTACCTAATTACATATGCAAAAGTGTTCCTCAAAATCTCGTTCATCACCAACCCTTCCTTTTAATTTTATGTAACGTTCTCATGGCGTTCATTGTGGTGCTGGTTATCCACTTGTTTCACGTGACTATATAATATTCTTGACTACAAAACTTCCATGGTGTATGGAATTATAATGAATTGGAAACATTTGGCAAATATGTTTTTTATATCTGCATGACTTTATTTTTTGTTATCATTAAATTTATTCAAGATTTACAGCATTTAAAACGAACGCTTAAGTATACAAAATTGAAAAGGTACATACTTATTCGATAACATACTATTTTCTTTGATTATTAGAATTTCGTTGGGCTTCCATAGTGTAATCAACAGCGGCTGAAATATGTTCTGTATAGCTTAGCTTTCAGCTTAGTGAGGGAAACTTGGCCGTTGAGCTGCAAGGTTTTACGTTGCTACTACTAATACATTAGCTTTCTGTAACCAATATTTGAAAGGTGTATTTTTCTAAGCTGTCCCTCAATTTTAATAAAACGTGCCAAACGATTTTAATTGCGACACTGCAAAAATTTACAGAGACCGTTGAGAGGCGGGTGTCTCCTCAATTCACCAACAAAAAACACCTCTTTCTTGTTATCAAGATGTACGTGTGGCATATATTTCATACACCATGTGAAATATGTTCTGCTGGAGAACGGCGGTAGAGTTGAAAGCCGCGTATCACTTGAAATGATCTCTTGTAGAGTTTGTCACGGCGTGGTGGCAGTGTCAGAAACACTGCGTGGTGAATCTGATAATTAAAACTAAGTGGCAGGCCATTCTCTGGAACAAAAGTGACATCCTTTCTTCCTTCTCCACTCTGAAGAGGGATTTTCCTTGCTCTAAGCCATGTACAAAGAAACGCAGAGAAAGTGAGGAACTGGCAGAGAGACAAAAGAGACAATATGAACAACGAATTCAAGTTCGATGCACCAAAGCCATGCTGCAAGCATTTGGGAGTCCTTACTCGAGCTTTGTAATCTGTATTGAAATGGCGGCAGAGAGATATTGCACACAAGCAATCCACTGAAATATGCACTTTAAAATATTATCCCTTTTTAGTCTTTGATTTACAAGTGAACTGCTTCAAGACAGGAAGATCTAATACTACAAAAAGCTTTGGAGGTATATGGTAGGGTTTAAACAAACATTCATGGAAAATAAATGTGTTGAAAACTGACACATTACTTTGGAGGTATATGGTAGGGTTTAAACAAACATTCATGGAAAATAAATGTGTTGAAAACTGACACATTATACTATAACTGCTGCGCTGCTCATAATAAATTTAGGTGGCTACTAAGTATTAAGTGAATTAACATTTTACAGAAAGTTTTAAAAAATTTCAAATGTTTAATTGACACCACAGAATTTGGCAGAGCTAGGAAGAAGAGGGAGGAAAGGTATGTTGTGCATGAAACTGAAAAAAGATTGGCAATTTGTGTTAAATGCAGACTTGCAAAAACTAACGTCATAAAAATGTATTACAAGATAAAGTTGTTAGGCTGCTGATAATATCTATTTATAATCCTGCAGAGCACTTTAAAGCTTTGAAAGAGTTTAATTCAGGAATGGGGACGAGAGGAGAGGTAACGATTGAAATTTTCTTACCCCACATTCTATTGCCAAGTGACGAAGATTGTTTTGATGCTACAAGTGCAGTGGTTGTTTCGTTCCATCTGCGCGATGGTAATTTATACGCTGTTATTAACTTTTGTATTTATGTTAAACATATTTTGCATACAATAATTATTACAGCCATCTACTACGGTTAAGCAAATTACATAATCTTCAACTTTATTATCTTCCTTTATCTTATACACGTAATATTCTTCTGCTACTTTATGATATACTGAACTTTTTCTCTTTCACAATAAATAAAGTAATAAAGTTCCATTGCTATTCAGCCTTAAAGTATTTTAAAGCTATTTGACCAACATATTATTCGCTTTTAATCTCAATATTATGTTCAAACTTTGAAACACGGACATAATAGCTTATATTAAATGGACTAATAAAAAACTAAATCCTTAAGAAGTGGAATCATATAGTCCCGTTTATATGTTTACAGAATCGAGTACTCAGAAAGTAACTTTTCAAGTTTTAAGTCTGTAGGATCACCAAAGGTTAATTTATCCTTATGATCAAGGTGGCGTTTGATATTGTACAGCTTTACATTTGCAAATTGGAATCCGCATATTAAACAGTAAACATTCCTGTTTTTATAACTTACAACAAATTCTCTCTTCCACTCTTTATTAAACAGATGTCCCGACGGAACCATACTCGCCACGAATGAGATGTGTCGTAAGCTGATCAGCATGAAAGGGAGGGATGGCCAGTGGAGTGAGGCAAGAACGCGTCTTAGTTGAGGGGCCCTTTTGAGCTATTTTGTCCATGCCTGATTTAATAGGTAGTAAAAGGCTTCGAAGAGTTGGTTACAACAGAAGGGAAAGGTATGGTCGCGCATGAAACTAAGAAATTTATAAATATTGATTTTGAATGCAAATTTGGAAAAAGTATTGCACGTATTGCATTATATTGAATTTTGGTAGCACTACATATCATTAAATAGCTAGAGAAATTAGGATTTAAGACTTATTAATTAAAGATAAAACAATAGAACAAGTACAACCTTTTAATTACCTGAGATCTGATATTTCATTTTATGATAGAGATATAAAACAAAAACTATAGATTCCATAATATATGTGAAATGCTTAAACAAATTCTGAAAAATAAAGTTCGAAGTGAAACTATGATGAAGTTCTATAAATGATGGCCGTACCAATATTGACACATGGTTCCGAAAATTGGGCAATGAACAGAAGGGATAGAAGAATGGTGTAAACATCTGAAATGAAGTTTTTAAGAAGCATGCTAGATATACCCGTTTAGATCATATGAGGAATGACACAATCAGAGAACAACTACAAATGTATAACTTAAATAGTAAAATATCTACACACAAACAGAATTGGGCAGATCACATAACACGGATGTCGAATAAAAGAATAACTAAAATAGTTGCAGGATATAAGCCTTAAAGAAACCGTAATTTTGGAAGACCTGAACATAACTGGAAAGATGATTTCTGAGCCGAAACAGGCCAACCTAGCCTATCTTGGTGTCGATGATGATGCTGACTCATTAGTGGTTTGCATTAGTATGTATCTACTGTCCTATGGAGTCTAATTTGAGTGGAAAGCACTTCTTCTTTATATACAATTTGTAAGGTATCAGGATAAACATCTCCTAGGAAGCACAACATCTTTTAGTGGAGTTTCTTCTTCCTGTATTTGATTATTCGGAGAGATTAGATAATACATTTTTTTAAAGCAACGGATGTAAATGAACATTTTCCTGCTTATAATTTAATACTACAGAATAAAGTAAAGATTTAAAGTCCAATATTGTGTATTTCAACACGTTTATCGATCAGAAAAAATATGGTAATTGTGTTTTACATTATGTTGAATTTCCAAAACTGTAATTCAGTATCACACAAACTTCCAAGTAACAGTTATCTTGTTCCAAACAATACTTGATCAAACATGTGCTAGCAAAATTCGAACACTGAAACATTTGAGATTAGTACAGCATAATACGTTCAACAGCATAAAATAAACTTGCTAATATACCGGAACTGCGGTGTGATGACGCCTGGATGAAGAGATCTCAGCACTTGTTAGGGACTTCCACGCGTCTCTGTGGCCTGTCTAGCTGCGAACCTGTGTGGCACCTTCGGTTTCCTTGGACTGCTGTCGTTACCATGCGCGTTCAACTGTTTGCTGCCCATGCATATTAATATTGTATTTAAAGACATCACTTTTTAATGTTAAATTTATCTTCTGAAAGCCTTTCTTTGACATTAATTTTGTAGGTACTTCTATTACAAAGGTATATATTAATTATCAATTCGTATTGCTTATTCTTCTTCCATTTTTCTCTTTCTTAATTGTTTTAAATCAAATACCTAACCTGGCAACTAATTTTGTAAATGTTCCATTTATTCGCCACCTTTAACACCGAACGTCATTTTGGCGCCTTTTAACCTGTTGGAATAACTGGTCAACAGCAATGGTGTTCACTCGCTCGACGGTGCTTGTGAACTTCGAGATTTCATTACCTTGGGTTAACTTTTTATATTAAATTCACACTCGCATACACACGCGCGCGCACACACTCACAGTCCCATTGATACTTTCAGACTCTTAGGGCGGATGAGGAATATTCCTAGTTAAAGAAAAGTTCCAACCCTTCCAGCTGGGAATCGAACCCCGAACAACTTGCACACCCCTACCGACTGAGCTACGGGGCCAGCTCTCTGGCAATTAAGTCAAGATTAAATTACCGCTTCATCTTATTTCAGTATATTTTGACACTGCTAAGGCAAAATTAACTGACAGAATTGGCATTCCACATAAAGGCATATTTATCCTGTATTTATGTTCTTATAAAGCGTTATTAGATGATATCCGTTGAAAATTCTGATATTAGGACTATACAACTTAAAAGTAAAGAAAGCCAAAACAAACAAATGAAGTCCAGCCGCATATGATCTGCCCTGATTGGCTCAGTAACTACAGCCAGAACCTAAAACGGAGAATTGACATGAATTTTCCCCTATGTCCTCTAAAGTGCTTTCTGGAAAGGTAGTACTCAATTTCCAATTTGTACAGTAGCTTTAAATGTTACAATGAGTGGAATACGGCTCCATAAAAGAATGTAGTGAACGTAACTGCTATGTAAACGATTACCCTTTAATTCCTGTGTAATCCTGTAGTATACATTGTTCGGTAAAGCTACATTATGACGACATGGTTTCATTTCGGAGTTCGATAGAAGCTAATTGCTTTAAAGTTGCATACAAAGCAAACTTGGGATGGAATTTCCTGGTAATACGCAGCGATTCATCAATTATTGATGCTGATTTGCCAGAGGACATTCGCTGGAATGTTAGCGGCAGTTGTCAGTGTAGTGAACCTTTACCATGTGTTAATTAGAAGTGACATGGGGAAGAAAAAGCTAAGTTCTTTAACCCTTTCATTACATCATACATCGTGCAATCAGTGACCGTACGACAGCTGCATCCACCTTTGGTATTTTTTGCTCTATGCTGAATGTTTTTCACGTAATTTGAGACAGTGTTTTTAATCATTTTTCACACGTTTGCCGATAAGTTCTCGTGAATGTTATGATTCCTATTAGCATTCTCGAGTGCAGGACGGACAAACCGGACTGGCACCAAAACAGCATGCAGCAGAGCTAGAAAATGTATGGGCAAAATTAATTTAGGTAATGCCTTTGTAAATTGCGGTCAATGTACTCCTTAAATTGCATTTGTATCCATAAAAGTAACTAATAGCACGGATCCATATATAAAACATACTGTGACGCCGGGCTCGGGCGCAACAAAAGGGACTGTCGGGCCGGTCTGCTTCACCCACTGGCAAGTGAGCGGGCAAAGGCGTTCAAGGTCAGACTGGCTGGCTCAACTGTTTGTGTGTACGTGCCTAACAGCAATGGAGGTGGCTGCACAAAAAGGGCTATCTCCGGAGCCTTCAAGTCTGCCGTAGTGAGAAGATTTCAACGCGCGTCGAGTGATTGCATCATCGTAGTGAGTATATGGGACAAAGTGAAGAAAGACACTGAAAGGATTGAGCAAGGTTACGGAAGTAAAATCAGCGAGTTGTGATAGCAAGAAAGACTGTAGACTGTGTTAACAACGAGAAGAAAACTGTGCACTTGTGGTAAAGTTTTAGAATACAATAAAGTGGTAGAAAGTAGCTGGACTTATTTTGTCGTTTTCTTGCAATGGTTTATTAAAGGACGAATATTGCATACAAAGCAAATAGGGAATTAAAAACCACACTAAATCCAGATATGTACGAGGGCTAACTTTTTCAAGGTCCGATCAGTCGCGAAGCTAAAACCAGAGTGAAAATCAGTGAAAGTTTGTGCACATGTGCTGCGCAGTGTTTCCAGTATGCAAGTTGATCATGTCACGTCACCCTTGTCAGTGCTGAGCGCGCAGTGAGCACATAAATATGTCCACAACAATAGAGTATCTCGCCAAATGTGAAGTGCGTGCTGTGATTCAATTTCTTTATACAGAGGGATGCAATGCAGCTGAAATTTATCGACAAATGAGTGATGTTATGGTGAAACTTTTATGAGTTTCGGCAATGGCGCAGGAACTTTGGAACAAGGCGTACAGATGTTAATGACGGAAGCAGTAAGGGAAGGAAGCGAATATAAACCAATGATCCTGTTCACCGAGTGGATCAGGCGCTACGAGAAAATCATCGGTTGACAATTATTGTGTTGAGTGATTCGTTTCCCAACATTTCAAACTTAGCTCTGTATACCATCATGGCCGAAGTGGCGCAAAGCACAGGCGGTTGCCTTCTATGAGGAGGGGATTGGAAAGTTGGTATCACGCTATGAAAAATGTCTACGTCAGCGCGGCGACTATGCTAAGAAGTAGAATGTTGCAAATAAAAAGAAATTTTATTTTCACTGTGGTTTGATTTTGCAACTGATGGGGCCTTCAAAAAATGGCCCTCGTTCAACAAAAGAAAACACTCCGGTGGTGGCTGTGAGGCTAGTGAGTGACAGTGTGTGTATTTGGTAGTTGTGTGGTGCTGGTAATAGTTGTGGTAGTAGTTAGCAGCGATGTGTTTTATAGTTCCAATGAGTTCATTTTAAAGCATGAAGGTTTTGTAAATCCTTTAGTAATTCATGAAAGGAAATTAGAAGTTGTTTTACGACCACACATGCGTGAGAATGTTTTGTGATTTTAAGTGGTGAAAAAATCATTAAAATCAGTTGAGTGTTGAGATTAACAAACACACACAGAAACACAGAAACACTCTCCAGAAACTTAATTTTTCTCTCTTTATAAATTTAATATACAGTACGTTTAGTAGAAAACTTGGCCGGCAGTGTACGACCCGTGTGACCTTCACTACATCTCCCCGGGCGCGCGTGCTAATCGTCACACGGGCGTCAGTGTTACTTCTCTCAGGTAGGCGTTCTTGCTGTTCTAGTCCAGTTCACACATGAGGAGTGTTTAGAAGTGTTTAGTTTTGCTAGAAGGGTTTTGAAAATAAATAGATTGCGATATAGAATACAACAAAGACTGTTTATGTACGATACGTATGTGCTTACATAATCTTTTAGGAAAGTTGTAAGCCAATGTGAAACTAAATTTCCTGGTGTGCCTGTTCCGATAGACACCGTTCGTTTTCTTGTAAATCAATTTAGGAAGATGGGATCAATTTGTCATAAGAAAGGAAAGGTTAAACGGCGTGTGCTTATGGAACAGAAATTAGACGAAATCGGAGAAAGGTTAGAACGGTTATGTCGAAAAGCTTAAGCGCTTTGCACAAGAAAAAATTAAAACAAAATATCTGGGGAGAAATTAACGCTATTTTGGAACCTGAACTAATACGTGTGAATGAAAATTTCCTCCCAAGATGCCTTAGATGTATTGAAGTATGTATTAAGTATTTTGGCCGCCTCCGTAGCGCAGCTGGCAGCGCGCTTGCCTGTGGCGCGGAGGGCCTGGGTTCGATTCCCGGTACGAGGTCTGGCACGGGGTGCACTCAGCCTCGTTAGGTCCTGGGGGGACCAATTGAGGAGCTACTTGATGGAGAAGTAGCGGCCCCAGGTCGAGAAGACCGCATAACTGGCCGGGAGGGCTCGGGGCGCTGACCACGTCCCACCCTCCAGTACTGCACCTCACCAATGACGCCTGTAGTGGGCAGAGGTGGGGGACGCAGCGGCTGGGCGGTAGGCCTTGGCCCTTCGTGGGCTGTCGCGCGGGGTTTACATTTACATTAAGTATTTTATTTGACGTGCATGCATATGTGACCGGGAGACGGACCGTGCCGTTGCCAGCCAAGTATTGCAGTACGAGTCCGGGAGACGGCCCGTGCGCCTGTTGGCCAAGTTTTGTAGTAAGTGTATATATCAGTATATTGTTACATAAATTATAAAAATGTGCACTATAATAATGCACCGTTGCAGTTTCTTTAATGGAAAAACAAATGTTAAAATTCTAGTTTATATTGAAGAACTAAATACCTGAACTTTTTGCAAATTATCCAGTTGCACATTCTTTGTCATGCTTTGAGAATATATATCAAATTAATATACTGCCCATTTTTACAGATAACACTTCAAGTCAAGGTAATTATGCTAGCTATTTTTAAATAAAAATAAAAAATAAAACTTAATTGTGGTTATTATTGATAGGTAACCCTTGCCTTCACAAAGGTGCTTTTAGAAGGTTTCTTCTAATGAACGAATTTTGTTTAACATATACCTGAATAAGGAGCAGCTCTATTGAGAAAATACTCTAGTTAATTACTGAAGGGAAGCTGCATGAATTTTATCAGTCATTTTCGCCTTTTTTTATGTTCTTCTCTGGATATCAATTGCATCTTCTTGAGTTTTCCACCATGATAATCTTCAAGATAACCGCTTAGTCTCCTTTGTTAAGGAGGAACAAACAATGCCTCATCTCTTGTGGATGGGTTTATAAAAGAAGGTAATTAGCCATACATCTTCTCCTGCTCTAGGTAGTTTATCTCATAATTAATTTACCAATATTTATAAGAAAAATACAAGGTGGAAAACAGGCATTACTAATTTACGCTCTGCTCTGATCCAAACGACCATTCAAACTTCAAGCATGTTTTATGGGATTACAAAAGAATAAAAGCTATTAAGAGCCTTTATCGTCTCCCGTTTCTTAAAAATTCCTGCCTTCACCATTGGTCCACAGCAAAAAGGAAGCTCCATGGTTTGTTTTTCATGTGCCACATATCGTTGTTTAGCTTTCAAAGGCTGCTTAATTCTATGCCTTCCACTCTCAAAATTTGTTTGGCACCTTGGAACCTTATTAATGCAGGGAACGTTCAGAGTGGAATTATCCATAGGATGCCATTCGATCGCTATTCTCATTGCTTTATGCTTGCTGGACTCTGCTCTGTTTCAAAAAGGACTTTACCACTTTAACAATTCATAGTTATTTATTCATGTTACCTACAGGAATGGCTTTGGTGTCACTTTGACCCCATCTGAAGTCGATTTCTTGCCAAAATCGCTACAGCATATCAGGCATGAATCGCCCAATTGCGATGCAGATTCTACGACTGAGTTCTTGTAGAGAAGCTGGTAAAAGCGGAACATACACTGTATCCTTGACGAAACCCCCCAAGAAAAACCACAGGTCCGGTGAGCATGAGGCCATGCAATGTGCGCACCTCGGCCAATCCACTTACTCGGAAAGCGTATATTCAGGAAATGCCAGGCATCGGAAAGAGAGTGTGGCGGACACCATCTTACATAAGATCCATCTGTTTTTCCATTTGAACAAACCATTGCTGTGATATTGTTTATTATTTGTTTGAAATTTCCAATACTTTTAATAAATAGGAATATGTTCTTTTTTTTTTATCTCTTGGGCTTGCAAAGACAACGGAATTTCAGAGGCGTCGCAACTAGCTCTTAAAACATGTCAATATAACTTATAGCCTACTGTATTCCCACATTCCCCTTGTACCTACAATAAAATTAGCAATGAAGTACTTTCTGAAAATACTTATGTCGATTAAAATGAACTAGATAGAAAAATAAACATTAGCAAGAATAGTGTGTATAAGAGTGAGTATAGCTCTACATATATTACATATACTAAAATATATTCTACATTTACTAAAAGTCTGTGCCCCAATAGGTTATATGACGATCATTTGGTGTATCTTCTAATGCTATGCACTTAGACTTTGATAAGCCTATTAAACGTGAGCAGTACCAAATAAGTCCCTAATGAACAGGTGTGTATCCCGTAAGATTTAAAACTGCTTTCAGAAATCATACACAACATACATATAACCAACCCGCCACTGTAACACAATGCAGTCGGAGTGTTAAAGAGTGGCAAAGTCCGAGTATAGTGGAAAGGGGTAAATCCAACTTCCCGTCTTTCGCAAAAATTAGACATCTCTGGTTTATACTTTCCAGATTGCCCCCAACTCCCACCTGGAATTCAATCTTGTACCTTTGTTACTTTGTGCCAATTTATTTATGAATAAGAACATTTTAAGTGTTGATCCAAGATATAGATGTTGCTTTATTAATTAATCATGAAGGATTACTAATTTATTTTTAAGTGTAATTTATTAGGTTATATAAAAGGAGTGCATGTCGTTTTATATTGAAATTTGGATTATTTAAAGCACATCAAACAGAACTTCATTGGTCAACCAATAATGTGCATTATAATAAAAGTATAACGAAATAAATAAAAATACTTATATTTTCATTATGCATTTGAAAATAAATAAATATTTGGTTGTTTAACGACGCTGTCAATTGCCAGGATCACATCAGCGTCGCCGGTGTGCCGGAATTTTGTCCCGCAGGAGTTCTTTTACATGTCAGTAAATCTACTGGCATGGAGCTGTCGTTTTTAAGCACACTTAAAAACCATCGGTCTGGGCCGGGTTTGAACCCGCGACCTTGGGAACAGTAGGCCAGCGTCTAACCAACTGAGCCACCCAGACCGACAGATATGCATTTGAAGCGAGATATACAAGGTAAACAGAAACAGTGGCGAAGCTTTGCTCTTTATAGCATTTTTAAATATCAGCCCATGTCCGCTTTAGTTTAAGACACATAGAAAAACCAATAACCTCAGATTTAAAGCTCCAATCTAGAAAAAAGTATGAACATCAGCTCATATTCTAGAGAAGTCAATACAAAGAAATTAATATGTATTCAGTTTAAAATCTGAGTGCAACTTTCCGGTAAAGAAGGCTAAGTTTACTCTACCCATTCCTAAGAACAAACAAGTTGGGCGTAGAGTGCTATTACAACTTCCAAAGACTGGCTTTACTAAGGGAGATGGATGGAGTTGGGAAAGAACTAGTTTGCTGCCGTTTGCTGAAGTTTCAAGAGGAAAGCGCCTTCTAAGACGGGATATTTACGCAGACACGTCGCACTGAGAGTTCGGTTTGTGACATTTCCAGCCGAATCGACCTGACACGTCACCACTAGGCCCGGGGATAAACCTCCAGTACAAATGGAATACGTCTACACAGATTCTGCAAATAGCTTTCACTATATCTACTCGCCCTCTTTTAGTACTTGCTGTTTATCTTCACAGTAGCTTCGTTTGCAATCGAACTGAACAGCTCTGTATAACTAAGAGAGGAAAACGACTATAGAGACCACAAATACCACAAGTATGTAGAGACTAACTTTACTTCACACAGTTTGCCTTGACAATGCCACAAAAGTGTGCCGAAACGATCGTTGGTGGTGTATTGGGCTTAATTCAATTTTATTGAAGTGAAGTTAATTAGTCTCCACATACTTGTGTAATTTGTAGATTATATTGTTTCACTGTTAATAGCTTCAAGTGTCTTTAATGACTACAGAGACATGCATTTGACTATACAGAGTGTCGCAAAATTAGACCGACAAACTTTGGGAGCTGTTAAATAAGATTTTTAGACCCTTTTTATTAAGGAAATGTTTGCTGCGGTGCTTCGTTTAAGCGCTAGACGAGTTAAGGTGTTTACCTCCCACCCAGTTTAAGTATTTACGGCAAAATCAACAATGACAATTAGTATTGCATTTATCTTAGTAAGGCTCACAATCTTAATTTAAGAAACAAACACAGAACACAAAAGCAAAACACAAATATTTCGTTATTTACAGTTAATCACAGCTTTGCTATTCAAAGCAAATGTTGGAACGCACGCCCATTGCGATTAACACAAAGAGTGCATCGACGTGTCCTATTCTGCCGTACTCTCGCAGAGACACCAGCCATTTCACTGGTTTAAAAGTTTGTCGGTCTAATTTTGAATAGTAAAGCTGTGATTAACTGTAAACAGTGATATGCTTGTGTTTTATTTCTGTTCTGTTGATTGTTCCTTGGATTAAGATTGTGTGTCTTACCAAGATAAATGCTATACTAATTTGCATTGTTGATTTTGCCGTAAATACTTATACTGGATGGGAGGCAGTAATCTATGACATTAACTCGTTTAGCGCTTAAACGAAGTACCGCAGCAAAAAGCTTTCCTTAATAAAAGTTGCTTAAAATAATGCCATCTATCAGTTCCCAAAGTTCGTCGGTCTAATTCTGGGACATCCCATGTATTTATTACATAAGGTTTAGCCCAAGTACGGCTTATTCCTTAAGGAGCTAAAACACCAATTAACAACAGTAAAGAATTAATAAGAACTGCAAAACACGGCATACATATTAAATATACAAATGAACTTATATATTAATATGGAAGTCTCTATAGAGGAAACGAAAATTATGACTTACGCTCATACATAGTTCGGTCTAAAATAATCATAGAAAATAAGCTTATTGTACAAATATCAAAATAAAACTTCCTCTATGCGATATAACTGTAGACAACGATACTGATGTAAAAAAAATATCTAAAATTTAAATTGCCTAAATGGAACAATAAGCCGAAAAATCTAATGTGTGAGGTTTAACTCGAAACATGACCTTTTTTATGCAACGTGACGGGTTTGGGAGGTGGGGTGTGTTAATAATGGTGGTCAGAGGGCTGAAAATTCCTGCCACAGTTAACTTTCACTGCCTAGTCTCCCAGTATTAATCATACTGTCGTGACCAATTGCAGTTTGTAACTGAAAGATGTAAAATAACTTGATATATTTACCTTCTTTTTTTCGCTGGCTTTCATATGGTTACAAGTGGACGTTGAGAAACGAGGAAAACCTTAGCAGTCCAAATTTTAAAAATTAAGTTTCAATAGTAAAGGTTTTCGAGATTCGGCAGTTAAGGATTACCAACTACTGCGTGAAGTGTAGTGCTATCTCTCTCTCTACTTTCCATGCTTCAACTTAAAGCAAGCACTATAATAAACGAATAGTAAAACAGATTCATAAATGAAATTGTGTTAAACAATGGTTATTGTAACCATAATTTATGTGCAGAAACCTCGACCATAACCAGCTTTTTAACTGAAGACGCAATAGTAGAAATAGAATAGGACACTGCTAGAAGTGATAGAAAAAAATAGTGAAATAGAATACCTCAATATTGAACAACTAAACTGTAAAGAAATGCAGGTTACAGTAAAGGTAGCACATAGAACATTACTAATAAAATAACCAAAGCATGTTTACACTACAGACAAACGCAAACCATGGAGATTGAGAGAGATGGATGGAACAGGTATTTGGGGTCGGAACAGACTGGCAGCTTCAATCATGAGGGAGGAGAGGCATGAGGGCCTTGTCCCTATTAACTGCAATGTTAGATTAAGAAAATCATAGTTCTGGTTGTATAAGCTTTTCTTAGTCACCAAGTGTTCTCTAATTTGCTTTGTGTTATCCACTCTCAGTCTGAGGGAACACGCTCATCATTTTTTTATGATAAGAAGAGAAAAGAATAGAGAAGAGCAGAGAAGAGAAGAGGAGCGAAGAGGAGAAAAGAGAACAGAGGAGATATTAGAAGAGAGGATTAGAGAGGAGAGCAGAATAGAGGAGAAGAGAAGGGAGGAAAAGAGAAGAGAACAGTGGGAGAATGCGGAAGGGGAGCGAGGAGAGGAGTTGAGGGGAAGAGGAGAAGAGGGGAGAGGAGAAAACATGTAACTCACAATGCAACGGAATAATATGTTTTTGTTAGTTACTTAACGAAATCATACTTATTTAGGCTGTATGATCATAAGTTGTAAAAAGAAGAAAAAGGTTAAAATATATGTATCTGCCAGTAAAGAGAAGCTAGTTCAGAATGTAGGAAAATCAGTAATGGAAGAACGCAAGGCTCCTAAGTTTACTGTTGCCACAACCCTGCCAACATCCGGGCATGAATTTTTGAACCATGGCGCACTGAAAAGAGGAATGTAGCCCACCGCGCTCAACAAAATGAAAATTTAGTGTCGTGTATAAGAAACTGGGGCATGCTACGAAGTAAACTTACTTTGCAATTCTGTTTTACGAGCGTCTATTGGAAAGACAGAAGCTGGCAATAAAGTACAGCTGTTTTCAAATTAAACTCTATCGCACTTCCTTGTACACAACTTGCTCATTTATCTGCTCGCCAAATACCTCTGCTTGTGGTGTATGGCATCCTCAGAAGCAGAAACCACCATTGACGTGAACACGAAAAGCTAATTATGATTCCTGTCTGTGAAGCCATTTTCTTAGTGTGTTGTGCAATGATAGCATAATGACAGCAATTAAGACGGGAGTATATTTTAAGAACGGATGGTAACGAGTTTGATTTGACAATATTTATGTTTAGTTGTCATTATACTCAAGTTTTATACAACTTTTTATGCTCTACTACGAATCAAGTGTAAAACATTTATAAAATGTGTTTAATATTCCAGCAGCCTATTATTGTTACTGGTGTCCAACATTTTAACCTTCTTTTTATTCTTCTACTTCTTCTTCACCCCATCTATTAGGCAATGCTGCCAGCTTCAGCTTCAAAACATGTCTGACCATCGTTTTCTTGATCTCCCCGGATGTGTTTTTCCAATTGGCCTATAGTTTGACACTTTCCTTGGAATACTTTCTCTAGGCATTATATTAATATGCTCTCTCCATTCATTTCTGTAGGTGGTAATTTTGTCTGCCAAAGGATTTATTTCTAGTTCTTCCCTTATTTTTTCATTTGGAATTTTATATAAGAGTCTGCATCCTTTTACAGTTCTTAAAAATCTCATTTCGGCAGCTTCTATCTTGTGTCAGCTTTTGTCAACTCCATTACAGAAAAATAGGACGGCCATTTCTTTATAAAACTTCATTCGTATTTCTTTCCTAGTTTTTGTCCTAAGGCTTCTGTTTATTGTACCACACATTTGTTACAACATAGGCAATTTATTTTTAAAATTAGTTTCAGATTTATAGCTGACATATGTTCCTAAATATTTAAAATCCATGACTGGTTCTAATATAATATTATTAATTACAATTTTGGTTCTAACAGTATATTTACCTTGGAACGCCATTGTTTTTGCTTTACTTGTCGAAATTTTAAAATTATAATTGTCACATAATTTGTGTAAAATATACACTCCTCTTTGCAGCTCGTCTTCAGTTTTACTTAAAATTACCTAATCGTCTTAAGAGTAAATGTTGGTGCAATATGAATGCCATTCCCTAACCAGGCCATCTATGTCCAGCAAGTCTGGAGGCAGTAAGGTGGCAACCCCACTATCTGACTGTGCTTGCATGGGGCTTGTAACCCTATCAAGCAAGAAAAGCTTCTAGTAAATGAGCCGTATGGACAATTTAACCTGTGTTTGTTATTCCATTATACCCCCGTGGACACAAAAAAAAAAAAAAAAAAAAAAAATAAATAAATAAATAAAAAAAAATAAAATAAAAAATAAAATAAAATAAAATAAAATAAAAAAAAATGCGCGTCATGTCTGAAACGCCAGGCTACTTTAATGGCAGAGAACAACTCCACGAGTATCAAATAGCTTGAAGTTTTCAACAAGTAGATATGTCTGTCACCTATGTGTGTATGTATACAGGTGGAAGTGAAATGATCCGCCAGAATTTAACAGCAAATTTCTCATGTTGTGAATAACAATAAAGTCTAATATCAAAATGTTGAAAACTTTATAGTCTTCTAGAAAAAAAACATTTTTAGCAAAACAATTTATCATCACCTGGCTGAATTATTATTTACTGAAGGTTCTTGATTTATGGCTATATTCATAGAAATTTGAACAAAGGACAACTTTTTCCTTTGGCATATTTTAATAGATTCGATGGTTTTTGTGTACCTACATTAAATTTAAAAGCACCCACAATTTGTTGTCCTTTTGTTGCAATAAATTGTGGGTTCTTTAAATTTAATTTACACAAAAACCGTGCAATCTATTGAAATATGACAAAGGAAAAGGTTGTTGTTTATTCAATTTTCTATAAAGATAGCCATAAATCAAGAACCTTCAATGAATAATTTTTCAGCCAGGTAATGATAAATTTTTTTGATAAAAATATGTTTTTTCTAAAACACTAAACTTTTCAACATTTTGGTATACTTTCTTGTTATTCACAACATGATAAATTCGCTGTTAAAATCTGGTGGATCATTTCACTTCTACCCTGTATATGTAGGCACGTATGAAAGCATGTATGCGTTCCAGACATTTTTTTGCACGTATGTACATACGAGAGTCGACAGAAGTTATTTTAATCACTGAAAGCAACATTAACACACTAAAATGACTACGAAAGGCTATGAGAAGTAAATCTTGTGAGTTGTGATGGCCCGTAGACAGTGTCAAATGCGAGAAGTGTGTTTATAAGATAATCAAGTGATAGAAAAGTTAGCAGACCTGATTTTGCGTTTTTGTCACAATATATACAAGTATGGTATGTGTGTATGTGTGTGTGTGTGTGTGTGTGTGTGTGTGTGTGTGTGTGTGTGTGTGTGTGTGTGTGTGTGTGTGCGCGCGCGCGCACGCCTGCATATCTTTAGTTAGTCACTAAATCTGTGAAGCACTAAGTACAGTGATGTATCCGCTCAGCAACCGGGTGGAGATGATATCCTACATACGGTGTAGCTCCCTGTGTGTTAACAGCGTCATATCTGTGGTACAGCTTAATGTTTATTTCGCAGCTACATTTCAAACTGTCTCTTTTATGGGGGTATTCCAAATTACATACTGCACTCCCACACGCTAAGCTCTTGGGATAAGCTGCCAGAATTCGCGAAAACATCGCACTTTACGATTCCGCGAGGCAGTAGACTTTATGCTCCCTTTTTCCATTAATACAATGAACACAACCGAGCAACGTACACATAAGTGTATACAAAAAGTTGCTAGGGAGGTAAATGTAGAACACTTTTTTTCTCCTCGTTCAAAAGGTAGCAGCGTAGAAAATACAATTTTGTACATCATAAAATGTTTATGTCGCCGGGCGGTCGCTTGCTTTCAATATCGCATTCTGGTTTAGCCCGCTTCCTAACTTACAACAAGCGGCTTTGTGATGCTTATCATAGTATCTTCGTGTCTTTGAGAACGTAAGCATTACACCAACAATAAAACTAGTACCTGTATCATAATATCTACATATAAGGCTCATTTCCGCTGTATTCCTGCAGCTTTTATGTGTAATACTGCTTACCTGGACTACTAACAGAATATGAGGTGAGATACAAGCGAAAATACTTAGTTGTAATTAATAAAAGAAGTTAAAAAATCTTATGTGTTGTACTCACATCAACTTCTCTACCCTTGTACTAATCATTCTTACAAACCCTTATTCCTATATCTTCTTCATGTTAGTCGAAAAACGTTTGCAGAAATTATCTTATTGCACATTTTCTTGTAGCTATAAGGGGAATAAGGGAGTACAGTAAGCTTTGAGCGATAGTCAAATCTTTTAAAGCTGGTCGCTACACGAAGGCTGTGAAATTCCGTTTTCTTTGCTCAGCTAAGACATAAAAAGTGAATAATGACCTTCCATTAGAAAAAATAATAACCCCTATACTCATTGGAGCATAGAAGCATATTTCAGTTCACCTTTTAGGGGAAACTTTGCTCTACAAGTTGGTATACGTAAATATTGCAACTTCCGTCTGTCTAAATAGGAAACGCAACTTTTTAAATTGACGCTATCCGTTGCGATATGACTACGTAGTTAAAGCAATGTAAAAGAAATAGGAACAAATACATTCCATGATGCAAGTACAGTTACTATTTTTGAACTGCTAACTTTATATTATTCCATTCCCTCAATATAATAACCTTTAGTGTTTAGTTCTTACCCTACAAGAACTCGTATATAGAGTTCAAATAAGATATACTTAAGATAACTGCTTATCTCTCACAGTTTCAACTGTCGGCGAAGAGGAAACTTGATCATTATTTATTCACTTCAACAGAATTATCAAACTACTGCGTAAAGAAGCCTTTTATAGTTTATGTAACATACTTTGCTCCATCATAATCAATGGAGACGGCACTGATGCACCGTACGTCATTATTCACGACCTATTTGCCCTGCTAGAAGTTGTACACCCTACGCAGGAAACCAGCGAATGTTTCCCAATATTATGAGTTGTGTCCAATTCACAGGAATGCTGTTCTTGGTAATGAGATTTTCGTTTGCCTTTGTTCCCACAGAGAAGTTTGAATGAGCCCTAAGGGAATGTCATCATAATGTTGCCCTGGTTACTCGAAACCTGGGCTACGTTCTTCGTTTACTTAGGAGCAAACGGTCCTAAACACCATTGACTGGCATCAGAAGATACCTACTTGCTGAAAGCTCTTTTCATGAAACGTAACACTCGCTGCACAAACAAATACTACCCTTCCAGAGTTACTTAGGGTTAATCTGATACTAGGGCGCGCTTAGGCAACTGCCCTATTGTACGTGCGTGGTCGGGGTCCAAGAGCTGAAAAGGGCTCTCCATAACTAATTAACTTGGCTTTAGTAGAGACCAGCTTTTGGTTCGCTTGCCTCTTACTTCTTCATGCCTTTCCCTTTCCTTTTCTTCAGTAAATTCGTCGAGTTATAGTACCGAAGATGCGTTCTTTTCTAAAGTAGAAGAGCTCTCGAATGTTTCAAGGTAAAAAACAAACAATGTGCTCTCTTGTGTAATCACTTTCATTTGATGTGAGTAGAGACAAAAAGAAAGAGAAAATCTTAAGGAACGAACCCGTGGCCTGATTTTCTTTCATTTTCACTAAAATGTTCCATTAATTCTAGTTATAGGAGAAGAGTTCATATGACGGTAGTTCTCACAACTCCTGCTAAAACGGGCATCAATTACAACTATTTTATACAGTAATTTAAATTTCACAATATGCAGCATCTTTATCCGAAATGTTAAAAACGCGACGAAACTTGGAAAAGTTTCCCTATTTTTGACCTTCTGAAAATATCGAAGTTTATTGTTTTATTAATTTTATTTCAATATTCTTCCCAATTACACCGCATAAAATTACGTGATTTATACATACATTATTTAATAAATATTACAGTTAATACACACTATATATATAATCGTAACATAAACATGAGCTAACACAAAGAGTATAAACATATGCTTAATTATACAAAATAGTTGAACATTCGTGAATGCGAAAAATGCATCATTTGTTTCCAGACGCAATTTTAAATTAAATAAAATTTTAAATTTAATGTGAGCCATGCATTCAAACCCTCTAATGCGTTTTCTTCCTCCTGATATTTTCAGAATTTTTTTTCCTGTGAAATGTTCCTTGTGGAGCAGTTTTTGTTTTACACTATGACAGTTGTAACAGTTGGCATCTTGTAAGAGTTATCGCAAGTTTAATTTATGTATCATATATTTACATAGCCCTGAAGTCTTCTTTGTTCGAAATGACTGCTGCGCACTTTTGTATACCTAATTTATAATTATAGATAAAGCTTCTGAAATACATGAAGCTTTCTTTAAAAAGTATCCAAAGTTACTTAAACACTCCAAGCTATTTCAAATATATGTTCGTGACATAACTCATTTCTATAGTTATTATTGGCTTGAATATTTCAAAACTTAAATCAGTTTACAAGTCTGTTACCATTCAGTTGTTCCAGGAAAAAGATCTAACCAAGTACATAGCGATTTGCCTTCTGGTATTTGCTTTGCAACGAGCAAACTATTTGATATTTCTGCAAACGTTTAGTTAGATTAATATGAAAAAACAACATTAAGCATCTGTGAGAATAAATTTATAGAAGAGAGGTACACAGGTAAAGAAGAGTAGTCAGAGAAAGAAATGTGAATGTAACACAACGGTTTTGGATACATAGATGGTTGGATGCTTGGATGGCTGGATGGATGGATTGACGGATTGACGTAATTCCTTCACTACCTGCAACATTAATCTTATTATGCAAAACATTAGTGTGTAGTACATGTCCACAGTTCATATTCATTCAATTATGATTAATAATTATGCACCATTACATGAATAAGTGAAGGGTCTGTATCATTTTGGTATTCGGAAGTTGAATATGATTATGGATTTGGTTGTACAGAGACATAGTTGCGTGGAAATTTGCTGATCCTATAATTCAGCATTTATTCTTTTATTTTGTAAAAAAGAATCTGGTTTTTCAGTCCATTCCCTTTTATTTTAAACTATGCGCTAAAATTTAAATGGTTCTCCCAGTAGAATTCATATTTAATCTATATTTTTGTTTATTTAATCTCTTGAATGACTGGAGGAATAAATAAATGTAATCATTAAATTCGAAATCTAAGGGTAAAATATTAAGTTCAAAATTTTCGTCTTTAATTATTTAAGATACCATCTTGTATTTCTTAGGCAAACTCACTGTCTGATTAATATACAAGCACTCACAAAGGGCACTGCGACATGTTAAAATTTAAAGTAGATATTATAGTTTTCATCCCAACATGACAAGAAGAACTTTATAGTGCTGTATTTTAATTTCTTTCTGTTTTCTTTGCAGAATCTCAAGGATCAGATCTTGACGACAAACGTCTGGTTAGAACATGTAAGTACCAGTTTTACCTATTGTATCGCAGTTATAACTAGTATATTCATAGTATAGCTCTAAAATGGTTATTTTGATGCAAAGATCAATAACATAATTATACTGTTGACGAAATGAGTTAATGAATAATATAAAGAAATCACATTAAGGCATATCCATTCTTCAGAAGAGTTAGCTGCTTGAAATCTCAGTAGCGAAACTATACTTGAAATTCAAACATCCAAATCAGGTGTGTGCACCCGACTTAAGATATTCCGCACACTTTGTTCTGTACACAAAATACCCGCGCGCAATCCGTACTTTGAGCGAAGTGGACTATCCTGCAAGAAGTTCAAGGCTGACCCCGTAAGTCACTCAGCAGAGCGCTTGCCTGTTGTACTAGGATTCACGGTTGACCCCGTAGCTCAGTCAGTAGAGCGCCTGTCTGCTCTACTAGGATTCACGGCTGACCCGTAACTCAGTCAGTAGAGCGTCTGTCTACTGTACTAGGATTCACGGCTGACCCCGTAACTCAGTCAATAGAGCGCCTGTCTGCTGTACTGGGATTTGAGGCTGACCCCGTAACTCAGTCAGTAGAGCGCCTGCCTGCTGTACTAGGATTTGCGCTGACCCGTAACTCAGTAAGTAGAACGTCTGTCTGCTGTACTACGATTCACGGCTGACCCCGTAACTCAGTCCATAGAGCGTCTGCCTGCTTTACTAGGATTTGCGCTGACCCGTAACTCAGTAAGTAGAACGTCTGTCTGCTGTACTAGGATTTGCGGCTGACCCCGTAACTCTGTCAGTAGAGCGTCTGCCTGCTGTACTGTGATTCGCGGCTGACCCCGTAACTCAGTCAGTAGAGAGTCTGTCTGCTGTACTGGGATTTGCGGCTGACCCCGTAACTCAGTCAGTAGAGCATCTGCCTGGTGTACTAGGATTTACGGCTGACCACGTAACTCAGTCAGTAGAGCGTCTGTCTGCTGTACTGGGATTTGCGGCTGACTCCGTAACTCAGTCAGTAGAGCGTCTGCCTGTTGTACTAGGATTCACGGCTGACCCCGTAGCTCAGTCAGTAGAGCGCCTGTCTGCTCTACTAGGATTCACGGCTGACCCGTAACTCAGTCAGTAGAGCGTCTGTCTGCTGTACTAGGATTTGCGGCAGACCCCGTAACTCAGTCAGAGCGTCTGTCTGCTGTACTGGGATTTGCGGCTGACCCCGTAACTCAGTCAGTAGACCGCCTGCCTGCTGTACTAGGATTTGCGCTGACCCCGTAACTCAGTCAGTAGAGCGCCTGTCTGCTCTACTAGGATTCACGACTGACCCGTAACTCAGTCAGTAGAACGTCTGTCTGCTGTACTAGGATTCACGGCTGACCCCGTAACTCAGTCAATAGAGCGCCTGTCTGCTGTACTAGGATTTGCGGCTGACCCCGTAACTCAGTCAGTAGAGCGTATGTCTGCTGTACAAGGATTTGCGGCTGACCCCGTAACTCAGTCCATAGAGCGTCTGCCTGCTGTACTAGGATTCACGGCTCATTCCGTAACTCAGTCCGTAGAGTGTCTGCCTGGTGTACTAGGATTCACGGCTGACCCCGTAAGTTAGTCCATAGAGCGTCTGCCTGTTGTACTAGGATTCACGGCTGACCCCGTAGCTCAGTCAGTAGAGCGCCTGTCTGCTCTACTAGGATTCACGGCTGACCCGTAACTCAGTCAGTAGAGCGTCTGTCTGCTGTACTAGGATTTGCGGCAGACCCCGTAACTCAGTCAGAGCGTCTGTCTGCTGTACTGGGATTTGCGGCTGACCCCGTAACTCAGTCAGTAGACCGCCTGCCTGCTGTACTAGGATTTGCGCTGACCCCGTAACTCAGTCAGTAGAGCGCCTGTCTGCTCTACTAGGATTCACGACTGACCCGTAACTCAGTCAGTAGAACGTCTGTCTGCTGTACTAGGATTCACGGCTGACCCCGTAACTCAGTCAGTAGAGCGTATGTCTGCTGTACAAGGATTTGCGGCTGACCCCGTAACTCAGTCCATAGAGCGTCTGCCTGCTGTACTAGGATTCACGGCTCATTCCGTAACTCAGTCCGTAGAGTGTCTGCCTGGTGTACTAGGATTCACGGCTGACCCCGTAAGTTAGTCCATAGAGCGTCTGCCTGGTGTACTAGGATTCACGGCTGACCCCGTAACTCAGTCCATAGAGCGTCTGCCTGGTGTACTAGGATTCCCGGCTGACCCCGTAACTCAGTCCATAGAGCGTCTTTCTGCTGTACTAGAATTCCCGGTTGACCCCATAACTCAGTCCATAGAGCGTCTGCCTGCTGTACTAGGATTCCCGGCTGACCCCGTAACTCAGTCCATAGAGCGTCTGCCTGGTGTACTAGGATTCACGGCTGACCCCATAACTCAGTCCATAGAGCGCCTTCCTGCTGTACTAGGATTCCCGGCTGACCCCATAACTCAGTCCATAGAGCGTCTGCCTGGTGTACTAGGATTCCCGGCTGACCCCGTAACTCAGTCAATAGAGCGTCTGCCTGGTGTACTAGGCTTCACGGTTGACCCCGTAACTCATTCAGTAGAGCGTCTGCCCGGTGTACTAGGATTCCCGGCTGACCCCGTAACTCAGTCAGTAGAACGTCTGCCTGGTGTACTAGGCTTCACGGCTGACCCCGTAACTCAGTGAGTAGAGCGTCTGCCTGGTGTACTAGGATTCACGGCCGACCCCGTAATTCAGTCCGTAGAGCGTCTGACTGCCGTACTAGGATTCACGGCTCACCCCGTAACTCAGTCAGTAGAACGTCTGCCTGCTGTACTAGGATTCACGGCTGACCCCGTAACTCAGTCCGTAGAGCGTCTGACTGCCGTACTAGGAATCCCGGCTCACCCCGTAACTCAGCCCGTAGAGCGTCTGCCTGGTGTACTAGGCTTTACGGCTAACCCCGTAACTCAATCAGTAGAGCGTCTGCCTGGTGTACTAGGATTCCCGGCTGACCCCGTAACTCAGTCAGTAGAGCGTCTGACTGCTGTACTAGGATTCCCGGCTGACCCCGTAATTCAGTCAGTAGAGCGTTTGCCTGGTGTACTAGGCTTCACGGATTCAATTTCCGGCTGGAGAGTGAAAATGATTCCCTAGCCAAGATAATATACGAGAAAGGTTACGACTAAGGCACCTAAATCCCTTACAAGCTGCATTACACTATATTAAGGGCCATGGGCCATATGGCACTTACTTAAAACGTTTTAGTATTATCAACTCTGAAATGTGCACCAGATGCAATACAGAAGATACTCCTGAGCATGTAATGTTTCACTGTCAGAAATACAGTGAAATAGCACAATCTAACAGGGAAAAGCTCATGTACCTCACTTTATCGGAAATGGTCAGGAAGAAGGAAAATCTAAATACTTTAAATGAGTTAGCGACTCAAATCAGTATAGCAGAAAGATCTTTAAGACAAACTGAACAAGAAAGAAATCTAGGAAATTTTTATACACCTCCAGCGACTGTTGTAGCACCATCGCGTCGATCGTTAAGATTGTCAAACCAACTGTAAGCAGAAAGGAGAAGAACGAGGCCAAAACGACACCCTGATGAGACTTACACAGCCTACCAGAGACGAATAGCAGCGGCTAGGGAACAATAAACTGCATGAATACTATGAGATCACATATAACTTTACAATATCACTAATTTTCCTTGTTGTTATTTAGTTTAATTTAGGTTAGTAACTTCTGCACATTCTATTGTGAACAAATTGTAATAAATAATTATTGTTATTTAGTTTAATTTGGGTTAGTAACTTCTGCACATTCTATTGTGAACGAATTTTAATAAATAAGTTTAAATAAATCAAAATATCCGCACATTACGTCCAGATATAAGAAGTTAGGTATCTGGACATAGCTGGCAGATATTATTTTATTTTTTATTTTTTACTTTTTATTTATTTTTATTTATTTATTTATTTATTTTTTTATTTTTTTCCCCCTAGCCAAGATTATTTACTTCTTCCCAGAGTCTGGAAGTAAGAAAACATTATTTATTCTGACAGTACTGATTATACAAATACACTCTTAAACTGCTACAATAATAAAAAGGTATAATTAATTCCAAATTTCCGACAATAAAACAAATATAATTAATGTTCACACTATTTCCCAGTATATCTTTGCTACTGGAAGCCAGCAGATATTCAAACTCGTTAGCAGCTGAAATTTATAGATTTTGTTCCTCTTTTCTTGGAATTACTTATTTCCGCTACCTGTTCTTATATTTAACATTATTTATATATAATAGGGAAGTTTGTTATGGCCACCATTTATTTTTGCCCCTCATTACCTGTTTCCATTTTTTCTATTTGTTCATGCTACTTTTAAACATTGTAACCTTGCTTTTCCAAAATAATTTGCTGCTTTCTCCAAATATTCATTTGATCTTGAATTAAACATTTTCCCAAATTTAACTGGAATGGAAAAATCTTCCACTTCTTAGGCTTTAAATTCCCCCCCCCCTGCGTTCCCCCCTCCCTTTCTCTCTCTCTCTCTCCGTAACACTATATTCCAAAATGTGATGCCAATTTTCACATAATCCACCACATTTAATGCATCACTCCCCACCTTTCATCCCTATCGTGCCACTTAGATTCTTTAACCCTATCCTAGCCCAGGCATTCCCCATTATGGCCTCTTTATTGCATACTTTGATGTATTTTTCACTTTCGTTCCATTTTTAAAACTCTAATTTATTAATGACCTATCTTCATTGAAGCTACTTCCAACTTCTTGCTTTTGATAACCTTCACCCTTGTTCTAATTTCGGGGCTCTAATGACCTAGCTGTCGACGGACCCTTAAACCCTAATCACTCACTTACTCACTTGTTCTAATTTCTCT